>VZTX01029816.1:0-43987 GCA_013400915.1 Pardalotus punctatus | reverse complement strand
TTTGTTTTTTTGGGTTTTTTTTTGTTGAATGACAAATGTAAATCTCAGGTGCCACAGTGCAGAATACAGGTAACCTCTTGATTCTCAGGGTCACGAACTAATGGTATGGAAAAGTTCATGCCATCCCTGTCTCTGCTAATTGTGGGATAGATGGCATAAAGGAAATACTGGGAAAAAAATAAAAAAGAACTGGTATTAGTTTGGTAAGAATGGAAAAAAGAGAAAGGGATGCATGAAAGCTTCATCTGCTGGATTATCCTGAACTGCAGGGCCTCAAAGGACAACAGGCAGAGTGAAGTGCAGCTCAGGCCTGGCTGGGACACAGCAGGAGGAATTTCCCTGGGACCTGCTGAGGCTGTGAAAGGATGAACTTAAAGCAAACTGAAATTCAAAGCCTCCAGCCCAGACTGAAGGAGCCATCCTGGATGTTCTGACACGGCAGCAGAGCAGAGCGCTGCGTGGATTTCTCATGCAGACAGCAAGAAAAAATCTCCTTCAAACCTTACCAGAGGGATCTTGGCAGCAGTGTGACATCCAACAAAAGGACAGGTTAATTGCTCACCTGAAAATCTAAAAAATCTGCTGCTGGTTAAGCAGCACGGAGCACAACGTGGGGATATTCACCCTGAGAGAACAGAACATGGCACCAGGCAAATGTTTGGAACTGTCAAAGGGATCACCTTCCCAAGTTTAAAGCAATTGTCAGAGTAGCTGCCCAGGAATATGAAAGTGAGAAATATTAACAACAAATGAGAGTTGCACAAGGACGGGTACGTGAAGGCATGAATTCAAAAATATGAAATAAAAACCATACTGGGCAAAATGCCATGTTAGTTAAAAGAAGATGTGGTGGTGGCAATGAAACAAAGCCTAAAATATCAACGTAAAAATGGCATTTTATGTCAGTTAAGGTTAATTGCAATGAATAGAAGCATAAAAATAGAAATGCTGAGAAAGTTGGTAGTTGAAGAAGGATCAGTGATCAATTAGGGTTAAATCAGAAGACATTTTAAAAGTCATTAGGGAAAACCAGAAAGCTTAAGTCAGGCAGAAGTTCTCTTCTAGAGATGTGCCATGAAACTGAAAAAACTGAGTTGATGAAGTTTTCAGGAGGGAGGTTTTCCATCCCATCTGGGTTGTGGAGGACACAGAGATTTCAGGCAGCACCTGTTCAGCATTTCTGAATCAGTAGGTCCAGGTAATGTACAGACATGGATTTTTGATCTACAATCCCATACAGAATCCAGTCCAAAGCCCCTCTAAACTACTAATAACGATATATAAGAGCCTTGGAAAAGTGAGAAATTCAAATAAAGGCATTCTGACACAAAACTTGGAAGACTCAGAGTGTTAAAAACACAACTTGAGCTGGGCTCACAGGGAACTCGTGTGACACACAGGAACTGCTGTTTTGAAGCCATCCAAAATCCCAAAGTCACTTGTCTGGAGGCAGAAGGGGCTCGTCAAGGACATATATTGACTTTTCCTGACAGAATTACAGGTCTTCAGCTTTTCCCCCAAGACTCCTGCTTTACTGCTGTGTGACACTGAGTTATAAAACCTTCCACTGACGTGCATGAGCTGGTTTTAACATCTCCCAGGGAGCTGGTTTTTAAAGGAAACTTCTTTACACCGTGTCTTCTCCTGGAATCTCTTTGTGGCTCAGTGGTATTCGATATTTTTAATCAATAATCTCAATACTGTTCCAGCAGGTGACATCAGCCAGCAGAGCAGCACCACGGCTGCCTCACAGCCAGGTCCTGGCTCCTGGCTGCTTTAATTTATATCCTTGTTGCTGTTTTTTACATTGCAGATTGAAGAGGTGGAGACAGATGGTTTCCTGTGGACTGAACAAGTGGTGTGCATCAACAGAGCAGGATGGCCTGTAGTTTAAAGGTTGTAATTACCAGAAACCAGGAGTTTTTCACAGGAAAAGCTAAAACATCATCTGCTCTCACACACTGCTCCGATGGACCAGGGTTCTTTTAGAACCATAGGAGATTTTAGCTTAAAACAGAAAAGTAATTAAATAATGGAAATCACTGGCATCAATGGTGGTGCTTCAGATTTCCACTGCAGTTACTAAGAAAAGAAGAATTTAATCTGCTGGGAATTTCTATAGACACAGATCATAGAATCATTTAGGTTGGAAAAAAGTCTCTAAGGTCATCAAATCCATCTTCCACCTTTAAATCAGTGCTTTTGTTCCAGCTGAGACAATCATAAGGAAGTAGGACCATCCTGCCCAGTGGAGGTGCCCACAGACAGAGGAAAAAGCCATGGATAGATAAAATTTAGGCAAAAAACCACCACAAACATCTGGAATCACTGCGCACTCCAAGGTTATCCAACGAATGCAGCTCTCAACAGGAATTTCACTGGAAGTCCAAACTGGGAATGAATCTCCAGGGCCGTGACCTGATGCACCCACAGGTTGTTAGGAGTGACATTTAAATGCCTTAAAAACCTGCCAGGGCCAGGCTCTGACAGAAGAGCTCGATTGCCTCAGTTCACTGAAGGATTAGGATCTCAGACAGAAAGGTCAATTGCCTCTCCTTCCAGAAGACACAGAATAAGAATTCCTGCCATTAAAGGCCAGTTCCCGACACCCTGGGCAGCACATTCACAACGTGATTAATGCCACTGATTCCCTGGGGATTCATGGAATATATGCCCTAGCTAAGGCTCTGCACTCTCTGGTTTAATTGAAGACCTGACTGGAGTAGAATTCACTATTTCCAAGAGAATGCATCTCCATATTGCAATTTTATCCAATTACTGTAATTAAGGCATGTCTCCTGAACTACCTCAAAGGTCAGGAGTGATGGGCACTGCAGTAGCTGTGACCTAAGTGCTGTGGTACCTTGCACCATTTCCCAGCACAAAACCAGTCTGGATTTAAGTTCCCTGCAGGAACCCCCTTCTGTCTCCCCTCCACTTCCATAGGGTTAATTATACACTTTAAATCTCCCCAAAATGGCTTAACAGTGTCATGACACTGTCACACTTTTTGGTGCCAATATTGTGAAAGAGTCAAAGGGATTTGCTTGTCACTAGTCTTGAGTCTGCAGCTAAAAAACGAGAGAAAGAAAGGAGGAAATAACCCTTTCCCAGCCTTCTTTTCTTCAGGAGGTTTTGTGCTTTCCAGCAGCTTTCCTATTCACCAAAAACTGGAGGAAAACAAGCTTAACAGCAGGACTTCATCCCACCCTTGCTGTGGGAGTAGGTTTGATCGGTTCCTCAGGGTTCTCCTCCCCAATTCCAATTACATTGTCCAAGTCTGAAATCCACACCATTTTGTAACCTGGCTAAGTTATATGGAACACACCT
This sequence comes from Pardalotus punctatus, assembly GCA_013400915.1. Classification (NCBI taxonomy): domain Eukaryota; kingdom Metazoa; phylum Chordata; class Aves; order Passeriformes; family Pardalotidae; genus Pardalotus; species Pardalotus punctatus. The sequence continues at coordinate 40,657 of VZTX01029816.1, read as the reverse complement.
CCCATTATCCCAGAGATCCTTATACACCAGATCTGTAGCATGGACCTAAAGGATTATTTTTTCCTTCTCAGATGAGAGGAATTCCCACTGCAGGGCCCTCTTTGGGTGACACATCAGGTATAAATACACCTGGACAGAAGCCCAGCTCGAGGGAAGGCCTGGAAGGATTTTTAAGCAGGGTCAGCACTAGAAGCAGATGGAGAGGAGTGGAGGAACTTAAAAGACCTGTTGTGCACTGGGAAAGGAAAGAGCTCCCTGGGGAATGAGCCAGAGCTGTACCTTCAGCTAAAATATGTATATCAGTCAAAAACCATCCAAACAAAGCTGAGCCCAAAGGTGGGAACAGCTCAGATCCCTGTGCCAGGTCTGTGTGGGGTGCTCACTTCTGGGACAGCAGAGAGCACAGAAACCCCTTCAGAAACACTGCCTGATGAAAGGGCAGGAGAAGGGATGGGGAGAGGCTGGTTGTTCCACTGAAATACGGAGAACAAGTGTTTCTCCTTTCTGACCAGCATCTATTAGGTCTTGCTTGGGTTTAACTTGCAGCCAGCTGCTTTTAATTCAAAAATTAATTTCCTGTAGGCATTTTACTGCTGTGCATAACAAAGATTTTGCTCAGACGTGGCAGGAATGGACTCTGCATGGCAAAGGTTGGCTCTGCAGGGCTACACTGAATTAAATGGCACAATAATTACATTTGTCCCTGCAGCCAGTCCTGGGGCCTTAATTTAGATAAGCTCCTACTGAAGTCAAAAACTTGTGTCCCAGAACAAATGAGCCAAGCCCCAGGGATGTGGCCACACTTAATCAGAGTGCACAAGCTGTTAATTTGATAATGATATCACCATTTTACTAACCTGTGAATATAACGGTGTTCAGGCTGGATTTTCCCCATAACTCCATGAAATGCACCACATCCCCAAATCTGAGAGAGGGATGCCCAGTGAACACAACACAGGGCTGCTTGAAGTCATTGCTGAAGTCTCCATGGATGCTGGGATAATGTTTTAATTTGTTCGTCTGAATGAGCTGAAAGAAAAACAAAAAATCCAGACATTACCAGCTTTTCATGCCTCTGTGCTTCAGTGCGTTTATTTACATGGGATTATAAATGTTTTACACTTTATTCCTAACTCATCAGAGTCCCTTCCTGTACATCCCTTGGATTTTCCAACAAATTTAGTCATGACTGTCACAAATGTTATGAAAAGGAAGTCAGAGTGTGGGGCCAGGTGCCTCCAAGTCCTTGCTCTCATTTCTTTAGTACCAGCAGGATGGTGACTGGGAGGAAACTCTGCAAACACTCCCTGCTTAGAGTTCCCTGGAGTGAACAGATTGCTCAGCTGCCAAATTCAAAATAAGCTCCTTTTTCCTATTTGCCATGTCTATAAAGAGCTCTGGGCTCATGTTTAACCTGCTTTTCTTGCCTCACAGCAGTACCAGGCACTTCTGCCTTCAGCAGAATGCTGCTGAGCTTCCTCGGTCTAAAGGGTTCGCACAAAGCCAAATCTGCTAAAAAAGAACAGACTGACTTTCCCTTCCTTAAGCATCCCTGAAACCAGTAATGAACATGAACTGAGAGCAATGAGATGTTTTGCAGACACAGTGCAATCAGCTCTGCAGGTGGAACAGATTTCTTTACTAAGATGGAGAAGTTTATTTATCAAGGCACTTTTCGAAGAGTTTTGCTTTATTTCACCTGCTGCTGTTTTCTGACCTGCAAAACAAGGTGCAACTTAAAAAGGAATTTAATAACCAGCCTGTGAAGCACTTTCCTGCAATATTTTGCAAGTTTTTCCTTGGCAGGTATATGCTTCCAACTCCAGCCTGAAAATAACCGCAAATACAGTTTTCTTAAAAAGCAAGGAATTTAACCCATGAAATGACACAGGGAGCAGCTGAGATAAAAACCACAGAGATAGAGTGTGAGGGAGGGAACTGAGTGTGCTTCCTTTGTCAGCCAATTTTTAAAAGACTGGTCAACAAATCATGGAATGGTTTGGGTTGGAAAGGAGCCTTAAAGCTCATCCAGTGCCACCCCCTGCCATGGCAGGGACACCTCCCATTATCCCAGGCTGCTCCAAGCCCTGTCCAGCCTGGCCTTGGACACTTCCAGGGATCCAGGGGCAGCCACAGCTTCTCTGGGAACCTGAGTCAGGGTCTCACCTCCCTCATGGGGAAGATTTTCTCCCTAATATCTTATCAAAACCTCCCCCACTTCAGCTTAAGGCTGTTTCCCCTTGTCCTCCGTTACTTTTTCCATATTTTCACCATAGCAGATCTAACGTGCCTGCACGGAAATGAAGAATTCTCAGCGGCTTGTGCACCACAAAGCACCTCAGAATTTAAGGTTATTACACAATTCTGGAGGTGGACACGGCCTGTGATTTCCATGTGGATGCCTGGATCATGGAGGAAGTAGAAACAGGACCACTCTTTCCGCAGTTTATAAGTAATATCTAATTCCTATTTAATCTTCAAGAGGGAAATTGGAAAAAAACCATCCAATAACTGTTCTGGCAGTTGATACGCACTGAATCTCAAAAACATTCCTGCAATTATACTGGTAAAGATTTCTGATTAACACATCTGGAGTGCAGGGTTTAGAATCTAAACTTAGCTTCAGAAATAAAAACTGCAGTTTAGCAGACAATGGGTAAAACAAATTTGACTCCATAAAATACTGACATTTAAATAAACTTGTGGAAATGGCCTCAAAAAGCTTTTCCCTGTTTTTTTTTTTTCTTGAGGGAAGCCAAAAGTCTCAAAACTGAAATTGCAGAAGCAGTTTCAATTGGGTAAACTGGAAAAGGAGGGTGATTTCCATTTTAAATATTAAATAGGGTATGTGACATTCCAGGGGAAAACTTTTCCAGGGGCAGGCAGATAGGTCAGAGAAAGACATTTCTACAGCCAACATTTTTACAAGACAGTCCTGAAACCATGAAACTCTTCTTCCAGCATCTTCCTTCACAGGTTCCTTCAAATGATACTGTATTTGTAGGCAGCATTCAAATCTTTGGGAAGATGTGGGAGCAGCACTGGATGTGCAAAAGCCCTGAACAGCTCATTTCCCTGCCATACCTACACAAATGTTCACTGCTCAAGCAACATAAAAGCTGTATTTTCTTCAAAGCATTACGGAAGCTTCAAATCCCCTCCTATTTCTTTGTAAGGAGACACAGGATCTCTAATCCAGTTTTCAGGAGCTCGTTGGTGATGATTCTTTTTTCATCTCTTCTTTTTATCTTGCCAGATCCTTTCTGATAAGGCTGGTGAGGCTCCAGAGCTCAGCTCACAATGCCTGGCTCTCACAGGTGGACAGAGCAGGGGTGAAAGGCTACAAAAACAAGTTTAGAGACATTCTACTCCCTCCAGTGAGAAAGCAGCTGGTGGATTTTAGTGTCTCCAGTAAAGTCTTTTCTAATCACCCCATCTAAAATATATGGAGCTGAACTCGCAAAACAGGTCCAACAAAATTTCACAAATCATTAAGGGGACTGAATTTGTAATGATTTGTGCTGGTTTTTTTGTGTCTCCAGATGAGCTGGGGTGTGTAAACACGACCGCCTTCGCTGTGTTACGGTCAGACCTCCAGCCTGGGCCAAAACCAATGCCTGGCATGGAGCCAGCCAATATTTCCACAGTGGGACTGGTTTCTGGAAAGCAGAAACAACATTCCGAGCATCTTTTTACACAAAGCACCACTACTGACCGAAAGCTTAAGAGATAGGGGCTGGTGAAGTACTGAATCAAGAGTGAGAGTTGTGTTTTTCTGAAATCCCAAATGGTTCTGCTTCCCTTTAAAGCTGTAGACTTGATTTACAGGGTCAGCAACTGCTGCTATAAACAGGATAAATCTCCGGAGCCTTTGTGTACCCTTTGTTGCAGCGAGCCAAAATACACCACTATTTACTCTGTGTGTGTGCTCTGCGTCCAGAATTTGGAACAGATGTGGCTCCAATCAGGGAATGAGAGATGCATTTATTGCTTCACCTCCCTCACTCCCTTCATCAGATCCACACTAACAGGGGCCTAATTTTATCACAGAATACCCAGAGCTGGAAGGGACCCACATGGATCACTGAGTCCAACTCCTGTATGATAATATTTGCATTAGAATTCTATACAATCCTGTAAGACAAATCATAATACTACACAATCACCTGCTTCCAGGTATTTATTTAAATGTGTTATGCAGGAACAGGTAAATGGAGGAGGGAATCAAAGACGAAGAAGACAAATGTTGATATTTAAGACCACAGAATCAATATTATTCCCACCCTGGCTCTTTTTTGAGTCAGAAAAAAAGGGTTTTTGCAGCCATTTCTCTTAGATGTTGCTAACAGAATCCTTAATAAGAGCACAGTAAATCCAAATTCTTCCTCCACTGGCAAATACTGATCAATACAAATTACCTCTCAAATTTTATTGTTGCAGACATTTAGAGGAGTCTGGATTCACTTATCTTAGAGCCTGAAATTGTCCATGTAAAGATCGAACAGAGAGGAACAATTCAGCTACAACAATTGAGCCATTCATTTATAAAGCCTCCACCTCCACAGAAGGGATGGTGCAGAGTGTACAATCCATGGATCCTGTTAAAACGATCAAGGAGACCCCTAATTCCTCATCTGTGGCTGTGCTGGGATGGGATATCCCCCTGTGGAATTCGGTAAAACACCACAAATTGGTTCTGGGATACCAGAACAACAATTCTGAGCTAAACAAATTATTGGTTTATGCTCAACAGCATTTCAGCAAGGCACTGAGGAGCTTAAATCTGAGCCTGGTTAGACAGTGATCCTTGGATAGGATGGATCTTGGAAGTAAGAGCCACCCCCTGCCTTGCCAGGCTGTTGTGTTGACAAATATTTGGGGTCTCCAGTTTTTAACTTCGCAGCAGCTTCCAGTGTTGTTTCATTTGGTGTCCTCCTTCTCTCCCATCACGATATCTGCTGGTGAAAATGTGCATTGCCTGTGTGCAGAGAAAGGGGAGCTTGAACCCACAGAGCCATCCCAACCTTTCTCCACTTCCCTGCTTTTCCTCCTGGGAAATGGGAGTGTCCAGCAGTCCTGCTTCGGAGCCCAACTCCCTCCAACAGTCACAGCAACTCTTCCCTCAGAAATGCCTTTAAAAAGAAGCTCTTTAGGCTTGTGCACTACTAAAAGGTTGCAGGAGAGACTTCAGCAAGAATCTGGATGCTCCACTTTTATTAACTTTAGCAGGGACTGATGTCTAAATCCAGCCCTACAAACCTGAAGCACTTCAGCCCACATTCCTTGATCCTAAAAGAGGGAAAGTATTCCCTGTTCACTCAGACTGGATGTCAGGGAACAAAGTGCCACCACAAGAACTGTACCAGGACTGTGTAGGAGGAGGTAGGATGAACATCTACTGCTCCATTAAAAGCAGAATTAAACAAGGAGGGAGAAATGCTTTGGGTTCTCTGCAGAGCTGAACATGTGTCTGGTTTGATTCAGCAGAGCAGAACAAGGAATGAGTTCTAAACACGCAACATAAATCATAAAAGTGGAAAATTCCCATGCAGAGAGAATGCAAAAGCTTCAAACAACTGAGTGTAGAGAGTAAGGAGAAATAAAAATAGTAATTGTAGAGACAATGAAGATGCTTTTATTTATCCTCTTGTGACAATAATAAAGGCATAGTTAAGTGAAATGCCAACTATAATCACAGCTGATTAAAGGAAGGAATGATTCTGTTATACTACACATCAGGCACTGCTGGAACTCATTGCTGCAAGGGACAACGTCGAGGATTTGGGGGATTTTTTTGCCTTTTTTGTTTTTAAATCTTGCTGTTTATACAACTAACAGGAACATCAAATTTCAGGACCAGCAGCATGCTGGGCTGGGCTTGTTCTGTGGATAATTAGAAGCTTATTTCCTGGACAGTCCCTCTCTGATGTATCATGCCAGGCATGTCATTAATGCTTCCTAAGAAGTAAGAGGCATGTCTGAGTAATTCCCTATTTTCCTCCAACAACTGAACAGTTAAGCACATCTTTTCATGATGGGCAATTTCAGCACAGGTTACATTGCACAAGGCTAGTGTTACTTTGAAAAAAGCCAAGCAATTCTCCACTAACAACCTCTCCAATAGAAACCATCATTCACTGTCTCTTTCTGATACTCATTAAAAATCCCCTGAAGTGCCAGTAAGCAAAGCTCCTGCCTGGGGGGGAGGAGGGGGTTGTGGAGGCCCAGGATTGTGCTGGGAGGAGGTTTTATGGATGTTTCACACTGTGTGAATGGAATTGAATGGAATACAGGGTCAGGTGTGAGATTCTGGAGATTTAACGAGGAACTCACGGCACACGCTGAGCACCGGGGTCCTGGCGTGGACATCCTGTGGGATGTTCCATCCTGCACCTGGAACAGGCACGTTCCTCCCTCTGATCTGTGATGCACTGCTGGGAGGCCTTTCCTCCATAATTATCCTCATCTACACATGAAGCACAGAGCAGTTCTTGCAAAGCCGCTGCAGCAGCCGCACAATAATTTGGCAAAATCTCGCTATCAACAGGCCCCACGAGAATATAAAATGTCCTAGGAATTCGAGGACAGAGTTATCACTCTATAAACACAAAGACCCATCATATAAGATGGGTTAATTAATCCAGTCTCTGACAGCTGCCATGTTTGGCTTCTCATTTTTGGATGGGTTCTCCCTTAGATCTGCCAGTTCCAGCGCACATTGTGAAGCAGAATATGGGCTGTCGGTGAATGCAAAGACACTGTGGATCAACAAGGACGCCCCAGAAAGCAGGGATGGAGGGCAAGACAGAAAGCACAGCCAGCAACAAGGCTGCAGAGCCTTGTACTCAGAGAATTTGGGATTGATTTATCAGTGGGAATGAATGTTTTGGTTATAAAATAAGCGGTGAACAGGTGGCTTGCCCTGCAGTCCACATTATTCTGGGTAACAGATTATACATAATTCACTGCACATCCTGCTTGAAATACATTCAAGCATCTGGAAAGAGTGAGGGCTCCTGGTCAGGTCCTACATCCAACAACGCCTTCAAAGCACCTACAGATGATAGATATGATGGGGAACAGCAATTTCCAGAACAAGTCCCTGGGTGAGAGATCTCAGAGGAAGAAAAAACACCCAATGTCTGTAAAAGCATTGGATTTCTGGGCTCTTAAACCTGCCATGGCCACTCTGCACATCCCATCAAACAGTTTGGACCACAGAAACCAGAATAGGCAGTTTTCTGCACACCCAAGTGGTTTAGTGTCTTACAGGAATAGGATTTAGCTCAAATTCTCAGTCCTGTTTCTGCCTCTTGTTTACTTCAGCAGGAAAACTACCTGTTCCCAGGGGAGAATTTCCTGTCCTGATATGTGAGAACTGCAGGTGTCACTTTTACCACATTTATTTAATGTCTGCTTGGCTGGAACTTCCCCTCAAATTATTATTTTGTTGCAGGGAAGATCCCTTCACCACATCTTGCAGGGAAATCCTCCAAATTCCAGAGCCTCCTTCCTCTTTGCTTCACTACAACGCTCAAGTAATTTCATTTAAAATTGCCACTGACAGCACTGAGTGCTGCAAACTTTAAATTCTGATATAAAATCTCTCTTTCAAGATACCATTTCCCCTGCAGCAGACACAGTGCCTGCTTCAGTTAGGGAGGAAGGAGCTGGCATGACTAAGCCGTCTGATAAAAAGCTCTTAGTTTCACAGACTTGGAAATAAACTGCTTGGACAAAGGGAATGCTCGTGGATGCAGCTGATAAGAGCAAACATCCCACACCAGATCTCCTTCTGTGGGGGGGAGTGAACCAGGCCAGCCTGTGCAAGTGAGAGGAGGGAATAAACAGGGTAATTTTGGAGTTGAGGGAACACCGTCACTCATACCTCCCCCATGCTCCCAAATTGAGCGTAGAAAGCAAAGGAAAAAAACACTTTTATGAAAAATTAAACAAAACTTAAATAGCTGTAGAAGGGCTCATGAGAAAAACAACAGCTATGCTGTGTGAACTGTGATCCAGAAAGTAAACAAGACCATGGTTTACTCACCTCAGCATGGGGAAAAGGAGGTTCTGGAAGATACACCTTTGTTTGTTTGTTATGACACAACCTTTAAAAGAAAAGGAGATCAGCTGGGTTAGAGGTGCAGCACATCCTGCAGCATCTGCTGCCATCTACTGTTACACTCCTGGAGAAAACCAGTTTGGATCTGAGGCACCAGGGGAGAAATCACCAATTTGTTTTGTTGCTTCCAGGCTTTCTGGTTAGAGGACCAACACCTACAGGACACAGCAACTCTGTCACAGCAGGATCACACAGAAAAGGGGCAAGGCAGCTGAAGGTAATTCTGTACACACTGGAACAGAGCTCTGCTGCTGCAGACAAATCTCTAACTTAACATCCACAGCATTCCCTAGTCCAGACCTCAGCAGTTCTTGCAAAGCCAAATCATCTGTCAACAGAAAAATTCCACCTGCCTCATCCCACTTCTCAGCAGTGACTTGGTCCTTTTGTTCATTGTAATCTAATTCCCCTGTGCATTTTATTACTGTGGTTACAAGGCTGGTGAACTGCCTCTCCCCACGGCCCAAGGCTCACTCTGGCCTGGCATTTTCCATCAATCACTTATCTTTAAAACAGAGATATTGAGAGCTGCTGATGAGCTCTGCCCAGAATCTTGATTCATCCTATTACAGCAGCTAAAAAAAGCTGTTTGTCAGAGGTCTGGGTGACGTTACAATGATCTGCAGTGACACTGTCCTGGTGGCTTTTTCTGGGAAACACCGCCTGCCTCATACTTGCACTTTATTAAAAAGAATTGAGCCCGGGTCAAACTAATTTTGATAAAGTCTAGGGATACTAAGAGCAAGGCATTTCCTTTAGCTGAGTAAACAGTAGAATTAAAGGCTGGAATCCCTGAATAGCAACCACAGTTCTAATGCCAAACTTGCTATTTTACAGATGTTCAACCTCTGCCTCCATTTCCATGTAAATTCACCAGATTTCAATCCTCTTTACAATTCTCCTGAGGGATCAATTCACACAAGATTTCCAGGACCTGTCTTTTCTTTCCTGAACTCCAAAATCTGGAGAGGAAGAAGAGAAAAGCTACCTTACTGTATTTAACATTCTAGAGCACGTCTCCATTTGTAAGAATTTGGGAAGAGTTCCAAGTGGTTGGGCTCTCCTTTCCAGGGCTCAGAATCACAGAACGGTTGCACTTGATGGAATCTCCTGAGATCATCAAGTCCAACCCCTGTTCAAGCGCTCTCAGCCAGAGCAGATCATCCAGGACTGTGTCCACTTGGATTTTTGGCCTCCATAGCAAAGTCTCTGCATAGAGGTCACAGTGTTTCAAAGAATCACAGAATCCTAAAATGGTTTGGAAGGGACTTTAAAGCTCATCCAGTTCCACCCCCTGCCATGGGCAGGGACACCTTCCATGATCTCAGGCTGCTCCAAGCCCTGTCCAGCCTGGCCTTGGACACTTCCAGGGATCCAGAGGCAGCCACAACTTCTCTGAGCACCCTGTGCCAGGGCCTCCCCCCCCTCTCAAGAAAGAATTTCTCCCCCGTATCCCATCTAACTCTGTCCTCGGGCAGTTTAAATCCCCTACCCTGATGGAATTGCACGTGTTTTGATTTGTTCTGCCAGTGGGCCCTGCTGAGAGCAGACTGATCCCTGATCCTCATTACTTCCCACCTGGTGTTCCTACACAATAATAAGATCCCCCTGAGCCTTCTGCTCTCCAGGCTGGAGGGTCCCAGCTCCCTCAGCCTCTCCTCAGCTCCACAGCCTTGTGCTGGCCTTGTTCGAGAAATCCCATATCCTTCTGGTACTGGGGAGGCCAGAACTGGGTAGAACCCTGTCCATGTGGCCTCAGCAGTGCTGAGCAGAGCAGGATCCCCTTTCCTGACTCTGCCTCATGCAGCCCAGGACACTCTTGACATTTTTTTGCTGTGGCTTAGCAAAATTAAGCCTGAAAACTCTATTTGGCTTAGCCAGGGACACCATGGTAGAGTTTGGGGGGCTAAGGCACGCAAAGAGGCACAGCTAAAACTCACTCAAGTCAGGAACATAATTTACTCATTAGCGTAAGTACCAAAAAGCAGAGATCATTTGCGTTTGCACGTTCAATAGGAAATGATCCTTCCCTAATTATAGAACATGTTCTTACACACACACCCACCCCGGTGACTCGAGGAACGTGTTCACAATCCCAATCAGGTGCATTTCAGAACCTGTCAGGCAGAGACAACCTGCACCTGCCCCTTCCCACAGCTGAGGGTGCACTTGGGGCTGCCCTGGCACACCTACCACTCGGCAAAGATCTGGGAGAACTCCAGCGAGCTGTTGGCAACGGGTGAGATGAAATAAAAGGGGACGTTGGAGAGTCCTGCCGAGTCAATGTACTGGTAGAGGCACTCCAGCAGGTCGTAGATCACTCCAGAGGGGTAACAGGGAACCAGCACATTTCCTCCATTCCGGACCGTCATCGCTAAGGGAGAGACAACGACAGAAATCCATTCACTGGGTTTGTATCTGAAGTTTTGATAAATTCCTTTCATCCAAGTATTATATAAAGAGCAGCTTTTGCGTGAATTAAAACAACACATTATGCACATGAATTGGGAAGAACATCTCTGATCCTGAAATACATTTATTTCTTGCCTTCTCCAGGCTCAGTGGAGCGATTCTACTCCTTTAGCTGGGGGCACAAGAGCCTCAGCACATGAAAAACTCCTGACAGGAGAGGGCAGCCGTGCACCGGCACAGGAGGATAAAGGAGCAACACAAACCACATTACCACCAAAATAAACCCTGCTCCATCCCTTAGCTGTCCCCCAGAGGGGAAGGACAGCAGCTCCCAGGTCTCAGCCTAAAGCACTGCACAGGGTGAGCTGTTCTGTGCTTGGATTTCAGATGAAAGGGTGAAAGTGTGGTTATTTCAAACAGCCCTCAGAGCTGGAAATGGGTGATGGAATGTTTGTCCTTTTTAAAAACTCTAAATATTTCTGTCCTTTCCACGTAACAAGAACAATTTAAAACTTGCAGACAGCATGGGACTAGATAAAAATGAGGAGAAGAAAAAGGAAAAATAGGTTTACTCTGTAATTGAGACAGATCTGAGCACAATAGCAAAAGCAAGCAGAGCAAACATTGTGTTCTTTTGGCAGAATGAATTACAAAAATGCTGCACCTTCTGGGAAAGGAGAAATACTTTGTTCAGCTCAGTGAGCAATTTCACCTGTGGTTGTGGGGTAAAACAATCTACTGCTGTTAACTGCAGTGAGCAGCAGTAACATCATGCACCAAGCATTCCACAAAAAGCTGTGGAAGAGTCTGAAAACACAAATCTTGCATCCCCCCGAAATCCTTTCCTTGACTTCAATTCCTTGCTGAGCTGTTGGGGTACGGATTTAGCACTTTAAGGGTCTTTTTGCCCCAGATGGGGCAAAATCTTCCTCAAGGAAAATGTTTCTGGCTGAAAGTTGAAGTTTTATGGAGTTCAGGGAGATGCACAGCCCAGCAGAATTTTTCACATGCATTTCTAGCTGTTTTACTCCTTGTAGCAGTCAGTGCCTATGAGACAGTGCTATCAACAACTGGTGATCAAAGGCCCCCTGTTTATCACTTACAACTGCAGGGTAGTGGATTTATTTCTCCAGGCCATATACAAACTGCACCACCAAAATATTTGTGAATATGAATAGCAATAGTTCACATTTGTCTAGAACTCGAGATGTTCCCAACATCCCAGCAAGGGTTACATTATCCCCCTCACATGGGCAAATCCAAACTATCCCAGCTGTAAACAGGATGTGAATTAGAGGAGGGAGGAGATTAACAACAACAACGGTTTCAAAGCCAGCTGGAGGTGGAAGTTGAGGCTCTGGCTCCAGGACCTGAATGTGTACTGAGACATTACACCCCCAACCATTCTGCAGAGGAGAGGAAAGCACCTACACCGACTGCAGCAGCAATGGTGCACGGGCCACGGATGGGATGCACAATAGAGGTTAAAGAATGTGTCCAGGCCACAAGAAATGTGAATTCCATTCCACTGTGGTGCTTTGCCCCTGGCTGGAGGCTGGGTGCCCACCAAAGCTGCTCTATCACTGCCCTCCTCAGCTGGGCATGGGGAAAAAAAATTAACAAAGGGTTTAAAACCAAGGAGAGATCAATCACTGATTTCCATCATGGGTAAAACAGGCTCAGTGTGTGGAAATCAGTTTAATTTATTACTCCTGTCTCCACAGGGACACAGTCCTGCAAGGACCCTGCTCCAGTGTGGGTTTCACATGGGGTCACAGCCTCCCTCAGGCACCCCCCTGCTCTGGTGTGGGGTCTCCAGGGGCTGCAGGTGGCTCTCTGCATCCCCCCTGGATGACCAACACAGCCTCAATTCCCAATTCTCCCTTCCCCACAGCCACTGCTTCTCTGGAAACCTCAAGCCTTTTCTGCTGAAAACAAGCCCAAGTTCAAGATTCCTGGGGCCACAGAGGAAACACGGGAGGGTAAAGTTTTGGAGGAGGTGTCAGCTTGAGTTTCTGTTCCCAGCAGAACTACAGAGCTGGTGAGCAAAAACAGATAAAAAAATCACAATGCAGGGAGTGGAAAATGCTTCCAGCCAGGCACCCACCAGGACAGGGATCCACAAAGGGGTAAGAATCACCTCCCACCTTCTGCAAAACAGGGGTGAGAACCTTTCCAAGCATATTCCTTTCCACACAAGCAGCAGGTCCAATCTGGCTCTCTGCAGCACTATGACTTTCTGGAGTTGTCAGTAAGAGGACACATCTATCTGAAAGCTGTTTAAAGCCCAATTTATCTCGGTGACTGATGGATGCTCTCTCTTGACAAAAGTTGTACAATAATCTTGGCATTTCAAATTTAGTCTCCTTCAGTAGCTCCATAACAAGTTGTTCAATTTACAACCCACAAAGAGATCCTTGCTTTTCCAACAGCTGCCACCACAAGGTCAAGTTGGCACCTAAAAAGCAAACTGTGCTCTTTTCTGCTCTCTATAAACACACACAGCCTCGCACTCACACAAAACATCACCAACTGTGCCCACAGACAGACTGGCAGCTTTGCTGATGGTGCCCAAGGCAATGTGGAAATAAAACCGCTCTCCTTGAGCTGCAGAGCGCTGGTGCTGCAGTGCTGAGCAGGGAAAAAGGGGTTTGGGGCAAACTGGGGTGGAACAAAGGGAGGGTTCAGTGCTGCACACAGAGGGTGGGGAGGAAATTCTGTGTGCCTTGGGAATCCTGGGAATCAGGTCTGCAGCTCCAAGGGGTGGCACGAAAAAGAGATGGAGGTGAAGTTTTCACACTTCCATTTCTGTGCCTCACCTCACTCCTTCACAAACATGCTGCTACCTCATCATACACATTTCTGGCAAATTTTGGTCTGCTCTAGAGTTTTTATCCTGTGTATTCTGAGCTGCTTGTGCACTCCCTTGAACATTTTGGAAATGGGAAAAAACAGATGAAAACTACTGTGGCTCAGCTTGTCTACTCCATTGATTTTCCCAGTAACAGATTGCTCTTGGACTTTTTATGTATTTGAAAGAAAACTGATTCTCTATTTTCTTTTCCTGAAGTTGGGTAGATAAATATGGCTGGTGTCATGTAAAATATAGCCCTAGAACTGCATTAATACAGATTTATTTCATTTCTTCAGGTTGCTGGTTTTTGGTAAATACCACCCAAATTCCAGATTTTTACAATGGCATCATTTTAAAGCATGTATCTTCCTTCAGTCTTTAGTAATTTTCTCATTTCTCTGAGTTTGTCTCATTCAAGACAGAAGCTGGCTTGAGGACCTGCAAAAGCCTCAGAATAGTTCAGAACGTTTCTGTAAACCAGAACAAGTTGTGCAGGCAAACACCCACCTGCACTGACATATGAAACACGTTTATTTATACACAGTCAACTTCTGGATTCGGCTTTGGCCCAGCTACATCTCTAAGACTTTAATTTTTAAAAGCATTTTAATTAACAGTCTCGCTCTTGTTTACTCAGCATGAGAGGAGGGGATTGTGCCACCATCTGTCAGGGGGTGACAGTGACCCCCATGAAGGTCCAGGAGGGACAGAGAAGGGCAGCACATCTGGATTTACCAAAACAAGGTCACCAGAGCTGATCTGTGGCAGCTCAGAGAGTAATAAAATTCACAATGTTTAAAAACAATGAAAGCACGGATGAAATACACACACGTGTGTGTAAAAACACACATTTAGGAAAGAAGTCACAGGTGTTAACACAGCTTCAAGGGGAGGTTGAATAAAACCACTGGACATCACCAACTACACAATCATGTCTAATTCAGGAAATGCCTGAAATAAAAATACTTAAAAGATTATGAGAGGAAAGTATCCTATAATCTCACCCTGCTCTCCTGCTCTCCTGCTCATCTCCAGGCATCTGCTCACAGGCTCTGCTGGAGCCAGGATGTTGGCAGAGAGGATCTTCAGTAAAACCCACGATTATCATTCTTATAAAATGCCCAAATGTGCTCTATTAACAGATATTTAGGATCATTGAATGGGTTGGGTTGGAAGGGACCTTAGGGATCATCCAGTTCCAACTCCCTGCCATGGGCAGGGACACCTTCCACTAGACCAGCAATTTAGTTTGATTTAGTCTTATCACGTTTTTTTTGTAATCTTTGTCAGGATCCTCCTATGACAAACATTTTAGTTCTATTTGTAAAAAGTAGTGAATTTGAAATAAAGGGAAGATCTCTGATAAAAGAACAGGCAACACAGAGCATGGGAAAGTGGTTTGATGAAACCATGAGAGCACAGAGGAACTGAGCAGGGGGAAGGGGAGAAAAGGAGAGAACAGCACTGGATGTGACATTCCAAACAGGCTGGAAAATGCTGCCATTCACACTGATCTCACAGCTTTGCAATTATCAGCTTTTCCAGCTGTGAAAGCGTCTGATTAGGTTTTATATTTCGGGGGGTCTATAAATATATCTTGACTTTTTTTTTTAAACAGAGATTGTGCTGTTTGCTTTTGATATATTTAAAAGTCAGGTGTAAGAAGGGAAGCAGATGTGCTTGTTTTCAAAACTCAAAGTCACAAAAAAGCAGCATGTAAAGATTTTACTCTGGCTGATACACAGGAAGGAAATAGTAATATTTCAGCTGGGAACAATATCCAAAGCCCAGGCAACACGCAGCCTGTTGGCAGCCAAGTGACATCCTTAGCAAACCAGCAGCAGCAGATGATGAAATCTCATTATACCTGCTCCATTCCAAAACATTTTAGGTATAACTTGTGTCTCTCCAAGCACTTACTCTATTAAATGACATCAGGAGCACGTCGTAAAATCTAAACAGGTAGTTTTATGACAGGAGCTATAGCTGGACAACTTATTCAATTCCAGGAATCTCAGAATTATTTCCCACCCAAAGCCATGAATAAGATGATAAAATAGGCAGGAGATTTCTCTCAAGGACCTACCCAGGTTGCTGCAGAATTCTCCCACCATGCCATCGGGGTTGGCAGTGGGGATCTGGGTCAGCCCCGTCAGGATGAGAACGTCGCTGTTTTTCAGAGAAGCCTGGTCCATGGGCTGGAACAGAGCACAGGGAAATAAATCAGGAATGGGAGAGTCTCCCCAGGCAGGATATAATAGATACAGTCACCAAACACTTTAAACTGAGCACTCCTCCACCTGTGGAAACTTAACTTGTTTTAAACTGGTATTTTATTAAAGCAGAATGAAAAGCAAACCTATTTCCTGCATTAGCAAACACAAAGTAGATATTCAGAAATTATACTTTAGTGTGACACTAAATACATATTCTTGATGCTGGAAATTCAGCCTGATCCAGCCTTGATAAGGTAAAATACACTTCTCTCTCTGCAGATGTGAAAAGGTAACTTGGAGCCTCACTCTGGGTTGGGATGCACTTTCCACAGCTACTGTTCAAGCAAAAGTGGGCAACTGCTGGCAGCTGTGTGGTATTTTATGGTTATTTACTCTCAATAAACAACCTTCTGCAGTCTTACCAACCAGGAAAGATTTCTGCCAGAAGAGACAGATGAAGAGATTTCCTCTGCTGAACCTCCAAGACCACTGTAAGGTCAATTCCCCTGCTCGCAGCTCTCCAGAGCTGTTCTGAAGCAGTTGAGAAGGACCTTGCTCTGTTAAACATGCAGAGGAATTTCATATCAAGTCTGACAGAAGTTTACACTCTGCACCCCCTGTAGGATCAGACCTGACACGTGAGATTTATCACAGTCTTTGACTCTCCGTAGTGCGTCCATGAAAATGAAATGCCAATAATGCAATAAAAAATAATATGGAATCTGCCTGTGATAATGTACATAATGATTATGGCATATTAGATCCGCATAATTGCAGCTGCCATTGCACTGAGAGGGCCTGCATTGATTTTTGTGGGTTAATGTAAAGAATATGTCTTAAAAGGCTTTTAGTGACATGTCTGAACCTGTGCTGTCAACTCCTGTTCTCCACTTCAGTGGCAACAGTGTCAATTCCAGCCTCAGGAGAGGGGGAGGCAAAAATTTCAATGGAAACCATCTGCCAGAAGAACAGGGAACAGTCCATGGTGCCAGGTCTAACTCCCAGTTCACTGGAAAAGAAGCTTTGGATATGTTCAAAGGATAGCCTTTTTAAAACAAAATGCAGTGACTGTTTTCACACCCTGGTAAAAAAATTGGGAATTTAATGATGAAGTGCTCACCATAATCCTATGGAGAAACAGGTCAGACAAACAACTTTTCACTCCCTGAGGAAAAAGCACTGATTTGTTGCTCACAATTCTGACTCTGTGCCACTCAAGATATTGTTATCATTACATATTGCCCATCAAACATCAAAGAGATGATGAAGAGCTGGTTGGCAGCTCCCAAAACCCACATACAGGAACACCAGATTGTAGCAGCCTGTGCTGCTGCTCACAGGGATTAACCCCAGGACAGAAACTATCCTTTGTCTTCAAAAAGCATCTGGAAGCAAGTGCAAGACAAGATAATAGCGGGTAACATCTGTGATGTGGTGAAAAGTACAAACTGAATGGGATTTTAACTATCTGTTAAACTATTCCTTCTTAATATGTGCCCATGAGCAGTTCACTCACATCCCATTCCCTGCCACTGGGAGCTAATTTCCTTAAAAACCAGGATTTTACCAGAAGCTTCCAGAGAAACGTTCACCTTTGGGAACTGGTGAAGCATGGCCAGTCTGACAGATAAACTGAATCACCACTTGATGTCCACGTGGAAAAAACAATTCTCAGTGACCAAATTACTTCCTACAGGGAAAAGTTTCTCCTCACAGAAAGATTCCTTTCCCACATTGTCAAATCTTGCTGCTCCTTCTGCAGGAGGGGATGAGAGAGCACAGCCCAGGATGGAATGAAGCTGCTGAGAAATGGGGATTTAGAGGCTCTGATACATTTTGTGCATCTAAGGATGGCCCTACTATTAAGGATCATTTATCTCCTGTAGTTTCTCAGCTGAGAACAAGCTTTTAAGTGAGGGATGCTCAGAAGCAAAGCTCTCCAGCAGACACCCACCTTGGGGGAAATTACTTACTGATCAAGAACCTGACACATCTTCTAAATTAATTTTAAATACCTCCTGCAATAATGCTTTTAACTATTTTGACAACTTCTGAAGCGCACAGCACTGCAGACTTCGAGCCATTCTTTGCACTAAGAATTTATGGATCTAGAGAGAATTAATTTACTGGAAATTACATCTACAGCACTATAAAGACTTTGCCCTTAGCAGAGCAGGGTGGAAAAGTTGGCAGCCAGTTAGCTATCATTTCTCCCAAGGAAGGATGTTTCAGAAGTGATATAAAGCAGTCTGTGAACTGTCTGTGAAGACTCTTCAGTCAAGTATGGATTTTTAAAAAGAAGTCACTAATGCTCTTTTGTTTAACTCCGTTGAAAATTTCCTGTCTAGAGTGAAAGGCAATTTTACAGTTTTAAGTTAACATGAAATCACAAATACCAAAGAATTTTAGTTATCTTTCCTTAGTAACTATTGATACCTGTCACTTATCAGGGTATGTCCTATCAATGCCCATTAAGTCCAGCCACTGATAACACAGTTCCCTTAGTATGGCCTCTATCCTAAACCTGATCCCAGCTTGAATAACCCCTTTTTTTTAAGCAAAAGTTTCTCCTAAAGACCAAGAAAGGTCAAGGGCTGTACCTGAGGGTGTGTTGTAAGCAGAGAAGATCCTGAAACATAGGAAACCTTTTCATAGTGAGACTGGATAATCCAATTGGAACTTCCAAGAGCGTAGCCTGAGCTCAGAGGGGTGACCTGCACAGCACCAAACAGCTCCTGAAACACACAGTGAGAGACATTAACATGAGAGAGCCCCAGAAGAAGTCAAGACAGGTCATTTTATCACCAGTTATATGAATTTTAAAAGCAGTTCTGCTGCTCAAAGCCTTTGTGAAGCTGTTATCCTGAGAATTACATCTGCTGGTTTTACCTACCCATGTCTAGCAGGACACATGCTCTGAGAAAAGCTTTTCCTGAAAAGCCTCCATAAAGCCTCCCTTCCATGTGGATTTTATGGCATCTGAGTTCACACTGACCAAAACCTCAAAACGAAGGAATCAGCCAGGGTCCTGATCTTCTGTCTGCTTGGCTGTATTGAAGAAGTCAATCCAAAGCTTTACATCTTTGAAAATCCTATTCTCCTTTAGTCAAATTCAATTGATATTGGCCAGAAGGAGACAAGAAAGGACAAGAACTTCTCAATTGATATAAAACTCTGCTTGGGTTGCAAATTTTACTATGGAAAACAAAAAACCTCGAACTCGCTCACTTTCTAACTTTATTTCTTTTTAAATGCTACCTACTGGGGATTTAGCAACAACACCCTGCAAACTCAATCCACATTTTAGTTTCAGTGTAAGCAACCTGACAGTTGCCTCCTTTCCAGGTGTCATTAGGAAGTGCATCCCTTTAGCTGTACCCAGGAATGTGGTACACTTGTTTGGAGAAAGGAAAATAAACCTTCATGTACAGACCTGCCCAATGTAATCCACCTAAATAACAGAACACGCATCTGATTCATGCAATACTAATGATTTTTCTAGTATTTCAATGCATATTTGGATGCCTTGCAAAACAAGGCAGGGGCCTTCATCCCTCACAGCGTGTAAGGCTCTAAAGTCTGATTATTGGAAAAGACAGCTTAGGGAAGAGAAAAAATATGTTTGGTTTTTTTTTTTTCCCAGTAACTATAAAAGAATGACTGGCTAATATGCACAGATCTAAAATTAGGTGAGAGGCATCCACACCGTGAGGCCAGTCAAAAATAAAGAGTGACAACTCCTGGATAATGAGGAGTCACAATTTTAACCTATATTTTCATTTCTTATGGCCCCTGAGTAACAAACACAGGGATCACGGCCCATATGCTGCCTACAATCCATAAGGGATCTGCAGACCATGGAACTGTTGGTTCAGTTCATTCTGGAAACTACACTGGATTAAAATCAACAGCATTACAGACAGTAACTGTTAGCCGGGAGCCCTGGGAAAGGAGATTCTGAAGTTCACATGGAACCATTAGGTTTTGTTTACAATCCCTAATTTACAGTACGAAAGAAAGTGGAGGCTAAAGCACTCACAAGATTCCCAGAAGTGAGATAGGGGAGCTGGGAAGGGGATGTGGCTTAGAGACAGAGAGGATACATTCACTCCCTGCATCCTCCCAGCTCTCAGCGGGCCAGCCATCAGCTCCAAATTTCAAGGCACGCTGCCTTAAAATTGGCCTCCCCAAGGAAGAGGAGAAACAAATGGATATTCCCTGATTTCACCCAACAAGAATCCTTCCTGGGAGGCAGATTGAGGGGTAGTCCATATAATTCTGTCTCGCTTGCTTAGCCTGGGGTAACTAGATCCTACATAGGATTTAAAGGTGAAAAAGAGCTGGGGAACAGCTGCTGGTGCTGCCCTGAGGACAGCTGTCCAGATACTCACGATTTTCTGGGAATAGCCCACCAGCTGGATCTTGCTGAGGGCTGCATTCACCTCCGGCATGGTGTAGCACTTCCTCCACATGGACACCTCCAC
Source organism: Pardalotus punctatus (assembly GCA_013400915.1). Lineage (NCBI taxonomy): Eukaryota > Metazoa > Chordata > Aves > Passeriformes > Pardalotidae > Pardalotus > Pardalotus punctatus. The sequence continues at coordinate 20,566 of VZTX01029816.1, read as the reverse complement.
CGCGTCCTTCAGCGGGGCCGGCAGCAACCTGCGAACACCAACGGGATGTTCTGTGGGGATCCAGAACCACAGCTGCTGCTGGACCAGCTTCAGCAGCCCTTTATAGTCTCCAGATCTTAGATTTTTACCCTTTTTTCTTTTTGTTTTCAATGTGCCGGGTGCTTCAAAGTGAGGAGCAAGATTTTCTGCCTGCTGAGGAGCAGAGCCACGCTTCCCACTCTGCCTCACCCCGAGGACTGCTCTGTCCAGCCCTTGCATCAAAGAAGTAGCTGTGATCAAGGTGTTATCACAACTCTTGGGGTATTTTCACCACTGATGAAAGATGCTGGCTGATCTGAGAGGTCACCATGAAATGCACCTCCAGCATTGGTAGAAAGGACTGGGATCTTGGATCAGTGTCTATTTTTCATATCATAATAATCTGAATAATAGCCTAATAATGTGAAACAGTCTGGTGATTAAAATGCAGACCAGGAGCAGGGATGGCTCTGCCCTGATTTTTGCCACTGGTCTCTTCCAAGAGCACGTGTCCCTGCAGCTCAGCTTCCCTGCCTTCAATCCCACTTCCCTCCCGAGTGCCCTGGCAGGGATACACGAGCTGACACTGCAGAGCTCTTTGAAATCCCCTCCACGGAAGTATTTAAGATGTTTTACACCAAAGTAAGATTCATCCATTCTGCCCCTCACAGACACTGCAAGTCAGCTGGCCGGCGTTGTCAAGGGAAGAAGCGAACTATAATGTCACAGGCTGGAAGAGGGATGGCTAACTTCTGGGAAATAAATCTTCCTTAGCAACATGAACTGAGGCAGGAAGCAGCACAGCTGCCAAATGCTTAAGAAGAATAGGATTTTTTTTTTTTTTTGTATATTAAACCAATGCTAAATCAAAGGCTAATTCAAACCAATTTCCAAAGATTTATGGAAATTGGTCAAGTTTCTTTGATCAATTTGTTTAAAGGAATTTAATTTATCGTTATATCTACTAGGTCAGTGAACTCCTCCATAATTTAAGATACTGAAGAAAGGATTAAGGGCAGCTCTTGCCAAGACCACAGCACAGGTCCAGAGTGATAACTGTAATTCCAGCACATGCTGGCTGAAAGCACCCCGTGCTTCAGGAAACAAACAAAGCCTTCAAGGTCTTTTTTGGGAAGTCGTAAGCAACAAAAGGCCAAACGATGGGGAGAGTTGTCCACCAGTGCACTGAAGCAAATTGCCTGTAAAAGCCTTTAACCTACCCTAAGAAGCATTTAGTGTTGGATGCTTTCAGGAGCTTCTCTTCTGGGAAGAGGAGAATATTTCTCCAGGTAATGGAGAAAGTGGGGAATTGTCCTTGGCCATTGAAGGAAGTTTCTCTTAGCCTTGACTCTGTGGCTACACTGAAAATACTCTGATCCCTGGCAGAGACCAGTGGCACCAGTCTCCTCCAGTGGTTTCCTGTGGCTCAGTGGCACAGAGACAATGAGATGCTGGTCTCTCAATGTGCCCCTGTCAGCATTCAGTCTGTCATCCTCACTTCTAAAATCTCCAGTTCCTGGTGCTTTGTGGTCTGGAGTAAATCTACCAACACCACGGCAACATCCTGTTATGGATCACCTCACGATAACCAGATGTGTGAGGGCAGCTGCTGGCACAGCCACAAACAGGGAGGTAACATGAATCCAAAATTCACACCTGAAAAACTCAGGGATGTGTATCCTTCTTTGGGATCTGCACAGACAGACCCTCCTGGTCAATGCAAAAGCTGACATTTAACACATGACATAAAATCCCAGAATTGTTTGAAGGAAGAGGAGGATGGCAGCAGCAAACCACATCAGCACACAGCCTCTCTCGTGCCCTGCTCGGCCTCAGGAAACAGCCTGTTCCAAACACTTTAGAAGATACAGGAAACCATCAAACAAGAAGTCAACAGAGTGCCTTTCGTAAGGCAAACTTCCTCTTTACCCCCTGAATCCCAACCAGTGTGAAAGATATCCTGGCTGACATCTACAGAGCTTCCACGAGACTGCTCATTTGAAATAAAACCCAGCGGCAATAAAACTGGCTAAGCAATTAGTTCAGACTGGATCTGATAATGGAAAAATGTAAACCACTATAATGAACTTATTATATTTTATACAGTATTTGCATTTAAAATGCTCCAGTGCTTTATCTAATGAAGATGATAATACTTTGTGTTTTATACTAACTGTTTGGAGTAGAACTAGCTGAACTGTAAAGCAGTAATGGGGATTGATCAGCCTGAAAAATTAAAGTTAGACTCAGAAGTAATAAGTATTCTGTTCTAGCAACAGCCAAGTAGGAAAAAAACCCCAATTCATCAAGATCACATTTTCTTAACTAACGGATGTCAGTCCAAGGCTGCATGTGCCATTAGCCAGGTGCTAATTTGTGGATCAGTGATGTTTGCTCACATGCTCTAATAATCAGTTCCATTCACGCCTGCGTGACACTTGTCACCAGGAATCTCAAAACACTTTGCAAACATTAATTAAAGTCCCCGTGTGCCCTCTGTGCTGGATGGGAGCTCTGTTTTACAGATGCACGGGGAGGTGAAGGGGAAACTCAGAGCCCAGGTGGGGCAGAGGTGGAGAGGGAGTTCACATTCGTCTCTTTATTCCAGCTCAAAGACAACACTGCTTCATACCAGCAGAGTTTAGAATACACAAATTTATGTTAATTAAATTTCAGTTTAGTAACTCCTTACCTCCCTGCTACCTCTTTACGACAGCTACATGATGGAGCTATGAATTTTGGGGGACATCCCCACAATAGGAGAGAGGAACATGTATTTTAAATACCACTTCAAGGGAAAAAAGGCTCCAGCTTTCTACAGCAGCTGAATGAGAACAAAGATTCCCTCTCTGTGTTCTCCTCTGGAACAGTCAGCAGCATGCAAAACGCCAAGCAGCACTTTTCCTAAAATACGACCACCAGGAAAGTGACATTATATGAGCTGCAAGATATATGATCCTCCTTTAAACCATGCATACAAAACACGCCTGCTGTGACAGGAATAATGGCTCCAGTCCTCTCTCTTCACAGGCTGGGAGCTTCAGGACGGGCTCTGGGCAGGCCAGAGGACCTCGACATTTAAAAAAACCCCATGATTATGAAAATCCTGCTAAACTTTGGTGTCTTTAATTTTGCTTTACCTCCGAGTTCTACTCCTCTTCTTCAGAAGAGTGAGAGTTACAGTGTAAAGACTAATCCTAAATTCAGCAGAGGAACTCAATACATAGCTAAAACCGCAGCAATTTGGATTTTTAATTTTTGCTTTGTGATATTGGAAAATATCAAGACTACTCTTCTAATGTAAGAAATAATTCACTTTTAGGAAACTTCTAAATCAAGCCATCTTAAGAATTAGGAGTATAAAATGGGAGATCAATTAAAAATGCACAAAGCAGCTTTTAAAAATAACTTTTTAATCAACCAACCCTATCTTTAAAATGTGCTAAAAACGCAACTGCCTCCTCCAAGGAACATGTTGTGCACCTAAAATTGTTTTTATTCCCAAGGAAAGCATCAGCTGCATTTAGTAAACTGTACGGATAATTTTTAGATTCCATAGGCTTTCAAAAGCCCTCAATTTTGAGCATCTTGTTTTGATGTATAGCTGGAATAATGGACATGGTGCTTCCAAATACCCATTTTTGTTCAGATTTTAATTTGTTTTAAGCTTTGGAAAGACAAAAACTTCTCTGCTGTTCAGGTGTAAAAGAAGATGGGAAGAAAGGTAACACCAGTGAGCTCCAACAGCTGTGTCTTGACTTTCTTGGTATGTCAGCAAACATGAGTGTAAATACCATTTAAATTATTCCAATGCAATATCATTAAATTTAAATAGCCTGCTCATTTCAACAAATTTTTATGATGTTAATACCAAAATGTGCTGGTTTTATCTACCATCATGCAGCCAAACTGTGTGAGGGGAGATCAGGGGAGGCTTTGCTGTTCCCAAGTGTTTCTCCAAGAAACAAAACCTGTGGGGTTGGGAAACCAACGATGTGCAAATAATGAAAGGAACAACCAAGCCAAGGAGTCGCAGCAGCAAATCTCAAGAGGTGGGAGCTGAGCCATCAGCAGAGTGAATCCCAAACTTTGGTGCTTTAGGACAGCCATCCTTGCCGGTGACTTGTTCCTTACCTTTGTACCTCCTTGTTCTTCCACATGGAGGCAGACTGAGCCTTTGGCACGCGTTCAATGGAATTCACCAGTTCTTCCATGAGGAGCCTGAAAACATAAATCAAACCTAAATTAGCACTGCCTCCTCTCACACGGGGAGAACTTTGGCCCAAATCTTTCCAAAATACCACACGAATTGTAACACCCTCGGGCAGTTTGAAGGAAGGGTTCTTCCCACAGAGGCCATCACCAGCACCACCCCTGTTTCTCCACTGAGCGCTTCCAATTCCATCTGCCTGGTTGCAAGAGGAGGATCTGGCCCACTGGGTTATGGGCTATTTGGAAAGTGCAAGATAATTTCTTCATTACTGCCTGCTTGTGATATGGAAGGACACAAAATATTCCATGAAAACTCCTCAGCCGATGCCTGTTTATCACTATGGAAAGGCGAGCACGTCAGAGCAAACTCTCCTCATCTACCAACGTGTATTTGAGAGAGAAAAATGAGTCAAGCTTCAGAAATTTTCACTGCAGATTTCACTGCCCAAAAGGAAACAGCATTTGTGATTGTGTGCAGGCTTTCCCTTGAAGGTAGGAGCAGAAGGACAGCATCTGGAATGACTTGGGAGGGAGAGAACCACCCCAGTGCACTCTCCCACAAGACTCTGCTTGTTATTTCCAGCTCTGGACCAGCAAAGCCCAGAGGTCTACTACTCATTCATATTTACACAATTCCTTTCACCTACAAGGGCCTTCAGTTTCTGTTTGTTTTCACACAATGGGGGACTTGCGCTGGCATGGAACGTTTGCACAGGACCTTCAGTGGACAAAGATTCCTTCCCTAAAGTGCTTACAGAGCAGTCCAGATAGCAGGGCCTAATCTGGCTCCTAATTATTGAATGCTGCAGCTGCTCTGCATGAGAGAGGAACAGAGCACGAGTCCAGTTAGGCCTCATCAAGGAACAAACCTGCAGTGTTTGGTGTTGACCCATCCAATCAACAAGACAATTGTGTAAAAATAGACTGGCAAGTTTGATGACTGTTCTGGTTTTGACTGCACTGTCAGGTCTTATATTTTCTACTTCAGTCTCCTATTTCTGCTCTTTTTCTTAGCATTTCTCTCTGGAGTTCAGAGCTCATGTATCTCAACTGTCATTTAAGATGAAGTCAGCTTTCCTTCCTTTCCATGGAGCGGAGGAAAGTGTGATTATATGGAAGTACAGAATCCTAGAATGATTTGGGTTGGAAAGGACCTTAAAGATCATTTAGTTCCAACCCCTGACATGGGCAGGGACACCTTCCCATAGACCTGGTTGCTCTAAGTCCAGTCCAAGTTGGCTTTGAACACTTCCAGGGATGGGGCAGCCACAGCTTCTCTGGGAACAAGTCCAGTTTTCTCACTGGAAAGACTCCTTTTGTTTAAGGGCAGCAGAGAGGAGCAGGAGAGCTCTTTGATCCATGGCTTTTGAAGGTCTGAAATTGCCCATATGGCAGTTGCACCAGGTTGTCACAGCCCACTCAAGATCTACCGTCCCACATCTCCAGCCTGGACTCAGCACAAAGCACCTGCTGGAAATGTTGATGGCTCCTGAGGCTGGGAAACATGGAGTTAACACATTTGCAGCACTAAGGACTTGGCTGGCATTCAGCTCCTGCCTAAAAGCCTCTTCGGAACATTAGACACCACTCCCCTCCCCACATTGTCCTTTACACCTTCTCCTCAGCAGTGATGAAAGAGGAGCAGAGAATATGAAGGGGCTTTTTACCTGCCAATTTGAACAGTGGGCTCGGTGGCATAAACCGTTCCAGTGAATCCCGTGTACTCTGTGATGTAGGGCAGTGCCATCATGCAGTGATAGTTGGAGATCAAGATTACATCCACTGTGGAGAGGTCAAGCAGTTCAGTCTGAAAACAGAGGAAAGAGATAAGCAACTTGTAACCCTTTCACGTGGTTTAAAAAATGGCAGAAAAACTTTATTTTTTTTAACTTTATATTGCAGGAATGTAAGCAGTTTATAAAATAAAAGGGGGGGCATGTCTCAGCTGTGGCAAAGATCAATGTTGCCTTTAAATGAACAAGATTTATTTTAAAAGCCCCCTAAAACTATTCTTTCTCCAACCTGAAAAGCAAACAGCGTCCTGGGCTTGCCTGTCTTTCAGGTGATGAAATGGCTGCTGTTATGAGAACCGTGATTATTTTACTTTTATCAAAGAATTGATGTGTGCACCTCCTCAGGGAGGAAGAGACACCAAAACTTCTGCAACAGTGATTTAGGATGTCTCATACTTTTTTATGGAGCACATCATACTGTACCCCAGGAGAGAGATGAGTGAAGACTGTGTTTATTCATATCCTTAAAATAATCCTCATCTTTTCCCAAAGCAAATGCTTGGCATCTTTATCATTCACATTTGCTACAGCAGGAGATGAAGCCCATTCACAGGACACAACAAAACGGATGGGTGGGTCCAATTTGTTTGGATGTCACAGTTTAGACAAGAGTTCTGAGAGTGAAAGAAGATTTCACACATTGTTAAAAGAATTTTAATTAGAAATATTTACTGGTAATGCTATAACACAAATGGTGTCAAGTCAGAAATTTACAAGATTACTGACCTCTAACTCAGTTATTATAGAGCAGCTAATGGAATTCAACACTCATCAAGCACATATTATCTGATTACAAGGCTTGGTCCAGCAATTTGAATAAAAAAGGCAAGAAAGTAGGTCACTCTGCTTTTCAGAGGGCTGACACAGTGCTCTGGTGACAAGCTGCTTAACTCCTCGCTAAGCGCTCATGGTTTCAATCCATGATCACAGCCGATGTGGGAGCCATGATCTCCAAGCTGAGAACAGGAGGTGAAACACCATCCTCAGATCCATGACAGGGCACCTTTTATCTTGCTGGGCTTCCAGGCAGGAACACACTCCCTGCAAGGTATCAAAGGATCGGCTGATGCCTGCTCCTGCCAAGGCTTGGTTTGTCCATGGCTTGGTTTTCAGCTGTGTCTTGACTGTACAGAATCAAATTTTGGAATGGTTTGGGTGGGAAGGGCCTTAAAGACCAGGACACTTTCCACTATCCCAGGCTGCTCCAAGCCCTGTCCAACCTGGCCTTGGACACTTCCAGGGATCCAAGAGCAGCCACAGCTTCTCTGGGCACCCTGGGCCAGGGCCTCACCACCCTCATAGGGAACAGTTCCTTCCCAATATCCCATCTGTCCCTGCCCTCTGGCAGTGGGAAGCCATTCCCTGTGTCCTGTCCCTCCATCCCTTGTCCCCAGTCCCTCTCCAGCTCTCCTGGAGCCCCTTTAGGCCCTGGCAGGGGCTCTGAGCTCTCTCTGGATCCTTCTCTTCTCCAGGTGAGCACCCCCAGCTCTCCCAGCCTGGCTCCAGCCCCGAGCTGAATGCCAGCCCAGGAGAGCCATCAGGAGGATACACACTACCACTTTCCAGCCTTAAGGATCCCACATCTCAGCACCCTAGAAGCATTTACTAATAGGATGAAAAGGGTGTCAAAACCAAAACAAAGTAAAATCATCCCTGGGGCTTGCGGCGATCTCACTAAAGTGCCTTTGAGCTGAAGAGGCTTCAAAATGTTTCTTGAACGTGAAGTGAGAGAGCAGAAGGTTGCCAAGCAAAGAGAGGGCTGCGCCCTGCTCTCTGACATGTGTGAGTGTACTCTGCTGTGGAGACAGCCTCTTATCACCTTGTGGCTGCTGGATTAAATCCAAATCTTGGCTTGCTTTGGCACCAGTGATCCTGGAAGCGATACCGAGATTCCCCGACTGCTTCTGCAGACAAGTTTCTTCAAAAGAAGTGGCATGGAAGGAGACAAAGTAAAAGCCTCTCTTTCACACAAGCTCCCTCTTACCCTATGCTGCCAAACAGCAGCAACATTTCCACCCTGTTTTCAGCTGGCCATGACTCCTGAACCTCCTGCAGACAGGTGAGCTCAAGGTGTGAGCTGGGGATCACAGCAGATCCTTCCTAGTGCTCACAGAGGAGATGTGGCATCTGTTGGGAACTTTGGAAAACATCTGAGAGGCCATTTTTGAAGTCCTTAAAGTGACATGGGCAGTTGGTTGCCATCTTCTGCTTGTAGGATGGGCTGCTGGGAAGCAGCTTCATGCAGTGATAACAGGGGTAAAATGAAGCAGTGACTCCCTGTCTGTCATATTTACAGCTGCACATGTGGGTATTTTCCAGCCCAAAGTAAACAGAAAGCCTGGCTGAAGCAGCCAAAACCCCAGCAGATTATCATTCCAAAGGAAATCCAGCACATAAACCCTGTCCTTCTCAAGGTCTGGGCCATAATGGCACTTTCTACACACACAGATACTTCCCACATCCCTCAGCTTCACAGGACAGTAACCAAAGGGCTCACAGGAACCCAGAATTATTAGGTTTCGGGATGGCCTTTTTTGGTGTGGTTGGATTATGACCGTTGCAGTTGGGTTGGAACACTCATACTCTGCTGGGATCACTTGCCAAAACCAGTACCAGAGCTGCCAACTTGTTTGGAAGAACCAAGATGACAAGAGTGATGCCAGAGGGGAGTTCCATGGGATGCACACACAGAAACACTATTGCCAGAACCCCAGCAAGCTGACAACGACCTTCCAGGAGCGTTTTGTGCTTCCTGTCTACAAGGTCAGCTAGGTCAGGCAGAAAGGAGAAAAAAAAAATGATGCCCAAAAGTAATTGTGTCTGTCTTTGAAAGACAGAGAAAACATCCCACCACGAAATGGAAGAACTGAGGACATCACACTCTGAACACACTGAGGAAGGTGGATACTATTCCCATGCTACTCCCCATTATTCATCCCCACCTCTCTCTGCTCAGCTTTTCCATCTTCAGCTCTATTACAACATTCCCCTGATCAGTCAGGTAATCCAAACATTTTCAATAGTCTTGCTTTTTTTTTTTTTTTTTAAATCCAGAAATCCCAGTAAAAACCAGCTTGAGCAGCCACTTGCAGCCATGCCAGTGGATATGCAGGCACATTTCTTCCCTTAAAGAGGCAAGAAAAGTTTTTAACCCGAAAGTGCTGCTGGCAGAAGTGCAGCCCAGCAGAATCCAACCTGGTTTAACCACAGTTGGCTCCCCAGGGAGCTGCACTGGGCATGTCCTGCGTCTGTGGTTAGAGACAAGCAGCTTTCCTTGCCTCCATGCCCTGCCCTTATCTAGATCAGCACATGGATCCTGTCAGACCCAGCCCAGCTCAGTCAGGATGTCTTTGAAAAGCCCTTAAAAAGGGACAGTTCAGTCTTATTCTTGTGTGAGACATCCATCTGCTCCAGGAGACCTTCCATGATTCCCAAAACCACTGTCCAAAAGGGTTGTTTCCATCCTTTTTCCAGTGTCATAGATCCTGGAGCCACCTTAACAACACAGAGGTTTTCACAGTGCTATTTACTGAGTATTAATACATTACCAGGAATATAATAATAATAATAATAATAATAATAATAATAATAATAATAATAACAATAATAACAATAATATTATTATTATTATTATTAATAATAATAGTAATAATAATAATTTCGCAAGTTTCTCCCATGTGATTGAAGAGAGGCAGATTTTTCAGCAAAGCTTTGAACAAACTCACCTCTGGTAAGCAGAACTCAGGCACAGAATCTACAAACACATGGCCAGAGCACTCCTTTAGCTCCTGTAAAAAACCACACCAACAGAGGAGACATAAAAATACAACGCAGTGTTACTCCAAGGCAGCACATTTTGGCTTTTCCAAACATTTTCTTCATCACAGGAAATCTCCAGCACATTACTACACAACATTTATCCCACTTCTAGACACAATTTGGTGCAGGCTGATCTGTTGAAATTGCTTTTATGCCAGATGAGGCTGCTTGGTACTTGATCAGATCTTCCTTGGGAAAGACAGAGAGAGCACTCTGGTAGGTAAGGAAAGAGCCCTGGTAACCACCAGGAAGGCAAGTCTGGAATTTAGTTTTGGTTCCAAATTACTTTCAACTTTTTCTGTCTTACTGGGACCAAAATACAATTTTTAGCCCCTGCCTCAGAGCATTTGATGAAACAGCTTTTGGGGATCTCATCTCCACATGGCATTTTTTATTAAACTCTATCCCCTATTTTCTTCCTCTTTTTCAAGGCTGAGATCAGAAACCTTTGTCACATGAAAGGTCACATTTTTAGGGTTATGTGGGGAACAAAAGGATTCCCAACTCCACTCCTAGCACAACTCCCAGGCTCCCTACCACCCACCCTGCCTCCTCTCATGGATGTTTCTCCTGTCCCAAAGCGAGTGGTCTCTGCCAGCTTCAGACTGACAGAATTAAAGATTGAATCCAATTCTTAATAATTACAGTGCACCTGCCAACTAATAACGAATGAGCAATTACATCTAGTGGCAGAAGTCTCCTAACCTCATCTCAAGGGAGTTCAAAATGATTAAAAGTAGATCGCAGCACATTTCAATGCCTCTCCAGGACTGAAGTTTTATAACTGAGTGCTGTAACAGGAATGTCCACCCCACATGATAAAACACCCCCCTTTGACTCCTTCCCTTGCCTTTTTCCAGCATGGGTCAAAGAATTTACCATTCCAAGCACTTACAGTGGTCAAGGTGAAGTTAAGATGCTGCCTTTGAATTTTTAACATGATTCCCATTGCCACTGTGTGAGTTTGGAGGTTTCTCCCGAGCAGCATCCCAGAAATTTAAATACATTCCAAGTAAAACTACAGTGACAGTCTGTTCATTCGCTGGAGTGCAAAGCTCTGACACCAAAGCTGGGGTTCAGGAGACACAAATTCCAGGGAATTCAAGCTGAGCAACTCCATTGCTGCCCCTGAGCCGCTGCAGCCCCGCAAGTGCCAGTTAGCAAGTGTTCTGAATAGAGCTGTTACTATTTTACCAACAGAAACGCTGCCTGTACAGTTTCTTTTGTCTCCAATGAGAAGAAAAATCGGGTCTTTAATCTATGATCTTCAGCTCCCTTGTCTGTAAAAATCAGATCAATCCATTCTGTCCACCTCAAAGTCCCCTACAAAAGCAACTATTATCACTGTTTCCTTTAATGTTCATATAGTCAGAGAGCAGTCTATTACGCGTTTTCTCCACTGATACCTATTGCTGCCCACATTTAAAATGTATCTGCCTATTTTACTAACATCTGACATATTTTTGTGTTCATTGTTCCCCTATGGCAGATCAAGCTGGCTGCTGCAGCGCCAGGTTTTGGTTGAAGCCTCAGATAAATTCTACCTCCTAAACTGATGTAATGAAAAGAGGGGGAAAAAAGAGCAGTTCTGTGTCTCTCATGTTGCCGAGGAAGTTCTGTGTCTTAGAATTAGGAGGCTGGAGATAATATCCTCCCTGCTATGTCCAGCAGCAGAACACATGTTGATTTAAGAGGCCAAAGCCATGCTTTTCCTCTCTGAGAGACCACCCATAGGCAAACCATTCCCTTTCCCATAGTTCTGCCTGAAAAAGGGTACGATACCAACCTCATTTGCAGGCACGCTCTGAAGCCTCAGTGTCAGAAAAGTGAGACTGTGGAATAAAAGGCACTCTAAGAAAGCAAAGCACTATTATTTATGGAGCCCCATGAAATACAAAAATATTCACACTGACGACTTCTGCATTTTAAGAGGAATTTTTTATAATCTAGGCTACCTCTGAAGCCTGAGAGCCTTCGAGTTGCTATTAGCATTTTGTTTCAAAATGTTCTGCTCTGCAAGGACATCCTGGCTGGTAAAGGTACACAGAGAAACCTTTTGGGATGAGTCAGCGTGGAACCCTGCTCCTGCAGCACAAGCTGCCAACCTGGCAGGTAGTTTTTTGCATGGCAAGAAAATTCCAACCATCACTACAGTACCTTGTCCAAAAATGTGCTTCCATCTTTCAAAACCCAACCGGGAAGTTTGGACAGCCTGGGGCTGCGGAAAGGAAGAAGAAAAATTATTGCAATATGAACTGAATCATTATAAGTGGCTAAAGCACAGACCTTCTACTCGGTGTCATACAGGCAGAGAACACCACTTCTGTCTCAGGGAAGTAACAGTCTCAATAAAACAGACAGACACTTTCACTGTGGTTAAGTGTTCACCAAAATGACTTTTACAAATCATGATTATGACATTTATAAGTAAAAAGAAATAAGAGGATGAGGCATGCAGGGAGGTTTTAGTCATTTATGGTGAGGATTTCAAAAAGGCTTAGTGCTGCTTAGTTCCCTGTGGTGAAACTGGATGAATAAACAGAAGTTAGGGCAGCAACAAACTCTGTGCTTGAAACAACACAAAAGCACCATAAAACTGTTCTGGGACAGAGGACAACAGACAAATATTCCCATTAGCAGTGGCAGGGAAAGAGTGATGCTCTGGAGTAAGTAATTTATAGACACAGGTTGGGATTTTATATCCACATAAACCATGGTTTCGTGCCTGGGTGTCACCCTGAAGCCCCACACCAACAGCTGTACAGGACACAGGGCAAGGAGGCTTTGCTGTGAACTGCATGTTCTCAGCAGTCAGCAACAGCAGAGCCCCTTTTTTCATTGTTTCAAATGCTAATAAAGAAATTTCAAGGTGGACAGTGCAATCCTGAGTTTACAGCAGTAATGGCTGCAGCATTTCTTGCAATCATAACTGAGAGTGATTCATACTTCACAGCAACATCTGATTTTTCTGAGAACCTACAACTTAGCTCTAATACCACTGCCTGCCCACACTCAAGCACATCTACAGAAATCCAAAACAAGCTGAATAAACCAGAGAATTGAATCCACCTGAAACCAAATCCTGCAACAACCTCAGATTTGGACCTGGTTGCAATGCACTCTCCAAGTGCTGTGCGCTAAGCTCTACAGACAGGTACGTTTATAACCTAAAAGGGCTTTAAAATTCAACATCTTGAAAATGGGAAGTGATTCAAGGACTCGGAGGAATGCCGTGTTCAGACCAACAGCAGTATAAAAGAACAAATTCTGACACCCCAGTAAGTCACAAGGAAGGAAAAAGGGGAAATCCAAGACTCAAGGAGTGAAGACAGAAGGTAAGAGGTGAGAGCAGAAGGATCTGTCATGGAGGAGCTGTGTCAGAGAAGGGCAATCCCTTGAGAGGATAAAGAGTAAGTCTGAAGAGGTCTGAAGATAGAAAAGATGAAGTGGCTAAATGTGCTCCTTAGTGACACGTTCAAAAGCACAATTTAGGAGCAGTAATTTGGAGAGTGAGGGGGCTGAGTAGAACTGGTGCAATGAGACTAAAAGAGTTATGGAAAAAGCAAGAACAAACCATTCCAATATGCAACAACTCTGACAGATACTGGAGGAGAGGACAGAAACCTTGGCTGGAAGAGACACCTGGAGGGCTGCAGTCCAATGTCTCAAAGCCAGCACAAGATCAGGTCAGGCTGGCTTGTGCCTTTCAAATCCCTGGATCCATCTGTGGTTTCAGCAGCACGAGACAGAGCAGAATAAATTTTCCCTGATATACTTGCTCTAATCCCCATAATTTAACCTAGCAAGAGTTTTGCTTTATTCATGATGAAAGAGCACTAAACTTGTACTAAACTGGCATGCAGTGAGGAGTGAGCAGTCTTGTCAGGGGAGGCAAAAAGAGCAGGTGTGTTTTGTGTGAGGCTGAAAGCAGAACAAGCAACACAGGACAGAAAGGACTCTTTACCTTGAAGCCAAGAAGCAACACAGCTCCTCCTGACATAGTTTTGACATTGTAATAGAGTGATTGATTAATCCAAAATAGCTGGAACTGTCCCATAAATAATGTGAGCAAGTGTGTCATGGCTAGACAGGAAAGGTTAAGAGCTTCCCACATGTTCATTTTACCGTTTTGCATTTGACTTTGGCACAGGGGAGAAAACTCCAGTTGACAAACCTCTTTTAAAGTACAGGAGCATAAAGAGTTTGGCAGCCCCAGGTGCTCTGCACATGCTCCATGGGCTGGTGAGAAAGGGACTGCCATTTCCAGGGCAAGGGGGAATCTAAATACCTTTGCAGTGGCATTTTTTTTTAAAGAGCAAAGAACTCTAAAAAATGTCCAGTCCCTTTAATGCCACAAACACTGCAGCACTTTCTCCTCTCTTATAGATTAAAGCACAGGCTCTCAAAATGTTTGCTCAAGGAGGGTCCCACGGCAGGTACGACCCAGGACTGAGCTGCATAGCAAAGATCCTCTGTAATGTCATACCTTTGGGCAACTTTGCACACCACATCTCTGGACTAAAGACAGCAGAGAGAAGCACGGCTCCTCTCAGGTTAGCATCTCACTCAGGTCCATCTCCAGTTAGCACATCTGGTTCTGAGAGGACACAGCTGGTGAGAACCTCAGATCTCACAGACCTGTGCTCCAATTCCTCAGGCAGTCTGTCCTTCCTGTCACCCTACCTGGCAGCTGATGAAAATGTCAGTTCCCTGTCACCCTGTGTTATGTTGGTAACACACATTTGAATTTCACAGGTATTTGGACTTCATGGTAATGGACTCCTAATCTCTAATGGTACAACTGGGAGTACTACAGAGATAAGGACTTTGCAGCAGCAGCCACATTCCTCCTCACATTTCTGACTTATTTCCACAACTCTCTGCAGGACACCTGGTTCGTAGAGATCAATTACTTGCCCAAGTCCACGTGCTCAGGACATTCCTTGCTCTAAGGGGTGTTCAGTCACTGCACCGACAAGATTGATTGGATTTAAATCCAAACGTTTGCTCCGATTCCACTGGGCCATCAGGGGTCAAATCTGACATCCTTTCTTATTGAGTTTGAGTCATTTTAGTGCCGACATTCTGGAGGTACTTGGGGAATTCCAGGTTGTGACCTGCAATTTGGCTGTTCATTCCCAGGGTCTGCTATCAGCAGACAAAGCTGCCATATCCCAGGGGAAGGCTGATTCCTGCCGTTCTAAAGAGCCTCTTAAGCCTTTGCTCAATCACCTCATTTTGCTACTTGTTCCTCTCTCAATTTCCTTTTTTTTTGGGGGGGTGGGGAAAAGCGAATGCGAGGCAATTCTCTGTACCTGGATTTCCAAAATTTGCTGGATCTGTTAAAAAATCTATCACTGCACCAGTTATTGCAGTCAGCAATTGCATTATGGAATGGGACAAAAATCGACTTTCACACTGCTCCCTCTGAAGGCATCTATTGCCTCTCTACTGTGGATCCTGAATTCCACGTTCTTGCAGAACAATGCACACATTGTCTACTCCTTTCCTCTGCTCTCCAAAAAATAACAAATCATAGGAAGCGCTGGACAAACTGCTTTAACCTCAGTAGGTCACTTAGGAAACTTCCTTTTCCAATTGTATTTTCCCCCCTCTCAATCAAGCCTTCCCTGAACCTAGAATGTTCCTCACTTGTCTCCTCGTGGATCAAAGTTACTAAAAAGTGTTTGACAAAACTCCTGCTGCTTCCCATCACTACGAGTGACTCATTCCCACCTTTCCAACGGCTAATTTTTGTCATTTATTCCATTTATACAAGACATGTCACCCTAACTCAATATCCAAATTAATCTAAAAACCTGGGGAAATACAACTTCGTAGCAGGGCATAGAAAGGAGAGTCTTGATCTCAGCATTCTCTTCTAGACTCTATTTTGTTTCTCTGCGGTTCCAATCCTGCGCCCAGCTGCACTGCCCTTTTATTTATTTAACTTTTAAAAGGGAACAATTATGCCACGCAGGCAACTAACAAGGACTGCTAAGTGCTGTTTTTCTTTGCATTAGTCTGTGCTCTGAAGAACAGCCTGAGAAGATGGTGGTTAAACAGGACTTGCTGGGCTCCATGCACTCCATCTCAGTTACCCATTTATCTCATCTTGCATGAGGAAGCCAGAAAGATGACAGATATGTGACCTCACTTGTGCTGAGCAGTTGCAGCAATACTTTACTGAAGCTTAGAATAAATTATCTAGAAAAACCAATCAATAAATCCATAAAATGTCTTCCGTCTACTGAGCCAAAGGACGTTATTTTGATAAAGAGAATTTTTAAGTGAACAAAGTCTATTTATGATATCAGATGATGCTGTTCATTTGTACCCATCCCCTCCCTCCTTCCAATACACCATTGCAGGCAGAGCACTCCAACTGCAACCCAAGAAGACACAGACTAAGTGCTGACAGGCCACAGAACTCACCTCTGGACCAGAGGCAACGGGAGGAAATTGAGGGTAGACGTCATATCCAGCCCACAGTCCAGCATGATGGTGGTGGATTTGAACTTGAGAACGTTGCATGGCAAGGTTGGATGTCCTGACAGGCAGTACTGGAAGAAAAATGAGGAGGAGTTATTGAGGACCTTTCCCTCTGTGCTGGGCACTGGTGAAGCTGCACCTCGAATCCTGTGGTCAGTTCTGGGCCCCTCAAGGCAAGAGAGACTGAGGGGCTGGAGTGTGTCCAGGGAAGGGACGGAGCTGGGGAAGGGTCTGGAGCACCAGGAGCAGCTGAGGGAGCTGGGAAAGGGGCTCAGCCTGGAGAAAAGGAGGCTCAGGGGGAACCTTGTGGCTCTGCACAACTCCTGACAGGAGGGGCAGCCAGGGGGGTCGGGCTCTGCTCCCAGGGAACAAGGACAGGAGGAGAGGGAACGGCCTCAAGCTGTGCCAGGGCAGGTTCAGGTTGGACATCAGGAGGAATTTCTTCATGGCAAGGGTGGTCAGGCGTTGGAACTGCCCAGAGAGGTGCTGGGAGTCCCCATCCCTGGAGGTGTCCATGGAATGCCTGGACATGGCACTCAGTGACAAGGTGGGGTCAGTTACAGGTTGCACTCGATGATCTTGGAGGTCTTTTCCAACCTCAGAGCTGCTGTGAAGAGAGTGAAAACCCCTCTACCCCCAAAAAATGGCCTTTCCCCCCTTGTTTTTAAAGGCAGTTCCACACACAGCAGAACAAAACCTGACTTCCCACGATTCTGTGTCCCAAAGCTGCGTGTTCATGAACATTTCCCCAAGTCAGGCTATTAAGGGGCAGATTTTCTTCACAGAGTTTTTCTGACACCAAGGGTTGAATGAGGAGAGGCAAAGCTCCCCTCTCTGATTTAGGACACAAGTGGAATCTCCTTTTTTCTAGCAATCACCTATTCTCCCCAAAAACCCGGTAGATCAGATTCTTCAAAACTCAGTCCTACTGGCAAAACTTGGGTAGAAAATTTGAAATTTGGAGTGGACAGGGAGGGAGAGAAGCCCTGCAGGAACACAAGTTTTATTTCAGTAAGAAACCTGCCCAAACAACCCCCGCACAGGTGCAGCAGCTCTGGGGCAAGTTCTCACCTGCTTTTTGTCTTGCTAAACACAAACAGGAAGCAGGAGGGACTGGGTAACCCCACCTGAATGGAAGGGTTTGTGTATCCGAATCCCAAAGGCTTTGCAGGTTTAATGAGCCGGTGAGCAGGTGATGTAGGGGGCACTTGAGCATCATTGAGATGCAGCCACCCCCTGTCCGGAGTGACAAACATTTAACAAGAGAAGCTTTGAATAAGAAGAGAACAGAAAGGTCGGCTTTAAAATGTGGGATTAGAAACAAATGTCTGAGTCGGAGCGTGGCCACCTCTGTGGGAGGGTTCGTCTGTTCCTGGGAGGGATTTTGCATCTGGAATCTCCCAAATCTGGCAGCACAGGCACTCTCAGGTGGTCAAACTTGAGCTTTTAAATTCAAGTTTTGGTCAATTAAGGTGAAAAATACTATTTGTTCGTTCGGTCATGCACTGCACTTAAAATTGACTCAGTCTTATTTCTAAGTAATTTATCCCCTAAGCTTGTGTTCTACACTTCCCTCCACCAAGTGGAAAAAAGGGAGATTAATAATTTCATTTTCTACCTCTGCTCACAATATGTTAACACAGGATTGCAACCGTGGATTAGCAGCCCTCAAGGAGTCTATTTACACACATTCCTCAAAAACCTGCTTCAAACTATATTTAAATAGCAAAACCCACTAAGCCCCAAATATTAAATTTAAAATATCACAGAGAGTTTTGTTTTAAATTCACAAAGCCTTAATTATTAAGGAGTTACATCACATTTTGCCTTTCTTTTAGTAAAGTTTAAAAAAAATATGTAAAGCCAAGGTGGTGAAGGAATAAGGAATTCAGTTGGTTTATTCACAAATGTAACACACTCACGTGAAATTAAGTTCTCACCAGACCAGAACTTTAACAAATGAAGCTCTAAATTGAAGTAAATAGAAAGAAATGAAGAGAAAAATAAGTTCTATTTTTGTAGCTTTTAAACTATTGGTAATTTAAAAAGGCAATGAAATATCACCACTTTCATCAGCAAAATATTTTTGTGCCTTTTTAAAAAAATCATGAGTAGGATCACAACCCTGACATCTACAAGCTAACTGGAAAATCTTCCTTTATTCCTTCTTTGAAAGCAGCTAAACTCATCTCTCTCTGTGGCTGTCACGATGTAGATTCCTGGAAGCCAATGGATTTTTTTCTACCAGATTCAAACAAAGTAACAGAAAAACTTTTAAAAAGCAATTCATATTTTCTAGACAACTGTTTGCTCAGGTAACATTGCTGGGCCTGCACCTCTGTTAGAATTTTCGATCAGGAATCCAGGAATGGGAGTGTTTGCACTATGTATGTCTCTACATACATTATAAATGTGATCATTTCCACAGAGTTTATACTTGTTACTGTTTAAAACAGATCCAGAGATCCCACTCATGCTCCTGACTGGACTAAAATGCACATTTTTTGCTCCAAGATTTGCTTGCTTTGGACTTTATTCCCTTATGGCTAAAGGCTGGTGCAGCCAACACAAAGCTGCCTCATCTCCTAAGACAAAAAGTCATGGAAAAAAGACACAAAACACACATTAAAGTTTGACAGCGGGGCACCAAGAGCCCAAGGTGAAGGGCTGATTCCAGATGCTCAGGCCCTGGGAGAGGCAGGTTCTCCACAGACATCCCACTCCCACTGAGCACCTCTGGTGAGCTCGTGGATGGCACAGTGACAGAGGAGAGAGATGGTCCATGGCTCCTGCAGCTCCAAAGCAGCCAGAATTGTGCAGGTTAAAGGCAGTGCTCTGAATTCCAACTGAAGCCAACAAATCCTGCAGGGCATTCCTCCATATCAGTATCACATGCCAGCTTAAAATCTGGGGGGAAATTAGCACCTAGATTTGCCTGAGTCAAAGCACGTTTGAATTTGTGGGAATCTGATGTTTTCACTGGATTCTGAATCAGGCCTGGAGTCAGAATCCCATAATGATTTGGGTTGGAAGGGACCTTAAAGCTCATCTTATCCCAGCCCCTCTGCCATGGACAAGGAACACTCCACTAGTCCCTCACCTGTACCCTGTTCTTCCAAATTCATGCCAAATTATGAGAAAATAGGATGAAAAGCATCTGACTCCTCTCCCCACAGCCTCGAGATTCAGATGCATCTCCAGAAAAATACAAGGTGAAGAATCTCATTTTATCATTCCCAGTCCCTAAATTTACACACATGTCTAAAAATGCTCCAATACAGGCTCCAGACAGTTTGTATTTCTCCTCCCTAGCCCTTCCATCTCTCTGCCCCTATGCAAAACTGTAAACATTAAAAGAGCTCTGCATTTCCACTGTGGTCTTTATTTAAAGATTTCCCAGTTTCCTTTTCCCCATTGAATTCTATCAGCCTCTCCAATCACACCCAGAAGTGCTTGACTTCGAAGTGTTTGTCCCACTGCTAATATTCATCCCCATACAGATCCTTATCACACAGGTAAGATTAAGAAGGATCAAGCTCTCTGACCACCTGCCTCTGGAATTAATCGTACACACTTCCATGGAGAGCAACTTCCTAAAAGTCTCAAAATAGCCCGGAATCCACATTTACTCCTCTAAAGCTTTGTCATAACACACTGTTCAGTCTCAAAACTAAGAGACAATCTTAAATTGAATAATGGTGTCACTTCAGATTAAATAAATCAAATTTTACGCTCAGGTATGTTGAGAACTGCTCGCATTTTCACCTCCAGACCAAGAAATGGAGCACATTATGTGAAACAAATTCTTCCTGGAAAATAAAGCGATGCCAGAATCCAAGGTCTCTAGGAAAGTTAAACTGTTCAAGAGGGAGATCTAGAGAGGAGACCAATACCACGGGCAATGTACTTTCTGACAGAAGCTGTAATATCAGGGCCAAAATCCTTGTCAGAAGCAAAGTACACCCTTGGCAAAGCTGTTCCAGGCTGATTTTTTTTTAATTAGTGTCTCCCTGTATTATCACAATGCGGATGGAAAACGTCTTTTTTACACACCGCGGGGATTTATTCACATTCCTAGCGGAGCCCAGCAGAAGCCACACGTGCAGTGGGAAAGCTCCACGCGAGGGTCACGTTTAAGGCTTAGAAGGCTGAGAAACATTTTCTGCTCCTCCTCCCGAATCCTATTGAGGTTTGATCCCATCCAACACCTCAGACCAGGGCAACGGCCCCCC
>VZTX01029805.1:73355-90269 GCA_013400915.1 Pardalotus punctatus | reverse complement strand
TTAAATATAGTTACCTTTTAACTATAACTGAAAACTTCTGCCTGGGTCTGAGACCTAACTTGACAACATCAGCAAGTTGTGAAGTCTAGGTGTTAAACAGACAATAAATGCAGCTTTTTAGGAGTTAGAAATGTGTGGGATATACCTGGTAATTTTCTTTCTTCTGGCTGTCATTAAAAATTATAAATTGGACATTTTAGTGTTGAACTAAATAAGACTCTGCATCATATGGCTTAACCTCTTCTTTTTTAATTTATCCCAGAGCCTGCAATGCAATATAGACTTTATCAAGCAGTCTCAAGTCTTCTTTTTGTTTCCCTGATTTCAGTCATCTTGACACTGGTATGAAGTCATCACAGCTCATCATACCTTACGAGGAATTGAATTAGCTCAGCTATTCTGAAAGGAAATATCGCATAAATGAAATGAAGATAGAGTGCCCATGCCACAGAAATGTCATTTGTATGTTTAATGTATGCTTTTTCTTTTTCTAATCGGTTGTCATGGCAGGGGGGATACACATTATCCCTGCCTTTACATTACCTCATGATACAACATATGAATCTTAAATGTAGTGTTTGATATAGTTCAGATGAAGGATGTGGGTCTTGGCTAGGAGAATTGTCTTATGTGCTGATGTCAGTGGCATTAAAAGAAAGGTGCAGTATGTACATTTTCATAGGCCTGATATTAATAACAAATATATGAATGCAAATGCATGCAAGAAGTGTGAGTTTGGCTTCTGAACTCATATGTGATCTTATTTAATAAACAATGTAGAGGTTCTCTATTAATGAGTGATATTTTCCTTTCTTGACGTGCTACTGAAACAGTTCTCTGAATTGGCCTGTAACATGCTAAGAAGAGTTATGGTAAAGTACACAAGCAGCCTGTACAGCTGTGTCCCTCTTGGATTCACCTGGGACTTCACAGAATGCAGGGCAAAATCCTCGTCCTGAAAACAAAAGAAGGGAAGGGTTTTGTGGAGATGTTTTGGTACCAGTACAAACTTGCCTTACCTGAACATGCCTGAAGGAAGAAACTGGTACAACTTCCTCATGAGGAGAAGAGGAGGGGCAGACACTGATCTCTTGTCTCCGGTACCCAGTGGCAGAACCTGAGGGAATGGCCTGAAGTTGTGTCAGGGGAGGTTTAGGTTGGATACTAGGAGAAGGCTCTTCACCCAGAGGGTGGCTGGGCACTGGAACAGGGTCCCCAGGGAAGTGGCCACAGCACCAGCCTGACAGAGCTCAAGAATTGTTTGAGCAACGTTCTGAGGCACATGGTGTGACTCTTGGGGATGTCCTGTTCCCAAGGACAGGAGCTGGGCTAATGATCCTTGAGGGTCTCTTTCAGCTCTGCTTATTCTGTTATTCTGTGAAGCTTCTTCTGTAATTCCCGGATACAAAGAAAGATATTGATTTCTGGTTGGGCATATGGGTCATATTGGTTACAAAGATTGTCTGTCAGGATGATTCTTCACTGAGAGAAGGCCTTGTTTTTATTTCAATAGTAGCCATACTTACTTTGTAAGAGAAATTCTGTGCAGTTCTAGGTCATAGGACCATCCTGAATTAAGTGATGCCCAAACATTTGGTGACAGTCATGTTTTGCATTTAACAGCATAACATTTTTTGTTCCATACACACCAAACAGAAAAAATTAATTTGCTTTGCTTTGCATATCTTCGCCCATTCTAGGAAGCATTCAACACACTTCTGTTCAGTCACTGTCAGAATAACAACAAAAAAGGCTGTTAAAAACAACCAAAAAATCTCACTCAAGAACAGCAGCATTTTCAGCTTTGTCTGCTACAGTGGAGCCTTTGCTGCCCTCTGAGTTCTGTAGTGCATCAGTACATGAAATTCCTGTGAGAAGGAAAAAGGACCTACAGTTCCAAATTCCAGCTGCACCTCCTTCACTTTTAAAAACAGTGGCCTTGCCCAAGGTTCAAAAGTGCATGTGCAGATTCAGTAGAAGGGACATAACATCCTTTAATTTCTTCCTGTAAGTTATTTGGAACTTTCTCTTCACATTATTTTAAAATTTCCCTTGTTTAGTCTAGGCAAAGTGTTGGGTTTGAGTTTGTCTTCTTTTTTTTTTTGTCAGGAGTACGGATGTAGGGGACTGAGGGTCTTTGTAAAGGATAGACCTAAACATGTCTTCTTTTACATAGTGTTAAGGGATCTGCCCTATGCCTAGGGCTCATCTGTACCGTGGCTTTCCTGGCAGAAGAAATCAGATTATGTTCATTGTAATTTATATCAGACAGTTTCTTTCTGTCTTTTTGCATCTAAATGTACATGCAGATCCCAGAATCCCAGGGACTCTGTGTGGGGCTCTTTAAAAATTTGTACTAGTCACAGTCTAGTGTTGGCAATGGAGCTTAATCTTCTATTGCTTACAGATCACTCAGAAAGGCAGCCCTATGTGCAATGTGTTTGTGAAATCTGAGTCTACATGCTTTGAAGCTGTCAGACCATTGTCCTCATGATTCTAAACCTCTCTTTTAAAAAGCAATAATTGAGGCCCGTATATATATGAAAATAAGAGTAATATAACTTGTTTTTTATCTATTTCCTCAGCATCTTAGCTAGGTGTGGAACTAGACTCAACTTGAGATGCACATTCAATGACCAAAAAAGTGAAGTCAAAGTTTATGCTAATTTAATGTATCCATGTCTTAGTATTGTATGTGTTTCTGTGGGTAAGAATGAAAACTCTGTAACTGATGCAACTGGAAGACAGGTATTTTCAGAGCTTGCTGCCATGTCTTGAAACTATCCCCTTCCCACTGAGTATGGGTCTTAATCTGTAATGTTTCAAGAAGGTTTAACTGCCTGCCTTAGTCAGTATTAAGTCAGAAAGGATGGGACATCAAATTGGGCAGAAAAGAGAAGGGTTGATGGGTAGAACAGCTGAAAACAGAAGAGCAAGACCAGTAAGAAGAGTTTGGTTGACAAAGAACTCCTGATGTGAGTTTCAGGAAAGAGATGGTAGAAGACCAATGGATTTTTCAGCACAGCATGAAAAAGGAAATGAAGCATCAGAAAGACTTCATTTTCCCTTTGAAAACATAACAGTTCTGATAATAGCTGTCTGACTAACAGTGGAATCCACCTCGTGTATTCCTGTGTGTCTGTGATATAGCAAGAGCCTTTGCCCAGGTTGCTTAGGAGTTAACTTTCAAGCAGTTAACCTGCCTACTGTTTGTCAAGCTGCAGAGGCATATCGAGAATGGATTATGATGGGTAATAAACATAACTTTGAAGGAATGCTATGGTTTTCTTCTAGCTTTTTTCATCATTTTTTAAAAATGGCATATTTCAGTATGTTCAGCTGATTTGCCTTCATTAAGCCTCACAAATCTGATCTGCATTGAACTTGATAGTCTTCAGGGGCTGAATCCTGAGCAAATATTCACTTAAATCTTGAATGAGCAGTTTATCTCATGCACACTGAATGTGTCCTCAGAAGAATAGTACTCAGCTGTAAATCAACTTTCTTCCTTACAAAAATGTAGCTTCTTTGTGTAGACAATCTCTAAGTCAGTTTGTGTTTAAACCAGCAGTATAATGGTCTATGGATATGGAGGAATGTCTTGTAGTAATTAAGACATATTTGCAGCAATGTTCCAGCAATTCAGTGATTTGCTGACTTCAAAAAGCAAAGTCCCCATGTACATGAGCCAGGCTTTCACACTGGTCTGGAATGGTGTGAGGTAATTAAGGGTACCCTGGTTTATTCTTTTGTAGAGTCCAGCTTTGTGTGCTGCTACTAACTGGTGAGGGATATTTGTACAGGCTGGACATAGGCAGAAATTAAGTTTGTTTTGCAGGGAAGAAGGTAGGGGAAAAAGGTGAGGGAGCATAAGGGCTGAACTGGCATACACACTAAATCACATTAGTTATTCTCTCTCTGTTCACATGGAAGCTTGTTGATATTTGCTTTGGCACTGCATTTTTCCTCAGGATAAATATTGATTTGAGGGTTTAGAAACCAGCCTTGTCAAAGAGAAAAGGGATAAAACAGTGTGCTCCAGGAAATTTGATTTGTTGCAATAACACCAACAGATGAGGAGTCATCCATTTATTTAAAGTTCATTAAACGTGAGTAATTAATTAAGCTTGTGAAAATTTAAAAAGCATAAACTTTGCTATGAGAGATTAATTTTTAATCATAGCTAATATTGTCGTGCAGCTATAGGCATGCATGATTTGGATGCCATTTTTATGTGGCAGAAGGAAGCTTTTCACTGAGATTGGTTTGACGGAAAGGTTTGAAAAGTTTTTCCCTTCCATCTACTCATGTGAGGCCCAGGTCCTCTAATGCAGATCCATATAAATCAGTAGGAGTATTGGAGCTGATGAAACCGTTACTTCCAACTAGAGAAAAGCACTGTCATCTTGATGCATGCATATATGAAAGGCCGAAATGAAGTTTACCAGCAGTTTAGCAGTGGAACTTGGTTTTGCAGGGAAGATGAAGGCTGATTTTTGTCCTCTCTTTTCCTTTGTGTTTATATAGAACTGAACACAACTTGACTTTGTCTGGTATCCACTGATATCATAGAATCACTTCTTTTATCCAGAGCAGCAGAGAGGAACTTGACTCAGAGGTGAGTGACAGTGATTTGTGAAGTGTCAGAAGTGAGGTCGTCTGTGTGTTGCTTTGCAGCACCACCCTCTTATACTGGTTGAATTCAGCCTCTGCATCATGGCCATACACAGCTCCAAGTTGGTCAGTGCATCTTAAAGAAAGGAGAAAAGCCTGCCATCTGCTCTGTACCACTGATGCCAAAACTCCACAGAATACAAAAAGAAAATCAGAGCTTAGCTGCTGGCAGTTTCCATCTACCTAGGAGATGCCAAGGACTGTAAGTGAAAATATGTGAATACAAAAACTGGATGTCTGCAAATCAGTTCCAGGAACAAAAAGCCAGAAGAACCAGGGTTTTGAGATTCTCAGTATCGGTAAAAAAAGTGTATGCAGGATTTGCATGCAGTTGTGGTAACTCAGTGTGTGTAAGGGAACATATAGTTTAGTGCAATGTATATTACTATTGATATTTGAAGATGCAGGTTAAAAACTTCCCAGTTTACTTCCCAGAAGATTCTGAGTTGGAAGGAAAGGGACCCACAAGTCCAACTCTTCTAAGTAAATAGTCCATACAGGGTTGAACCCACAAACCTTTTTGTTATTAGCACCATGCCGTAACCAACTGAGCTAATCTTAGGGTCCGTTGCTATTTTTCATGAAACTAGCCTTACATTTTCTTCACCAGAATTTTCCTCAGCAAACGATTTAGGCATGCAAGACCACATGTTCTCAAATCTTAGACACATGCCAGAAAACTGGTCAGTGAGGATGTTCTCTAGAATTGTAAGTGGCCAAGAAATGCAGAATTGAAGTGACAAAGAGGTATGTTTAAGTTCTATTACTTGCTAATACCAAACAGATGAATTCTGTACATCAAGCTGGTTTTTTTTGTGCATGGAAGGTAAACTATCAAAACAGTGGGAGCATCTATGTACAGCACTGAATCATTCAAGTCTCCAGAATCAGTTCCAGTTGGTGGGGGAACCAGTAAGACCTGTATAGCTGGAAAATTTTAACCTGAAATGCAATGGCTTGCATAAAGCTTAGGTAGCAGCAACAGTAAGCAGTAGATTTACCCTGGCATTCCCAAGGTGGGAGATACGGTGCAAAAGGAGGAGGTGCCACAAAACTCCTGACTGCTGGTCCCCCTCCAAGCAGTTACAGCATAGTAAGATTATTTTTTTGCTGTGTATTTCCCTGTGAGAACAGGGCATCCAGCCATAGTGCTGTAGTTGGTTTGACACCTCCTCCAGCTCTCCTGTGGCAGGGGTGATTGTGATATAGCAGTGTGCAGTGTACTTTATGCTGTTCCTTTTCAGAGACGGTAACATGGAAAGACAGAGTGGGAAGATCCCTTAAGAAGTAATCTTTTTCCACCATGTTTTTCCAAAGTAAGATTAACTAAACATAAACTTTTCCTAACAGAATAGTTAGCCAAATTTCCTCAGAGTACAGGGTGAAAAACTGCCATGGGTTGACACATTGAGGGAATTAAAGATACACCAATGTAAAGATAAAAGTGAAAATCAAGATGGATTCCTGTTTCTTACTGTCATTCTGTGGCAGGTTGCGGTCCATTTCCCAGAGTGGCAGTCTGTAAGAAGGGCTATAATCCAGCTGTAGCCTTCAGTGACACACCTGGACTGGAGCAAAAGTAGCTAAGATGGGCAATGCATAGAAGATGCTCAGTTCTCTTTGAAAAATGACCAAAGAAATCCTCAAAAAAAGAACATATCTTTTTTTTTATTCCCCCCTCTGGAAGGACTTTGTTCTTGTGTAGACAGGGTCACATTTCATCCACCAATCACTGTTATTTCTATGTGTCCACATGCAACAAGCCAATGAAGAACAAGCTAATTAGACAGAACTGATAAAAAACATTGATAATTAGTCCCTGAAATGTCTGATTTCTGATCTGTGGCTGATACAAAAATGAAGTTTGTCTTCTTAATGCATTTCCTGTTTGCTGTCTGACATTTCCTTCTAGCTCTTCCTAGATTTTCTTATTTGTGTGTTTTAAATTCCATTGAAACCATGGCAGCAAGGGCAGTGGAATGAAAGAACAAAGAAGGTGGAGAAGACGGAGTCCTTTTATATCTGATCTTAGGGTAAGAATTTTTTCTTCATTCTGTAGACAGCAGATATTTTTTCATTCTTACTTTGCTAGAGAAACCATCTTCAATTTTTAGAGGCTAATTCAGGGGATAACAAAACCTGATTAAATTTCCCAGTTATTTCTACAACCTTTGTTCTATCCATGCCTGAGATTTCCCACCTGTAATACCCTACAACATTGTTACACATGATCTTATACACAGAAATCTATTCAGGGCACAGTTTTATCTGTGCAGTGTTATGTGCTTGTGTGTCTAAATTGTAATTGCACAGGGAGGAATATTGCATAAACCTTTTGCTATCAGAGCTTTATTTATCAGAGCATACTAGAGCAGATTATTAATATTACCTTTAAACAGCACCCTAATCATTGTGCACAACGTGTCAAAGTAGAAGACAAAAGCAGGTGAGACTTTGTGGCTCCAGAACAGTAATCCTAGAATATCCCAAAAAAATTCTAGTGATTGTTGGTAAATTCAAAGGTACTAATCCGTGAGAGGATCATAAAGTCTTTAAGTGGAACTGAAAACAACATAGGGAAATGAAACCCAAATGTCTAAACTCAAACATTTCCAAAGCAGTCTTGGAGATCAAGAATGAAGTTCTGAACCTGTAACTCTGAATCATTTTTTGAAGTGGCAAAAATTGAGACAAGTGCTTAATTGAGGACTAAAATCACTTGGCAGCATTTAAAATCCAGCCTTAGTTTACTTTTCAGAATCAGTGAACTGCTTTTCCTTTATGTGCTAAAGGGACTGCAGGACATGCAGGTGAGCTGCATAGAATATTTCTGTCCTGAGAGAAACACATTGAGCCCAATGAGTAGCAGGTTGAATCTGAAGAAGAGACTGAACTTCTTCTGTAGAAGTTTGTGGATGATAATCATTTTTTGCAAATGAGAACCCTTCTGTATGTTAACAGGAATCCATGTAGTTTCTTGTCTTTTTATGACCAAAAAGTGGTAATGGGATGGGGGGAAAAAAAGAACAATAATGAGATAGGCCTGCTTCAACAGGAAAGATACTCTGCGAAGAAAATCTGTATCTGAAATTGAACTATGAAGTAATACCCATTTAATCAGAACAGTGTGTGTTTAGTGGGAATAGAATCCTGCAGGAATGGAAGAGACATAAAGTCCAACTGATTAATTTCTAAAAACAATCACAACCATACGTGTTACATATGTGTGTGAACACTGAAGTTATATTGAAAAACTATACAAAGCCATGTTAACTCCTATCTCTCTAAGATTAGCACAACATATCCCTTACAAAGTATTAAGGGCACTAATGGAAAAAGATGTTTTTTACAGAAACGAGATTGTCTGGGTTTCATACATAGTTTTCTTGATCATAGCTTCTAATGAAGTAACACTGTTACTGGCACTTGGATTCCAAAAAATTTTCAAGGTAATATTTCATTGATTTTAATAAAGGAAGTAAAATATGCCAAAACCTAGAATGCCTGTTTATCTTACAGATAATCTTGGGAGAGCTTTTTATTATAACATACAAACAAAACTTGTCTTGCAACTTTCTGTATAGTCTGCATCCCCTTCTCTTAACATTGTATACCGAGTTTTTGTATGCCTTCCATTCCTTTATATATCTCCTTCGAATACTAATAATTTTGGGCTGATTGCTAGAAATCATTTTCACTGCAGATTTACTCCTGGCAGTCTACAATGATTCAGCAGATTCCTCGTCACCAAAAAAGAAGCCCTGGAAATCTTGGTCAAAAAGGTTGTCTCTGATCATAACTTCTTTTAGAAGAAAAAATATCAGTCGTGATGAGCAGCTTAGCGAGAATCCTGGAGAGAAATCACAGAATACAGCAATTGTAATAAAATTCTTTCCTGAACGTGCAATAAGAAAGTGAACAAGTTTTACAGCTATCAAGAAAAACAAACAGGTGTCTCATTGCTCTGTAATTCTGATGGAGCTCATGCTGAAGACATTGCTTTTTTTCAAGAAAATGAAAATATTCTACTGCCTGACAGGGAAAGGCCTGATCTAGTGGATCCTAACTTGGGGGAAAAAATGACTAGAGTAATTTTTTTCCTTTTAAGGTAGTAGAGTCAGTCAAAGACAGCTAATTCCTTTTCAATTATCAGTGATACCCTGATGCTTAAGAAATGGGGGAAACAGATAATAGAAGAAATAAGAAGCCCCAGAATTAATACTTTTTGTGGGAGGTCTGACTAGCCTGTCCAGGAGCATATGCAGCAGGATAGAACAACTGTGTAAAGACATGAGGACAGAGAAATGGAAGCTGGTTGTTTTCTCCTTCTCCAAACAGGGGGCAAGTGGCAATATGCTGAAGCAAAAGCATCAAAGTGAGAAGGAGGTCTTCTAAGGTGGAGAGAAACAGAAAGAACTTCTGTCAAAGGAGAGGCAGGATCTGGATACTGAAGTCAGTGAGTTTGGATGCTGGACAATCAAGAGACACTATTTCACCTGGACATGTCATGGTATAAAGAGGGAAACTGCCCAAGAATGAAAAGGACATAGCTTAGGCAGCAGAGCCTCTGTGGAAATGCACAATAGATTGCGAGTCCATCAAATCCACAGGAAGTTTGCTGATATCTTGGCTAGTGGCCGCACAGACTCTGGCAACGGCACTGGGGGCAGGTTAAAGGCAGCAATGGCATTTGTCTCTCCTACTACCTCACAAGATCACACAGTAATGGATGGGAGGAGTGAGGGTGCACCAGGGAACATTAAATTCGACTTTTGTTCTTTTGCTGCAGATGCTAGAGCAATAATTAACAGACACACAGAGAGATACCTGTTCTTCATATAATGACAAAATGAGGAGAAGCAGGAACTGGCCCATCCTGAAGCCAAGAACCCTGTCTGCAGGGCAAGCTGTCTACACCCTAGATCCAGCCTCAGATGCCTGTAAGCAGCTAAAGAATGTAGAGGTCAAACTGACTGCCTTGATAAAAGTGCTGGAAATATTTAGAAAGTGCAGATATTTCAATGGAGCAAAATGTAACAGCTGGCAGAACTCAAAAGCTGCCTGATTTTTTATGTATGACAACAGTGCAAAGCAAATCCAATCTGAGCTATCAAGTGAGAGGAAAACAAGTTAGGCTCTACAGAGCAGACTGAAAGCCTCTAAGTGTGGAAGTTGGCTGGCAGTTATAAACAGCTCTGGAAAAATTTGTGTTTGAATAGAGATCTTTCATTTTGCTTTATGGGTTTGTCTTGATGTCTGCAGAAACTCTGGATTTGAAGACACCCCTAAAGCTCACTTTCTGAATGTGTTTCTCCAGATGTATAAAGAGAGCAAAAGCAAAACCTGGTTTCAGTCCTTTCTCTGTAAAAAGGAAGTGTAAAATAGGTGTTTCTTGCCTCCTTACTGCTTGTAAGCATGTATGCCAAAAAGCTCAGTAATGCTTAGTACTCATGAGCTCAGTAGAGGCCAGAGATGGGAGAAGAGGAGGATA
Source organism: Pardalotus punctatus (assembly GCA_013400915.1). NCBI lineage: Eukaryota > Metazoa > Chordata > Aves > Passeriformes > Pardalotidae > Pardalotus > Pardalotus punctatus. The sequence goes on along the minus strand of VZTX01029805.1, from coordinate 80,104 downwards.
TGGTTTTGTCAACAACAAAAAAGGGTGACTCTTTGAAGGCATTGTAGTTTGTGCCAGATAACAGGCCTTTAGCCTCTCTTCTCAAACATGGGCACAGGTTGCAGAGAGAGGTTGCAGAGTCTTTTTGTGGAGGTATTCAGAAGTCATCTAGAGACATTTCTAAATTATGTGTTTGAGGGGACCCTGGCTGAGCAAGAGAGGCTGCACTAAGTGATGTCCAGTGGTGCCTTCCAACCCGACCCATTCTGCAGTTGTGTGAGATGCTGTCAGAAGAACTGAGGCACTCTTTCAGCCCCACATGGGATACAGTGCGTGCTGGGTAAGCTGCAGAAGAGCCTAAAAACACAGCTTTGCTTGTGTGGAGGCCACGAGGCTCACTGACCTGTGTATTGCAGTGACACTATGTAAATAAAGCCTTCCAGGGCCTGAGAATGGTCTGCTCTGAGTATAACTTTTAAAACCGGAGGTGAGGGACAGTGCATTTTCCTCTGTGGCCTCTGGTCATGCTGGCGCTGAAGTAGGCAGTATGCTTATGGACTAGTTCCGTCCTGCCTTTCCATCTGGTTCACAGTCTGGTTTTGAACACATGATGGTGCATTTTCTTCCCTTCTGGAATGTCATTATCTAGTAAAGGAAAAACATCACTTCTAAAACTTATCCCTTTGCCACTAAGATTTGCACTGACTGTTGTTGTCTGCAGCTAAAGCTGTGGGTGAAAGAAGTTTTGTTAATCAGGGACTGATTTTATCTCCACTAAAATCTGCAGCCAGCACATGCAGTCAAAATCCCAGGTGCACATCTCCACTGACTTAATTGGGCTACTCAAATATACACTGTTTATATAAAAGGCTGAAGCTTTTGTAGTAAAATCTCAGTGTAAAAGTCCTAATTCAGGAAGAAGTTGGACTGAGTTCCATGAGGATTGATTAAGGGCCTTAAACAGGCTTTTTTTTTTTTCTTTTTTTTTTTTTTCTTTTTTCCTTTTTTTTTTTTTTTAAGTTTAAGAAGCTAAAGTAATGCAACTGATGTGGAATGACATTTGGCTGACCTCAAGGAAATTTCAGTAATTGACCATTTTAACTTACATCTCAAGGGCTTAATTTGGTGAAGTTTATATCCTGGTTGATCCATGAAGATTTGTCCATCAGTGCCTAAACTGAGGTTGGATGAAAACATATTGCGTCCTTTTATTTGGCTTTCTTTGCCAAGAAAACACATTTACATTTGTGTCTACTAGGCTTCATTTCTGTTTTGTGACGAATTTTTGCTTCCTTGTTCCATGCACAAGGGGAACACTGGGGATGTTATTAGCATATAAATTTATAATGGGAGACGAAGTGCAGAATTTTGGAAGCATTTCACATTGAACTTTAACATTTTGCATAGCTATCCATCCAGTCCCATGGCTTGCACGGAAACCCTGGCTCATGCAGGCCAGCCTATCCCTGTATCCCCATCTGGCAATGCATATATAATGTACACTGAAATATTTCTGCGGGAGTCCTATTTTTGGGCTAATTTTTAGAAGATAGACAGTGGTACAGAGGAAGGATGAAACATTAAAAATACATTCATGCCTGCCACTAAAATGTATACCTCTGGGGAATCTGAGAAAAGAAAAAACTTCATATCAAATTAAAATTGCTACCTAATATAAACTTCCAATATTGTAATTGGCAACTCTACATATTTTCTTTGCTCTTCAAACTATAGGTGAGGTCCATGGTTGGGAAAAGTGGTTTATTTCTGTAAAAGTCAGAGAATTTTTACAAACTAAGAATTTTGCTGCATGTACATTTTACATCTAAAATGTAGTAATTTTGTTAACCATGAGCTTCTCAGCACCCTGGTTGATATAGCTAAATGCGGATGCAATTTTACTTAACGTTAAGTGTGAGAAATTAAAAGGCAATGCTTGTGACAATGGTCTCTCTTCTTAAAATAACATCAGTCATCTGGCAACTATTCCACATCAGAGGTGGCTTTTAAATCACTCTTCTTAAACACAAGATAACATTAAGAAGTGTTTCTCATAATTGCTTAAATTGTGGCTTGCTCACAGCTGAGCTAACAGTATATTTATATTTTATTTAAAGGACTTAGAACCATCTCATTAATGACTGCTGCCAGATTGAAGTCTACATGTATCTTGAAAGATGGAGAGTATGAGCACAATCTCTTTTGTCTCCCTCAGGCACTGGGACAGGCCTGCAATATTCTTTGATTGGAAGGCAGTAGCTTCCCAGATACACTTCTTCACATGGCATAGATAAGTACTTCAAAGCTTCCCCACTGCAGGGCATAGTGGCAGATATATTTAAACCTCCTGTTTCTTCGCAGGTGCAGTAACTAAACAGCAACTCTTTACCTATTTTTTTTCTGTAAATAGACGGATAGGAAGAAAAATTAATGTGGAATGTTGCAGTAAACAGCATGATGTGGTCACTTGTACTCACTGGGCTGTAAATCAGGCTGGAGTGACTGACACTCCCATGTTAGGTAATATAAATCAAAGCTAGGATGTTCAGTGAGAGCTTAGGTTGCTGTAAAGTAATAAAAATGCAATTATTTCTTTCTAAAAGTTAGGAAGCTCCTTCCAAGAAGACCTTTCAAAAGCTGTCACCATCCTCTGACTCAGATATTTGAAATCAAGGGAAAGTAAACCAAGACAGAACAGAAGCTTGAGATACAGATGAATCATCAGTGTGCTTCCCAAGATAAAAGAGTGAAGAACCTTGAAGCTATGTTTCTGCAACAAGAATGCCAAGTCATAAAAAAGAGGTGAGCAAAGTTCTTTGAAAAGTTTGGGGTTTTTTTAATGAAAGTATTGCTAATCTGCTATCTTTCTTGCTTCGTGAACTTAGTCCAAACTAGATCATGTAGGGCTAAAAAGAGCTTGGATTTTCAAATGAAATATGTTACAAGCTGAAGGCTAAAGTTGTATTAAACTGTGGCTTTCTTTATTGCTGAAACCTGTCACAGATACCTTTGGTTTATACCAAGACATTTCTTGGTGTGCTTGTCTAAGCCCACAGCCTTCTGTAGTATCCTGACATTCGGAAACATCAATCTTGCAGAGTTAACAATGGTGTGTTTTGCCTTGTAGAAGTTACAAGTACAAAGAAACAACTTCCTCCTCACTTCCTCCTGTGAGAACACAGCGTGTTTTCCTATTTTCAGTTCCACCCCTTCATTCCACTACTTAATGTCTTTTCCATGAACAGCAATTTACATCTGACCTCTCAGTAACGGGTGCAGCTAACAGCCCCTTTGCAGGTCTGTAGCCTTCACTTCCACACAGCCTTGGACCCTAGTGTGGGCTGCTTGTTCAAGGCCAGGGTAATGAGAGAATGGGTTGAAGGAGAAGATTAGCTTTTGGGAAAAAGGGAAAGGATCAGGTCTTACCTGAAAGTGCATGTCGTGTGAACTGCATATTGGGTATAACTGCCAGGCCTTTAGTATTGGAAGCTGCAAGGGAACAGGCCATGAACCCCTCTGTGCCAGTTACAGCTGCTGTCAGCCAGTTTGAAAAGGATAAAAACAACCTACTGCACGCCAAAGCCTCAGCTAGATGAGAGCAGCATGTGGCACCTCTGTTCAAACATATTTTAAAAAGAGCAGCCCCTAGGACAGGAGACACTGGAGAAAGCATGAGGATATCTGTGAGGTGGAGGAGACATGTGGAAGGAAGAGACACAGTCTTGGAAGAAGCCACTCCATGCCAAAGACGGGTTATCCTGTAGAGAACTCTGGCACATGGAAGACTCACTGTGAAGAAGAGGAATAGTAAAGCAAGAAGCAGTGGACGAAAATGAGTAAGAAGCAAGGAACAGAAGAAAGAACCATTACACACTGACCCCAGCTGTCCACATTGCCCAGTACTTCACAAAAGGAATTGGGACAAAGGTACTGATCATAACACTTACTGAAAGCAAGGGATGTTGAGACCGGGAAGGAGTAGGAGAGGTGTGTAAGTGGAGCTTGGGAAGGAAGGAGAAAGGTCTTTCCCTAAGTCTTTGTCTATGTCTGCCTTTTTTCTCTCCGTATCTGAATCAGTAGGTGAAATTTTGTGTTAGCTGTCAATAAATTAAATCAAACAGAATTTCCCATGTGAGACTGATTTATCCGCAAAGATCTGTCATACCTTCCACAGGACACAGAAGCCAGCATGTTTGCTGTGCATGCAAGAGTCGTGAGGTACAAATGTCTCTGAGAAATCTATAGGAGTCACATGTGCTTGTCCCCCCTGAAATCTCAAACCACCCAAACGTAAGAATAGTTATTCTTAGAAACTATTTGCAGTGTGGATATTGACTTTGTGTTTGTACAGTCTACTTGCTGGATCTAACTGTGCCCCCTTCCCCTGTCATCCTTCTTGTACCATTTGCCAGTGCTTGTCCCTCAGTGACCTCACATCACTGCCACACTACAATGAGATGCAAAACTGGAGAAATTACATCCAGTGGTGCACAAAGATTTGCCACCATCCTACAAGTATTTTAACAGAACAAACTAAATCAAATGGTCCACTCGCTTCTCATGAACAGCTGTATATTAGCCGTCTCATTGGAAAATGTTATTCAAATGTTTAAACACTTGACTCCAACTTCCAGAATTTAAAAAATCCAGTCTTATGATGATGTTGCAAAAACTCACACTTTCCTTAGAGGAACCTAGGTGTAAACAGACATCAGTAGCAGGGTGATTATCAGCTCTTCAGTATTGACATAGCTCTGTTTCCACTGAAGTTAAATCACTAATTTTTAAAAAAATTCCATCCGGTATAACCCACTCTCTTTCAAACTCCTTTTAATGTGGGATGAGGCATAATGCTTTGTTGATTGTAAACTAAATGTGCTCTTTCTCCCTTTGTTCTCAGTAACCATGCAGAAATTCTTTGTTTTAGAATTTAAAATTACAATCCATCAATGTTTGGAAATGTGTAAAATGCAAGCTCTGGTATATGGTGAAAAATACACAGCTGCATTTATACACCAAATAAAGACCTTATTTTTATTTCAGTTTTACAACCAGATGAAGGTACAAACAGAGTAAATCTGTTGAAGTCAGTGACATTATGTAGAAGTTACACTGGGGAAGCCATGGTCAGAATCAGGAGCTTTTTTATTTTGTCCAGTCCTTAATCTGTTTGTGAGATGTTGACACACAAATACTAAGGGAAAGAGCTAGGGTCACTGTGAAAATGAATGTGTCATCTTTTATTCAGTGTAGAAGGATCTGCATTATTGATTTGAATATTTACTGCTATCTATGATACTCCAGTGCATTGTTTCAGATCACAATTTGCCTGGGCTCTCTGGAATTTGCTTTCAGGTGTTTGCATTTCTGTGCCACTTGAAAAGATACCATGGTGGTAGTCTGAGCATGGAAATAAAAGCCAGGAAACTCAAAAATACGGTTCCCTCAGTAACCATGTATCATCCAGATTGCTCACAATAAGGCTAAGCATTAGCAGCATGAATGATAACATCAACCACTTCACTGCAGAAGAGTAATGGCAGTGCATTAAGTCTGTAGAGAGAACCATAACTTAGAGTTGCATGCCTTTTGGGCATTACATATTTTCATTCACAGAGCATTTTATGCATTGAAAATGCACTGCTATGCTTTCACAAATTGCACTGTGTGATTTTACAGTGTTCCTGCCATGTAATAAGCAAAACATTTGGAAGGGTTTGCATGATGGGTAGTTTCTAAGGGAGGACCCCACTTGGGAGGACACCTTCAGTCATCAGACAACAATTGCTAAGACCAGGTCATTTCTCCAGTAGATAAAACACACTATCATTTATAGATACTGTATTTGGAGCAAGTCAAATTGTTCACTGTGAACTGTTAAAAATAAATTGAGATTTGTTTATATGAAGTTTGTGAATAGTTGTAAATTTCACCAAAAACTGACCCAACTGATTTCATCCTTATTTGTGGCTTTGTATCCAAGCATTACCTTTCACATTTCTTTGCCTTTTTATTGCCATAAGTTACATGGAGTACAGGACGCCTGGTCCTGTTGAAACTGTTTATTATTGATTGATTCCTTTTAGGCTAACACTCTTTGTACACTGAGTACCTCTGCACTTGTACAGCTGGGGACGGATCTGTACCCAGTTTGTACCGGCTCAGCTCTGGAGATGCGGGGAGCAATGCAGGCCTGGAGACGTGGGCGGCTGGAGCACAGTCACCTCGCAGGTAACCCCGTGCCCGGGTTTCTGCTCGTTCTTCGCACAGTCCTCGGGAAGGGGCGCCCGGGGCTTAGGCGCAGGAGGCAACACGAGAGGCTGGGATGCTCCTCGACACACCTGGGGGCGCGGAGTTTCACAAAAGGCAGCGAGTGCGGGTAGCCCACGAAGCGCCGTCCCGCCGGCCGAACATACCCATCCCCGCAGTTTGTTTTCGGCTGCGCTGTGCACGCCCACATGCAAATCGCCGTGCCCTCCCCCGCCCCCCAACAGCTGCGGCTCCCGAGAGAAAATAAAAAACAAAAAAAAAGGGGGTGCGGAGGACAGGAAAAGGGGAGAAAGATGAGAGGAAAGACCAAAGAGAAAAGGCGAAGGAGAGGAGACCCCAGACGGAGGGGAAAAGCAGTGTGCTGGGCGGCCCCGGCCGTGGAAGGGGCGGGCTGGTCCGCCGGGGGCAGCCCCGCGCCGCCCTATAAGAGGCACTGCGGGGCAGGGGCGCCTGGTAGCGGCGGCGGGGCCGGCGGCGGGGCCGGGAGCGCGGGCCGGGAG
>VZTX01029805.1:0-73105 GCA_013400915.1 Pardalotus punctatus | reverse complement strand
GAGGGTGGCTCACCTTACTGCCGCCTCTCCCAGCCCCGGTGGGCGCTAGAAGATAACGGGAGGGTTTTCATCCCCTTCACTCCTACGTGAATCCTGTAAAGTCGCGGGGGTGGGATAAGGGGACGGCCTAGGGATGGGGGGGAGTGTAAAAATAAAAAATCGATCTGGCTGCCTTTGTGATGGGCAGGAGGCTCAGTGGCATGCAACAAATCATGCTGCTGCGTGCCAGACTGTTGTGAAGTCTGGAGTGCTACACTGCAACCTATCATCAGGCTGTTGTTACAAAAGACTGGCGCTGCACAGCAGCCCAGATGCTTAAAAAATGCCTGGAAAGATACTCTGATTCTAAATTAAAAGTTCATATGAAACCGTATTTTTGCCTAGTTTTAACCGGGAGTGCCCCCTTTCCCCCAAGCTGTTGGTTTTGGAGATTTTAAAGTCCATACAAAAACATATTTAAAGGATCAAAGTTGATTTTAAGTGTGTTGGATTAGACCTCACTGAAGCCAGAGGGGTGTAAACATCTTCTAAATTAAAGCCTGAAATGAGCTGAACGTCTTTGAAAATTACTGCTATGGATTAATGTATTAAAATTTATTTTCGTCTTTGAAAATGATTTGGTGTTTGTACTGCGGTGAACAGCCATGTCTTGGGGACGTTCCATTAACAACAGATGGTCAAGCCTGCTGTCGAAAGGCTATTGTAATGGAGCAACTTGCTCAGTTTTGAAAGGGGATCATGGTAGTAAAAATTCAGTGCAAAGACCTTTTGTGCTTGGTGCTTGTGGCGCAGCTTGTTTCCCTAACAAGCGGGAACAGCAATGTATGCTGACACTTTCTTGCAGCACAAATCAGTGTGTGATTCTATGATGAGCTAGTAAGATATTGCGCTAAATGGGTAGTACCTGGGACTCTGCAGTGTTTTATGGATGTATGTAACAGATAAAAATTATGTTCGTGGGTCTCAATTGTTTGAGTTTGAATTTTAATTTATGTAAGAGTTGTGTTATATAGCCTGTATCTGGTATGGGCAGGAGTTTGATGCCTTTACTCACAACATGAAGCACCTTGTTTCTTATTATCATAATTTGGTAGGGCTGCTTATGGTAAGAATTAGAAGTCAACCCTTAATAAAAAACATGGGGATGCAAGTTTGGTGGCATGGAATAAAAGTGTTGCATGGTAGAATTCAAGATGAAGCTGTTGAGCTGAGAGTACTTAGCATTAAATAATAAAATGTCATGGTTTTTTATGCTCATCGTAGATGTTCTGAAGGGTTACCAGCTGGCTTCTGCACTTCAAGAGATCACAGTTTGCTATGATTTGGGGTTGGTGTGTAATAATCCAGCAGCTAGCCCAAAACTATGCACAGTAACTTTCCCCAATAAGTTGCAGCTGAAGGACTTGTAGCCATATGATAGTTATGTGGCATAGACACCTTGGTTGCAGCTATATGTAGGGTTGTAGTGTTTCCAGGAGTCATGATAATCTTTTCGATATTAGTTCCAGATTTCCTCTGGATAGAGCTGCATAGCAGTGCAAGCAGATCTGTTGAAAAGTTCCTTAATGATCTCTTCACACAGTGAGGTTGAGGCACATTTGTAAATCAGTGTGTCACAGGCAGCTGCTAGCAAACCTTTCTTGCAATGCTAATTTTGTTTCAAACCCAGTTACCACTCAGTGCTGTATTGGTGTGATCAGAGACTTGATCTGGCACCAGATCTAATATATACCATCATTGTGTATATAAAGAGTAGGTCCTGGTCAAATGCTGAACTACAGAAGGTGGAGCACTATTAGCTTAAAAAAAGTCAATAAACTTATTTTGGCCCTTGTTCCAGGAGTGGCCTTTTCTCTAGTGTTCCTGAAGCTAAACTTCTCCCTCTCTATATGAGCATAAACTATCTTCTGTGGTTCGGGAATAAAAGCCTTAGTGACTTAAGCGAAGTGACAGCAGATCTTCTATGTGGATTCTGGGTTGAAGCATTCTCTCCTGTTAATCAAGTGTAATACACACATTTCAGAAAGCAAGTCTTCCCTTGCCTTCATGTCTGCAAGCCTGTTATCTCACCAGTGAGTCCACCTGGCAGAATTAGACTCACAATGACAGAGCAGAAGGAGGTTTGGTACTGAACTCATCCATCTGTGATCAAATATGATCGTCTCTGCTAGTGTTTATTATGTGCATTGCACCATGCAGGCACAATATTTCTTAGGGTGTGGTTTCTCCAGAACTTTAATCAAGAGTAATTGAAGGTTGCTAGTGAGCTAGTAATGGACCTGCTTCATTTCCCCTAGTCTGCCTCTTCTTCTCTCTCCCTGTCCATTTCATCCTTTGTGCTGGCACTGGAGTTTATCAACCCAGGGTGAGTAAGTGAGAACAAACTCTCTCTTTTTTGCTTGGTGTTTTTTTGGGTTTTTTTTTTTCACCCCAACATCCTGTGTTCAGAGTCTTCTCATGGCTTTGTGTGTACTGGTACCAGCACAAAGATGATGACAGAAGGAAGTAGAGAGAGGGACTCAAACTACCACTTGTTTGAGTAACCTTGAAGCAGGCACCCTCAGTGTTTATATAGGCCTTCTAGGCTGGGCAACACACCAAATCCTGAAATAAGTCCAGAGGCCATGGCTGACCAAACATCATCATGTTTCTCTGAGGCTGGTTATTCTTGATGACTCCTGTGAGAGGAGCTAGAGTCAGGGCTTACTGTGTTTAGTAAAACACATTTTATACATAAGATATATTTTCCTCAGTCATCTGAGGCTGCTAGGGACTCTGCATGCTTTCTCCAGGTCTGGCATGGCAGAAATTCACTTTCTCTAAGATTATTTCATATTTATGCCAGCTAAGGATTTGAATCCTGAATGCTTGAAATTTTTTTTTTTGTGTAGTTGATGAGCATGCACATCTGCAGTTACTGATATCTAGAATATAGATAAAAAATAGCTTGGTAAGACTCTGCTTGTAGTGTTTAAAAGATGATCACCACAGGAAAAAAAAAGTCTTATTCTGTAGCTGCATGTTGTGCTTATATTGATTGTACAAAACTCATACAGATAATTTGGAAGAAATATTATGACTAAAATTACTGAATGGAGTTCCTGAAGTACCTGGTTCCCTTTCTTTAAAACAGGTGGCAGCAAAGCTAGTCCTGTCTTTTTTAGCATTTGTGATGGGGACAAAAAGCATTTTTGCTTGCTGCAAGGACCAAGAGAGAGACAGAGTAGGATGGAAAACTGTTGATGCAGCTTTCCTGACACAACAGGCTAACACTGTAGGAAAAATGGGAGCATTCAGATCTTTATTTGCTGGGGTATTAATGAAAAGGCTTGATCATAGATAATAAAAATGCACACCAGTTTGAATGACATAAGTATCTACATACAAGCTGACCTTTTTCCGCTTCTGTTTTTTTCCTGGAGGAGTGTTGCTTAGCACAGCTCTGTCTAATACAATGAGATTGGGTTGTGTTGTGCTGATCTTAGAGAACAATTGGAGTTGGACAGAAAAAGGAGAGCAAAAGAGCCTTTCCAAGACTCTTCTGGCTTGGGCTATATAGTAAGGTTATTCTCTGTGAAAGAACAAAGTCAGAGCCTTTTACCACACAGTTCAGAGATCATTCTGAGGATCTGGTTTCCTTTTTAGCAAAATAGCAGGCAGGGTTGTGTGGAAGACAGAGGTGACCAAAACCTGTTAGCACGCTACTTGCTTGACACTCTGAAACAATTTGCAATTTTACTTTGGAAATTACCGTTTCCAAATGAGTGGTTGTACTGGGAGCAAATGAGCAAACCATGCAGCTAATATCCATTAGCATAGTACTTGTTAGCTTAGTAAAGGCCAAAATTAAGCCATGTGGAAGATCTCAGAGCAGCAGTTTTGCTGATGTAGGTGACAAGAGCAGGGTTAGGGACCAGGAAAACCTGGTTCCCAGCACTTCTGCCCTTCTTGTGTTGATGTGCCTGTTTCCTCTTAATCTGCTTTCACCATTATTATAATAATGGTGTGGCCAAAGGTTATACACATTATGGTAGAAGCCAAAGTGTGGTTTTTTTTCACATTCAGCAGGTAACATATCTCTTTTTAAAGTCTTCAGGCTGTGTTGCTAGTGCCAGCAACCTGGATTTAAATCCAATGTTTTCAGAGATATGTCTGTTTTTACAGGTGAATTTTTGCACCTTAAAGAGAAACAAGCAAGTTTTCATAAATATCCTTTTTCTCTGAGAGCTGTATTCATGAGGAATATATTGATATTCTGGGGATCTATTGGTGGCTTTTTTTCTCTTCCCCTTATTTTCATTATGCTCCTACAACAAGGGTTTGTCTATGACTGCCAGTAAAAACAGGACCAAACCTGAATGGTTAAAACAACCCCAGAACTCTCCTCATCCAAACAATAAGCAGCACTGAGCTTTTCTGAGTGCAGATCCATGGATTTTTTTTTTTTTTTTCTGGTACTACTACAGATGCCAAAGTTCATAATCTACTCTTCCTCTGAATGCAGTGTACTTATTAAATAAACTGAATGGATCCTGCATTTGTATTTTTGTTCTGCCAATGTGAAAAGTGCTTTTTATTGAATTAATTTGTTTTAAGGTATTTTAGATATTTTAATTATTCTCTATTAAATCAGAGTAGCAGTTCCTCCTGCTTTGTTTTCTATCTCTCTTGGATGTATATTTAAATATTCATACTAAAGTGAACCATAAGTGTTTTTCTACTGTGTTTAGAGAGATCTGGACTTGCTTCTTCCTTCTAGCAAAGTGATGCAATCACCTGTACACAATCTGTTTTCAGATTTCTACTCAGAAATTTTATTTTTCCCAGATAATTTTTTTTTATTCTCCTGATTGCCAGCCATGTCTCCCAGTGCTGCATTCCTTGTTCTTGTGACATACTCTTATTGTTCACTTCGCTACATCTATGCTTCCAATTATATTGGTATATAAAACCAGACATAATTGCAAAACAGGATTGTCTATTGGAGTGTAATTTGGCTCCAGTGGAACTTTCTCAGCACCATTAAGAATATCCTAAACAATGTAAAAAAATGTATGTTTTGAATCTTGTATCCATAAAAAAATTGCAAAATTTCTTTTTGCTCACCTTGCCCTCTTGTAAGATTATTGCTTTTCCTATCTCATGCTACTTCTGCACTTGCCTGAAGTGTTTTCTGTTTGGAGTCATTTGGTTGAAATTTAGTTGATTACAGCTCTTCAACTCTACTTGATTCCTTGAAGCTTTGGGAGCAAACTAATGGAGCTCTGTCCTGAAAATACTTCTGCATCATGAGATGCAACTTAGGACTTGAAAAAATTCTGTCATCCTTCTTTCCTGGCTATGTCTGTGTATGGCGTTGAATTAGGCATACATTAGACTGCTTTGCATGACTTTAACTGCCGTGCTGACCATGAGGATTAACGCTTCAGTGGCGGGGGTACAGCTATGAGCTGAAGAATAGAAACAACTGTAAATAACAACTGTTTGATCTGTGGATCAGGCAAAATGGGAAGTCTGGCAGTGCTCCAAGCTAAGTGCCCTGTGCCACACCTGACTCAGCAGGTATGCAGGTTGCCTTATCATGTGTGCCAGCTGTTTTCATATTCTTCTATGAGTAAGTTTAGAGATAAGTGGTTATTGAAGTCTGAGTTGCCAAGATTGATCAGAAATTCATTCCTCTTCACAGCTGATGCTCACTGATTGCAAAAGTATTTGGGCATCTCTTTATCACTTTAGTGGATTACCAGCTTCCAGATCAGCACAGTTGGATGGTAGCCATGTGGGAGCTGAGGTCTTGTTGTAGCCCTAGCTGTTGTAGGCTTTACAGACTTCAACTCTGCTCGAGGTGACAATGGCTGCTAAATACTGGCTTTGCCAGTTTATTGCTTTCTTTTGTCAATGTCATTTCCTTTCATTGTGCTAGAGGCTTTTTCTTGGCTGATGTTTTTCTGCATAGTTCAGTGATATTTTTGTTTTATTTGATATTAGTTATAGCTGTGCCACAGATATCAGTGCAGTTGTGTAGATATCATGCTTAACAAATATCTTGTTCTTTATGCCTGTGAATCTCAGAGGCATCACTGTGATGTTTTCTACAGTATAAGCCATGCTGTATTCTACTCTGTTATTAAAAACATGTGCTGGTTTATGCCACAATGTTCCCAAATGGCAAAGATGGAGAGGAAGATAACAGCAGAGTTTCTTTTGATGTTACAGGGCAGGCATATATCTCAAACTGCAGTTTAATCTTGTACTGGACACCATTGGTGTCCTCATCTTCTCCCAGGATAAAGAACAATTTGCAAAAACAAGATGTAGGAGAAGTCACTCCTTTCCAAAAAAGTCCTTATCAATGTGATGACAAAGCTACAAGGGTTCATAACTTTTCTCAGTGGAAGATAGAAATATGCCAGTGATACTTCAGTGACTGCCGTAGGATCATGGAGCACCTCTCAGTGTTCCACTTTTTAAAACCAGGTATCTGGCTGATTATTGTAAATGATCCAGTGACCAGGATGTCCTGTGGAAGGGGTGGTGGCTGTGTTTCTGTCCTAACACCATCTGAGCTTGGGGATTTCTTTTGGGAAAAGCTGCTTTCTTGGGGAGGCTGTGTCTTCCTTCTCCCCTTTGTGGTTGCTGCCAAGCAGAAAGGGACCTTTGGCAATGTGAAATTCTTTACTCTTTTTCCTAGTTGCAGATATATTGTCCTTAAACAGGATGCATCAAAAGCTGAAAAAAGTGACTGGGGCTGTGTAGCACAGCTTTTTGCAGACTGTGTGCTGAGGATACTATACTCACCCAGAGATCAAAGCTTAATGGCATGAATTGAGCTTAAATGTCACAATTATTATTTTAGCAGGATGTTCTATTATTTGTACATTCCACTAGAAAAGAGCAGTTCTTTGAGAGCCAAAAAAAAAAAAATCTGCTAATATGGACTATGGATTTTTGGACATTGGCCGTGATAAAGCAAATCACATTTTGTGTTTGTTTTTGCCAAAGAATGGACTAGATTTTTGCCTTTTTTTTCTTTCCATGGGGAAAGTAGGGGACACTCAGTATAATGTTAAATGTTGAAGTGCTTCATGTGTTTCACAACCTTCCAGTGGAAGCTGGTTTTTTTGTAAAATAGATGACTGCATTTCATCTTGTGTATTATACTTGACACTTAAGCAATTGCTCTTGCCTAAGTGCGTGCCACAGCCCTTCCATGTGGATTTCTTTGGGTCAGTGCAGCTATGGTGCATGCTCCATATGGTGTATGCATGGACATCTTCCATTGCATTGGAGTTGTGCTTGTTTTCATCAATGAGCCCTTTAAGCATGCTAGAAGTAATCAAAACCTGTTGTGGTCGTTCTGGTAGGCAGATATTGCTGATCCATGACAAGTTTTTCAAAATTACTTGGCATGTTGTGTCACAATGGAAGGTTGTAAAAAAGCAGCCATTTTTGAAAATGTGTATCTAGGTAAATGTTACAAGGAGGCACTGAGGACTCTGAAAAATGTAATCCAGTCTGTGTTATGGGGTAGTTTGTAAGCTAGAGTTTTACTCTGAGGAGCTATCCCATGTGGTTTATTTCTGATTGGTAAGGATGGGCCCACCAGTGTCTCAGACATACGTCCTAAGAGTTTGGCTTTGGCAGGAGAGGCAAGTTAGATATTCTGAAGAGTTTAGGGCCAAGAATGTCAGTGCCTCATGGTGTTAATTCTGGGCCAGGTCTTTCAAAATGGTCATCTGCTCCTCTGTTCATAGTAGAGCATTTAGAACAGCTCAGCACATAATATACTGAGTTACGAAATATCCATTTGCTCAGTTCTCATGCCAAAGCTAAATAACTTTAGAAGCCCCTTGCCATTTTGCCTAAAGAGTTGGGAAGCCAGATTTCCACTCCTACCATGACACTGTTAAGCCTGAGTCTTTTCAGAGCAAAATCCATGCTCACTTCTCTGTGTAGTACCTAGTGCAAGAAATAGAACCTAATATTAGGCTTGGGTTCTGTCACTAGGTGTTTTCATAGCAGCAGTTCAAGCAGATTGTGGGTAAGTATTTTATTGTTGGCCAGTGCTAAAAGGAGTCCTTTTCCATTGGTTGTCTCCAATTTTCTGTGAGGTTGGACCCCCCCTTAAATAACCATGTAAAATAATTTATTCATTGTTTTGTGGCTTTGTGCATGCTGCCTGAAGGGCTCTGTGGATGAGTGAGATACTGCATTTCTTGGACCAGAGGTGGCAGGTTGCTAGAAAGAGTGTTGTATCAGGTTCCTGATATTTTGGCATTATCCTTTAAATGCTGGTTTTACCAAATCTTACATGCTCCTCTAGGGGGGAAAATGAGTTAAACTGGATGGCCCTGTTGAAAGCCATGTACTAGTTGCCTTCAGTGTGAGTAAGCTCTGGAGAAAAAGACCAGAACTTGTTTGCTACCTAACCTAAGGCCAGGTAGTCACTGTGGGAAGTAAACCAGTAAAGGATCTTGCCAAGAACTGCCACTAAAATATTGTTGTTTGTCACCCTCATCAAATTCTTGCAGGCTGACCCAGAAGCTCTCCAGTGAACTTGTTGGGAACAAGGAGTCCCTCTAAACTCTCTGACATGACCTGGGTGATTTTGAAGAGGAAGGCACTTCTCACTGAAGGACTCTTTAGATGGAATAGGAAACTTTGTGTCCCGTATTCATTTGGCAGAAGGGAGAGAAAAGTCCTGTGTGGGGAGGTTGTGAAAGACCAGCTTTTAGTGTCTGCGTGGCTGCACTGATAACGATCCTGTGTCCCAGGCAGGAGCCCGTATGGTCAAAGCTCACACCTCCACTGCTAATCCTGCATTGGTTGTGACCACTTACAGACTCTAGCACTGCTTAAGCCAGGAGACGGGCATGTGGGATCTGATGGTTTCATTCTAATCTCTGCTTTTGCTTGCTTGTGTCCTTAGGTGAGTTGCTTGAACTCTGTGCTGCTAATGCTTTTTATGGCACCTTTTAGTAACCCATTTCAGGCTCTTTGGGTTAAAAGATTACTTTAAAGGATCAGTACTGTTATTTACATAAAAGTATCATTGTTCCAGTGGCAATTTCCCCTCTTTCCTAGAGCTCCAGTAGATGTTACAGGTTTTTTGACTTCTTGGTAGTTTTAGAGATGGGAATGTCACATTTGTTCCCTTGAGTTTTGCAAGCTTAGTGTAACTTCAGATCACAGAAGGGACATACTTTCAGTTCTTTATGCACTACCTGTTTCCACTGGGGATTTTATTTCCAATTAGATCTCTAGCAGAAGGACAAAGAAATGGCTTGCATTTGCTCACAGCTGCTCTTTATCTAACCTAATCTTAACATAATTGGGATCAATACTGTTTTTTTCCTTCTAGTTTCCTACTGTGCTGGAAGAAGGGAAATGCTGGTGTTTGGCAGAGAAGTGGCAAAGACACTAGACCTTGATTTGGGAGATGGGGATTTAGTTCTGGACTCTAGACTTAATCTGCACCTCTGCTACACTAATGCCCATCCAGGCCATTTGTCCTCTGGTGGTTTGTCTTGTGTGGGTCAGAATGTCAGTTCATGAGTCGGGCACTTCTTTCCTGCCTTCATATGCACAATCCCTATGGGGATCTGCTCTCCACTGATGGCATACAGATCACAGAGTGACTCTAGATCTGGGCTTTGTAGAATTCATATGACTCATGATATTGTCTCCTTCACAAAATGCAGTTTGACACTATCTAAAAGAAATTAAACATGTATCAGCATTGATGAAGAGAACAAGATTTCTGCTGAAATCCAATGTTTATGCTTTAGTTGCTTCTTTTCTTCCAAAGTGAGTCTCATTTGACTTGATACTTGTGTAGGTGAGATCTGTTGGAGTTAAGCAGATGTACAATTTTTTTTTTTTCTGGGGCAGAAAGCATGAAGTGCTAGATCATGTCTGCTCGTGAGAAAGTGCTGGCTCTTACAGCTCATAAGGGCATCACATATGTTAAGATTGGTACTCTCCATGGCCACTTGGATCTGTGGAGAGTTGCCAGTGGTGGTAGCTTCTGTGATAAGGAAAATCTGACTGAGAGGATAGAGTCTGCTACCTTATTACATGGAGGCCACTGAGTCTTCATCAACTGGTGATAGCTTTTTAGCTCTGCTGACAAGGACTTAGTTCAAATTGTCTATAGTATCTTGCCAGAGCCCTGAAATGTTCTAATCGCATAAGGTTTGGTGAGTTCACTTTGTTCTCTTGAAATAGTGATTTTAATTTTTTTTTTCTCTAGGGGAAAGGTTTTTTTGCCTTCCCAAAGAAAGCAAACAGCTGCATTGTTTGCAGAAAGCTGCTTTTGAAGGCTATTTTATGTTTACTTAATACAGACACCAGGCATGGGGGTGGGGAACTGATTTTCTGCCACTTGAGCTTTTCCCTCTCTAAAGCTACAGCTGTAAAAATACATTTAATTATTTAAGAGGAGGTAGGTCTGGAGATGGTTGTTGGTGTACCAGCTAATGAACTTTTCAACAGCCATTTTACTTTGAAATAGTGGGTAGCACCCTTCTAAGAAAAAAGGGCTGGCCAAAGTATTTCATTGTCATCATTTTCAGAGGTTGCCCTGTAGCCTAACTTTCTCTTGAGTAATTTTCTGAATTGCAGAAAATTAGATGAAATTGCAGCCCTGTAGGTCTGGAGGCTGGGCAGGATTTCTGTAGCAGGGTGAAAAGTCATTTGGAGGGAGACTTCTGTGAAGGCAGACCATGGGACAAGTGCATGAAATCTGTGCTTTAATTGTGCAGGTGGGTGTTTTACTGCAGTACTTTACATCAGAGAAAAAATAATGCTGTGGGGATGAATTCCTGCAGCTTTTCTTACTCTAGGCAGAAAACAGTATTTTGGCTTCAGGGAGTTCTGGGTGAGTGTCAGGAGTGACACTCACCAATACCTGCTGTTGGTGCAAAATTTTGCACAGGTGAGATGTAAAAGCCTGCATTGGAAACT
Source organism: Pardalotus punctatus (assembly GCA_013400915.1). Lineage (NCBI taxonomy): Eukaryota > Metazoa > Chordata > Aves > Passeriformes > Pardalotidae > Pardalotus > Pardalotus punctatus. The sequence continues at coordinate 62,140 of VZTX01029805.1, read as the reverse complement.
AGCAGTGTTTGGCACTGCAGTACTAAATGGCAAGGTGTATTTCCTGGCTATGTTGAACTTACCAGATTGGTCTGAAGTGGAGATACAGTGGGACTTCAGCTCCAACTGAGCTGGAAGTGTTGGGTTGGTCCATTTTCTGCATTTCTGGCTTACAGTTCTTGCCTGTTGCGAGCTGGAAGAACATCTGAAAGGATTCTAAGCCATTTTCCTCTGATATTCTTAGTTTGCTCAGTGCTTTCTGATAGATTGTTTATTCAAGGGAACCTTCTTGACTTGTGTCAGCAGTAAACCAGATATGTCAGCCTCTGTGGATGAAAATGAGAGGTGACTACTAACAAACCTGTATTCTCCAGTCTGTAGCAGATACTGGGGCATACAACGTCATTGCAGCTGTCACCTGGCACAACTGGAAGAACTGGGTACACTTCAGGCTCTGATGCTGTGCTCTTGGTGATTAGTCCTCAGTTAGGCTCCATGCCCTACTTTAATCCAGGGATTTAGCTGGTATGCCTACATCTGGGCAGTCCTTAAAAGTCATTATTTTTATGTTATGTGAAACTTTTGTCCAGGCAGAAGAGGCCAGATCATTTGCTTTGCTCCCAGTAAACTCCAGAGAGCTGAATTTCAAGCAGGTGGCACAGCTGAGTCTTCCTGGCTGTGCAAGCTTCTGCTGATCAGATGAAATGAGTTAAATGATAAAATAAGTGTGCTTAGCTCACCACAGTTTGCTAGGGTCATGTAAGTGTTACAACCTCTATAAAGCAGTATTTCCATGTTCTGGATCCTGTCAACTGACTGCAGTTGCAAAGGATCAGTGTCTGAATTTTCCCTGATGTGCATTAAACCAGCTACCCTGTGATTTGCTTAGGTCACAGACTGCTTCAACTCCTGTTTTGCCACTGTGCAGGGTGTTAAGGTGAAGGAGTGGAATAAGGTCTAATTGCATTGATGAGAACACCAGAAGTCTCTTTGACTCTCCATGGGATCCTTTTTTGTACTCTTCCTGTGGCACTTTATTCTTATGGATTTTGGTGTTTAGTTTCAATTACTGAAAACACTGGAAATTAGTTTTTTGCAGAGAGTTAGCAGTGTTAGGGTCCTGAGTGTGAAATATGGAGTGGGTATTCTGAACGCCCTTCTGAAGATAAAAACATCTGTTGCATAACTATCATTGGTTGTAGAAGGCTGTGCAGTCCCTTCCAGTCCTCTGCTTCTATATGCTAAACTTGTGCAGTGGCTGCAGGATTAGATGCAGGCGGAAAAGCTTATGTTTTGTGGCACAGTGGAGAGCACAACAAAGAAAATGGAGTTGTATGACCCATGGGCCAGTACCAGCATCCTTGTGGAAAAATTATTTAAAAGAGCAATTTTTTAGTGTTCTTTGAAACATTTTTGTACCACATTAGTGGTCAGTGAGTGCCTGTGTACTGTGTGAATAGTAATCTAGCTTTCTCTTTAGAGTGAGTACAAGTGTTGCCAAATCCTAAGCAGAAACTTAACAGTGGAGATAGAACAAAGGAGAGGTGACAGTATTCCCTACTAAGTTTTGTTGCTAGGTTAATTGCAGCTTTAGATGTGTAATATTGACATGCAGAGGAGGTGCTATATCCGAACCTGTAAGCAGAGGTGTGCTTTGGGTTCATGAGCATGGATGCAGTCATCAGCCAGGGTTTGTCCTCTGAGATTCCCCACAAAGGGCAGGTTTTTTCCCTGCTGTGGATATGCCAATAGCCTGTCAAATGCCTTGCTCTAAGTATGTCTGGGAATTCATGGCCTACCAGCCAGATGTGTGGGCATCTGGAATGTGTTAGTGTCAGGGTGCTCCAGCCAGCAGGAAGTACTGGAAGGATGGCTCTCCTGTCAGATGAGTTGGGCATCCCTCTGTGAAGGAGCATCTGTAGAGGTCCTGTCAGAGTTAGAGCAGCACCTGGCAGAAGTTAATGAGCCCTCACTGACTGTATGCTCTGCAGCCTGTGTGCTGGTATGAGGATCGGTTTGTAGGGTTTTGTAGGCGTCTGTTACTGCTCTTTGGTTCTCTGTACTGGCATTAAGAAGCAGTGTTGTGCTGTTGTAATAGTAGAGTGTAATCGTCTACAGAACTCAGTGAAATACGTTTATTTTTGTTAGTCATGTTAGAGAAATTTTTTTGTAACACAGACCTGTATTATTAAGAGACGAGTTTTTAATCTGCAAGTCACTGTAATAATGGAATTTACTTTTGGATGAGACTTAAAGACCACAGTTGTTCATCATCTCAAAGCTCACATCCAGAATTTATCTTCTAGTCTTACTCCAGTGTAATACTGGTCAGAGCAGTTCCTGAGGAAATCTTATGTTCCTAGCACATTTATGGATTTTTGGGGATATTTTCAATCCAGTTTGCAGTCAGGCATGCAACTGTGAATCATAGGGCTAGGGTTCTGTTACATGGGACACCAGAATCAAAAGCATGTGTGTTCCCAGTGTAACAGGTGTTGGAAGGAGTAGTTCTCTTGGCTTGTGTTTGAATCAACTGCTAGTTGTCCTCTTAATGCTAAGTCTGTCAACACCGTGTATTCAGGTAAAAAAATCAGAATTAACTACATGTGGATTAACTAAGTTCCTCTTTGGACAGTTACTCAGGATTAAACTGCTCTTAAAATTTGAAGTGGCCTTAAAACTGAGAAGTAAATTAAGATATGCTGAATTAATGCTGGAAAAAAAGATTTAATGACACTTAGCTAATGTACTCTAAGCTCACCTTAGAGCCTAAAGATTGGGCCTTCCTGGAAGGCTACATGTACCAAGTGCTATGCTCTTATCAATCACCACCAAAGAGATTAATGTAATTTGTAATCCTCTATACTATCATACTGTAGCAAGATGTACACTTAATGCACCTAATTAACGACAGTGTTGGAAGCCAGGTGGTTGCAAGACCTGAACACTGACTAAACAACAATTTTCCATTTACTTCATCCAGATTTTAACAACTCCAGGGTCCTTCTTAGTCACTTACCTTCAAGGGAATGGGCATTTCTCCCTTGCCTGTAAAATGCATAGCACTTTCTCCTACAATTGGTGGTGTTGACTGGACTTCAAAACAAAGGCTTTCTTAATTTGGCAGCAGGCTTTCCATGATTATAAAAGTAAATATGGAAAGAGGCTTTCTCTTTGGGAAGAGAGGAAAAGGGTTTAATTGTACTGTTCAGTCTTATTCAGAGGGGTGTTTAAATAATTTTTCAAAGCCTATTATTTTTTCCTCATTCTGGGCTATCCTTGCTCTTTTTCTGGGGCAGAAAATAAGAATTGTATTGAAAACCTCTTTTTGTGCTTTGGAGCTCCAAGGTAAGAGGCAGCGAGTCTAAATCTGAGCTTACTGAGACCTTGTCTGGAGTGCATGGGGTAAGAAAGAAGCAGTGGGGTGTGCTGTGGCGGGGGGGCTGCAAGGTGTGCAGCCTCTTGTCTTTCCCTATCTTGCTGCCTTTTCTGTTTTGAATGACAGAACTCTTCCCTTTCAACTTTCTTCCTGTTTTTTTTTCTTTTCTTTAACTAGTTAATGCCTGGCCACAACATCTGTACTGTGTACTGCTGCTGCTACAGAAAACAAGCTTCTGCACTTTGCTGAAGGAAGATGGCTTTCTGGACACAGCTGGGGTTGCTGCTATGGAAGAACTTTACCTACAGAAGAAGACAGACTGTAAGTATTAGCCAAAGGATGTTTTGAGATCTTAAGTTATAGTCTTGTAGCTTACTTTTCAAGAAAAACAGGGAAACATTCTGTATCTTACTTCATGTTGTTCCTCTAGTGATCCCTGGCTGAGCAGCTGGTCTGGCTTTGGAAAGACCCTATTCAAACTGGAGAGAGTGGTGGGTGGACAGAAACCAGAGGGCTTGAAGGTGCTCAAGACTCCTGTGCTGAATTCCAGTGTGAGAGTGTTGGAGTACTGAAACACTCTTGTCAGATCAGGCCGAGAGGGTGTATGACTGCTGTGTGCAGCAAGGAAAATGTGAAATGGAAACTTGTGCTGTGACCTACTCTGTTCTGTGGGTGAGGCATTGCCAGGCTGCAACAATGTGCCCATGAGTCTAAAAGCTTTTGAACACTGCAAGCTGCAACAAAAGCAACAACATTCTGCCACTTCTTAATGGCAGAAGTGGCAGAGGCAATAGTAGACATTTCCAGTCACTTTAATCAGTAAGAGACTCCCAAACCTGCTATGTAACTTTACAACGGGAGATATAGATGAAGCGTCTGGCATGAAGCATGTTCTTGTATTGGCATGAGGGTAAACCCAGGCAGCTGATGTTTTTCTGCCAAGGTGCGTTCTGAGTAGTTAAAGTGCTGTCCTCACCATCTGTTAACAGTGTGGAAATTTACCTGTTCAGATAGATAATATGTAAGATTTTCTCTTTGTGATAACAAAGGTGCAGGATCATGGATCTAGTATGGTGTTCTCAAAATTCTTTTGCCTTTAGATCAATGATAACTCACAGGATGCTATCACTCTTGCAAGCAGCTAAAAGTCTGAGAAAACATGGTGTTGGAGCTCTAGGGGTTTAGGGAATACCTGTGTTGGACAAGGATATGTTCTATGCAACAGTCTTGTTCAAAAGGATCTGGCCTGTTAGATCTGACCTTGAGGAGGTATGAGTAGGGAATGTGAAAGGACCATGAGTTACTGAAGTGGTGAGTGGAAAGTGGTCTCTGATAAGCTTTCTGGACCCTGCAAATGTCAGGATGCTTGCCAGCTGGTTGGGTTGAGTTGTTTTAGAAACTCAGTGTCACAAGGGAGGGGAGGTTATCATATTCACCACTGGAAATGGTGACAGTCCTTGAAGTCTTTGCTCAGGTGTCTGAGGCTAGTTTTTATAGGACTTATGTCCAGTGAATTCAGAGCTGGAATCAGTCCATTCTTAAATAAAGCAGACGAAGGGGGCTCATGGTGTCTTTGACTTTTCCTGTATGCCTCTGTGGTTATAGAGCTGCCAGTGATGAATAAGTTTTTGTTTTGTGTGGTTTTGCCTTTTATGAGTCTTGATCCCCAAGGACAGGACTGCCCACCAGAGAGGTCATGGTCTGTGTCAACTGCAACCAGTGAAGCTCTCTGAACATGTGGGTTGCATCCTGGCCTTGTGAACAGCGTCATAGTTTAGAAAAATGTTACAAATGAAATTGGGGGAGTAGTCTCAAAACTGGCTGTGGCTTCTTAAGATTGGCACTTCACAGCTATTTCTCGTCTAACCTAGGCTCTAAGAGCTAAAAACACTCTTCCTCCCTTGCTGTTAGAGGTCTAACTTTTACCTGCTACCAAACTGCCTTTGGGAAGTAGGGGAATTCTAGAATGTTGTGGGATTTTCTAGAGTGATGTTTGAACTGGGTAAACTGGGATGATATTTCAGAGGAGCTGAGTTTTACACTGAGGATGATGGCTTTTGCTTGTTTGTTTGTTTGGGTGTTTTTTTGGGTTTTTTTGTTTTGTTTTTTTCCCTTTTTTTGGCAGAATCTTCTGAAAATAGTAGAACCATAGAATCATTAAGGTTGGAAAAGACTTTCAGGGTTATCAAGTCCAGCCTTTGTCCAAACACCAGCATGCAAACTAAACTATAGCACTGAGTGCTGTATCTCGTCATTTTTTGAATGCTTCCAGGGACAGTGACTCCATCTCCTCCCTGGGCAGCCTGTTCCAATGCCTGACCACCCTTCCAGTGAAAAAATTCTTCCTGATGTCCAACCTGACCCCTGACACAGCTAGAGGCTATGTCCTCTGATCCTAGTTTTTTGGGAGAAGAGAACAACGTGCATTGTGCTAGAACTTCCTTTCAGGTAGTTTTAGAGAGTGGGTGAGGTCTCCCGGAGCCTCTGTTTCTCCAGGCTGAATGACCTCACTATTGCATCAGGTGTATAGAGGTCTGAGTTTAACATGCGTGTCACGTCAAGGCAGCTAAGGGCAACAGAAGTCCATTCATATCCTTTAGTGATGCCAGAGAAATGCAGTGGGCTAACAATTTTGGATCTGCTCAGCTATTTCTTGGTGCCTTCTGGCAGTTTCTGTACTGGTTTCCTGTCAAGTACCCAGAGGGCGTGAAAATGCTCATAATCTCTATTCCACACTGATTATTAGTCAATTCATAATGAAGGCCTGAGACATGGCTTGTTGTTTTGGGCTCCTCTGATGTGCTGGGGTTTTCTCATTGAGTTCTCATTTGGGCTTTGCCTGAAGATGTCAGGAGGGGAAGGCCACTTAACAGGAAATGGCAAAGAAGGGGCAGAACTTCTCACCATGCTGTTATCACAGCTGCACAGTTTTTCATCTCTTTGCTTTCCTGTTAGGAGACCACTGTCCTTGAGCTGGGTTGTGCTGATGAAGGCTCTCTCCCCTTTGTACTTACTGAAGATGTAGCCCAGAAATATTTTGATCCTTACCCTTCTTCTCACAGGAAGCATGGGCTAGCCTTGGCTTCTCACTGAACCCCCTCGTTGGCTGCTGTGAGTTTGGGCTACGTTGCGAAAGCTGGGTTCAAAGCTCACCCTGACGTGTGCAGTTCAAGTGTTACTTTGTACTGGATAACTTCCAACAACACAGGAGTAGGGGCAAGGAGCTCACAGGGGGAGAGAGGGAAGAAAAGTCATGTTCAGGGGTCACTGTGTAAAAGCATTTATCACCTTGCTTTCTTGCAAATGAGGAGGTACCTCAAACTTGTATGGAGAGACTGGTCAGCTGCTGGTATGAAACTAGACCATAAACGTCAAGGGAGGAGTTGACAGTGGGATGGGGTGATGGTCTATTAGTTCTTGCTCAACAGATTTCCTGTTGACACAATGTAGAGTTCAGTGTTAAATGGCATCCAGCATCAGGCAACTGGTATAAATTTGGCATGCTTTAGGGATTAACCTTGGTAAAATTAAGATCAGTTTTTTCTTAGCTGAATTCACCTGCTGTGTGCAAATGAGATGCTCCTACTTAAGCTCCAGATGGAGCAGGATAGCTGAGGGGTTGGGCACTTGAAGATTTGTTTCAGTATTTACTGGGCTGATCTAGTAGTTTCAGCAAAAAAGTGGCTGAGGAGACTTGATTTTTCAGTGTATACTTTGAATAAATCTCAGTGAGACATGTTCTCTTTTAGTATCTTTGTGTCCTTGTCTGGAAAACCCACCATGGATGAAAAGTGCTGTCACAGCAAGGTCAGGAAGCAGGAGGGGAGGGAACCTGCTGACCTCTAGGAGCAAAGGAAGATAACTCAGTTTTTGTTGGGCAGTACAAGAGGCTTGCCAGGAAGTCTCTACTAGTGTGCTGCTCTGATCTTGTCCTTGTGCGAGCCTCTGGTGCAGCAGTTGCCAGCTGTTTCTCATGAAGTAGCATTGTGGTGCTTGCTGTGATGCCTGCCTTCAGCTGTAAAGGTTCAACTTGGTCAGCCCGAGCAGTACCCCTCCTTTCTCCACCCTCCCTGAGCCTGTCAAACTGCCAAGTTAGGTGTGTTGTGCATGCAGCCCACGTGTGGTTACTTTTGTGACTGTAGTTACCTGTAACCAGGCATGCAGAAGAACAGCTGTGTGTGCAGGTGGCCAGTTCCCCCTTCAGCAACAGGGCTGCTTGGGCACTGCTGTTCACCCCAGGGTGATGTGGCTGGGGCTGATATTTCTCTGAGCAAGCCAGGGCTTGAACTTAAGGGCAGCATTTTCTCATTGGTTCTGTAGCAGTTGCAGGGCTGTGAGCAGTTATCTGTCCACACTGGTCACCCCAGGAAGGCTCTGTAATCCCAGCCAACACTGCTCTTCCCCAAACAGTGTAGTAGCACTTGCTTAGGGTGCATGCTGCTTGCCTACAGCCAGGGTGGCAGAGGGCTGTGACATGTGCCAGAGCATAACCATTGATGCTGGAAGAGGGAATGGACTTGGCCTCATTTCTGTCAAGAGAAGGAGAAGTCTTGCTGTCCTGGCAGCTGCTATAAGAGCATCCTGAGAATAGAAGGAGTAGACAAGTTGTCAGTGTCCTAGCTCTGAATATCTTTGATCTCTGTGAGCCAGGGCACTATTCAATGCAGAAGGAAGCAGGCTGTCAATGTTAATAGCAGAGAGTGTGCTGTGTGTACATTCTTTATTGTAAGAAGAGACCAAAGATACTGAGGCATCTTCCTGGCACCTTTGTTAGTGTGGTCTCAGTGGAGTTTCTTACCCAGTAGTTATACAGTGTGTGCATGAAAATAAAAGATCACAGAATATTCTGAGTTGGAAGGGACGCACAAGGATCATCAAGTCCAGCTCCTAAGTGAATGGCCCGTATTGGGACTGAGTCAGCAACCTTGGTGCTACTAGCACCATGCTCTAACCAGTTGAGCTAATCTCAGGGTTCAGTGCATAATAATATCCCAAAATTATCTTGCAGAGACTGGCACTGTTACCAGGAGTGCCTGGGAGACTGATGCTCAGTTTTTATGCCCTTTAGATAGCGTTACTATTTGATGTTTGATATCAAAGGTATCTGTGAAAAGGCATCCTACATCATCTCCTCTGCTGGTCAAGTGGCTTTGTTTTAATCCCCTGTTTTTACCATATGAGGTTATTGTGAAGTACAGTAGTTACCTAGAAGTCTCTCACCTCAAAGTTTGTGTGGCGTGTCTTGTGCTGAGTGTCAATAGTCCAGTTTAATGATGGAACATGAAAACATGTTTGTGGGTGGGGAGTCTGTCTTTCACTGGATTGCAGGTCTTATATTCTGGCTTTTAAGGAGAATGATGTAGACCTGTTATTAGAAAAGGCTAAGTTTTTCAGGAAAGAAAAGGAAAAGATTTTTCTTTACTTAACCAAGAAAATACTCCGTTCTCCTACTAGTAATGGATGAAAAACATGATGTAGTAGCACAAAAAGCTTTCAGGTTTTCCTTGTCTCATAGCTTACTGAAAATACACGTTTGGGCAGTCTTTCTCGAGTGGGAAAGTAGGGGTGTTGCTAGTGAAGCTCAAGTCTGGGAAACTTCATATTTTGCCTCAGAAGCTCTAGACTGGAGAGTTTCTTTGTCCACATGCTTCTGTGGGATGTGACGCATCTCTGTGAATTTTTCAGCACTTCAATTCTCTAAGAAACATTGTGCATTTAATAGCAGGCCTTTTTTCTTCTTGTCTCATCCCTCTAAATAACTGAGCTCTTTCTTTGCTTACCTGGTACTTACTTGCCTTTCTGTATATGACCTGCGCCAGTGGGTGCTGCCTACCTTCAGGAACAAACAGACATTAGAACAAACCAAAAAATAGGTATGAGCTTAATCTTAGTAGCTCTGCTTTTTTGATGCCAGTATAATTCTGCAGCGCTGAAAGAACTGGCATAGCATGTATCAGCACTATTTCCACACCTGATATGTTAGGGTAAAATAGTTATACCCCACTCTCCCAACAGAGAGTGGGGTATAAGTACCCCACTACCCCAAAAAATGGGATAAAAAATTAAGCTCATTGCTAGAAAGATTCCTTGGGAGGTTTCTTTCAGTCAGAGGGCAGAAAATTGTAGAAATTAGCCAAAAATAGCCCTTAAGCACATCCAGTTTAGCTGAAAAACTGGCACATATCAATGAGAAAAAGCTGTAATTCTTTGCAGATTATCCTCTGAAGCTGGAGGAACAAACTTCTTGATCCTGGAATGCGTAGGCAAAGCAAAGTGAGACAGTACTTACAAAACTGTTCTGGCTTGCAAGTGGATTGTCCTAGAACTTCTGTTCTGACCTTTATTTTGAATATGATGTCTTAATACTTGGTCTTTATTGTTTCCAGTTCCAGCTGCTGATTGAAGTTGCGTGGCCTCTGTTTATCTTCTTCATCTTGATCTCTGTAAGACTTTCATATCCACCCTATGAGCAGCATGAATGTAAGTACCAAACACAGCAGCTGCACCCAGAATGCTTGTTGTTTCATGGTTAGACAGTAATAATGCAGCTGGCAAGATGCAAAGAGCAGTGGCTCCATGCTTTGGTCAGAAATCTGGGGGAGGGCTTAATAACTCCTTTGCTTCCACCTTGGGAACGGCAGTTAACTGTTGATGTTGCACCAGGACTGTACATTGCTACTCTTTTTCTTGCTCTTTCTCATTTTTTGCATTTGTATTACCTGAGAGTTTGCTGTACAACTGCAACAAATCTGTAAAACCTGCACAGAACCCAGATCTTTTCATTTTTGATCTGTATGTGACTTAACATAAAAGAACTCAATGTTCTGATCTCTAAGAAAGCAGTCTTGTTTCCAGGTAGTAAAGTGCATTAAAGTATCACAATAAAGAGCACAAGAGCGATTCCATTCCTTCTAACCATTACAGTGTCAGCTCTGCATTTAGTAGATTCAGCAGTCATACATTGCTGACAAAAAACAATTCTGTTTTTTCTCTTTGCACCCTAAATGGGTAAATTTCTGCTTTTCTTTCAAAGGAAGCTTGTTCTTTATAAATTACTATCTCTAGGCCTCTTTTGTTGCCATTTGATTTAGGAAGCATGACTTGTTTATTAGCAGCATGCTGTTGTTGTACTGTTTGGTGACAGCTCCATACTGCAATTAGCTGATTTGGAAGAGCTCTTTGTTTATCTTTCGTCAGCCTGATTCCTGCAAGGTAAGGTTTAAGGGTCAGCAAAACATGTTTCTGAAGGGCACTATGAAGTATTTCTTTCTTAAAATGAGGAAAGAACTCCCTTTTACAGCACTTATCCTGTCTTTGCAATAACTGGGGCATTTTGTGCTGTTTGCTAAGTGTTCAAGCTGGTAAATGTCTTTTAAAACTGAGGTGTTAGTGTTTGCAGTTTCCCATTACACTTTGGACTCTGCTGGTCCCGTGTACTGCCTAACTCGCTTTCTTCAGCACTTGTGATCATAGTTGAAGCTTCTCTAAATTAAATCTCATACTTTACATGGCATTTGAACTGCCTCTTCTGACTGAAAGTTACAGTGACATTAGGAGAGATAACTGTAATATAGTCATGAAGCTGAAGAGAAGCAATAAGCAGTCTACTCAACTGTTATAAATAAATAACTAGCAGGCTCAATGGTAATTAATTTCAGCTGTGGTAAGGCTGTATATAAATTCAAACTTAGCAAGAGCTGTAATTTCATAGAACTTCTTAGACTGGTCTTCCTAGTCAGTAGCCTTCTTGTAAATCATTTGCTCTGGCACCATGGTGTCATAAGCATAGTTTTGAGTCTTTCACCTGCAATCCATTTTCCTTCCTATTTATGTTGACTGTTATTGCTTTGTCTGCCTTCTTACATTGTCCTGAGCAATTATAGAGCATAGGGCATCTGGTAACTTTTTAATTCACTTTTATGGATAATTCCCCTTCATTTTTTTAAGGGCTTCTGTGAATAGGTTTCAAAACTGTGTTGTCTGGATTTGTTGCACTTAACATTCACTCACACTGACAGATGTGGTTGTGTTATAAAGTGAAGCAGCCTTTGCTGAACTGGGAGCAGAGATAGAAAGAAAGAAGGCTTGGGTTCATGGCAAGCTCTTTGGCAACCCTGTGGATGCCTTAAGGGAAGTAGGATTGTTATCTGTAGTGGCAGTGTTGTATGCTGTTATGAAATCACTTGTAGGTAATGTTTGGTGATAGCAGTAACAGAGCTGTATGTAGCCTCCAGATAGCTTCAGTATTTTAATGGCAGACGTTTTCAACAAACAAGTAAAAATTTCAGTTCTCTTTCCCTGTTTGAGAAGAACCAAGGATTGGACTGTTGTCAGGGTTTCTTGTTTCTAATGGCTTGGCTTAGTGTGAGGAAGTTTTCTCTTAAAACATGGAGGAACAGTTAGCTTTGAAGTGATAGTTATGTGGCTTTCACCAGACCAGACTGAGAAGACATCCTGGATTGCTGTTGAGCCAGATTAGTGACTTGTGTCTTGTAGAACTTCTCTTTTCTATTCCTGTGACCCTTCAAGGTGTTCAAAATGCGCTTTATTGGGGGTGGGAGGGCGAGGATCTGACAAAGGACTAATCTCTTCAGAAAAGCTAGATATTTGCAGCAATGTCATTGAAAATGATGTGCTATTGCAATGTTTTCTGTGTAGCTCATCTGATTTAAAAGCAGCATATTCCTTCTTTATTCTTGGAGAAACTGCTGTTACATACACCACTGTGCATAAAAAGTTACCATAAACTCTTGTGTGCCATTCCTCTTTCTATATTGCTCTGAACAGTTTCTTGGAGTTACTAACAACATAAAACAAAAGATGTGGAGGACAGGGAAGGTGATTTTTCTGGGAAATTTTACAAAAACAATCTGAAAGTCTTAGCATTTTTCTTCTCCCTCCATGCCCACCTTCCTCCCAAGACCCTCAGCGAAGAAGAACAAAAAAGCAAAATGAAACAAAAGTCAGACAGCTCCAGTAAATACCTCTTCTATTTTAAACAGAAAACTAGGAACAAGAGTTCCTGGGTACTGGAAACAAAGAAACTTTTTTTCCTTCACCTTTCTTCTTCACAAGTCACATACTGGTGGACATCAGCCATGAGTAGTTTGATACTGCTTTGTTCTTTAACTCTGGCTTATGACTTCAGTAGTTCTTTAGTAGAAAGATTTAGACTTCAGCAAGAAGATTGGAAAGAGTAGTGTGGAGAATCTAACAGAAGCTTAGTCCTTCTTAGTGTTGGCTGTTCTGCACTTTCATAAGCACTTTAGGCCAATAACCACTGCAGGATTATCATTGCTTTTCAAATACAATGCTGTGTAATGGAGGCTTGTATCATGTCTTTGTCTCCTAACTCCTGTGTTTCTGTTCTAGGTCACTTTCCAAATAAAGCTATGCCTTCAGCAGGAACCTTGCCATGGATACAGGGGATCATCTGCAATGCCAACAACCCTTGTTTCCGCTACCCAACTCCTGGGGAATCCCCTGGTGTTGTTGGAAACTTCAATGCCTCCATGTGAGTCTGTCTGCTTTTGCCTCATCTCTTTTCTTGGGGAAACATGGGGAAAAGGGATACTTGGAAGTCACCACCTAGTTGTGTAATCTTACGCTAGTGAGGGTTTTGTGGTTTCTACCACCTCTGAAGTACCAAGTTCTTCAGTTACCAAGTTCATAGGGCCAGCAGACAGCTGGTAGGTGTGTAGAACCCCCAAGGCCAAGCATTGTTGCTCTTGGTGAATGAAAAGCTCTGCCTGCATAAGGACTGAGTCCTTTCTGTGATCTGGGCTCAGAATTTGGCTCATAAAAAGGTAAGGCTTTTTAAGATGCTCTTTTTTCAGAGCATCTCTTTCCCTGGTTAAGGAGCCTCAGAGCAGTTTGGAGTGAGAGGCAGTTGAACAAGATTGGGGGATACCCCCTGACATTTATTGTTTATTACTGGCTAACATGATGCAGAAAGCACAGTTTGTGGCCAGCTTTCCTATACCTTGCCTTACTTGCTACATTCATACTGTCAGGAAAGTTGGGTTTAATGCAGAGTATGTGTCTGCAACCTGAAGAGGCAGTTGAAAAGAGCAAGGACATTCTTAAAGTATTGTGCTTCTAAGAAGAAGCAATTTATAGGCAGCAGAAAGCCCTCTCCAACCCAGTCCTAAAAAGGCTTTCAAATGTATGATGTTCCCAGTGTAACTTAGATTGACCTTTCATTAGCAGACATCTATTTTTAGGCTCCTTGGATTGTCCCAGAGTGATCATTGAGGAAATATTTTTTTTTTTGTGCTGGAGTGACATAATCAAAGGGGATTAGAGTTTGGAATTGATATGTAAAACTGTATCTGTGGATGGTGGCACACAGAGCTGATGACTGCTGGTTGTTTTTCTGTTTTCCCCCAGTGTTTCCCGCCTGTTCTCAGATGCCAAGAGGTTACTGTTGTACAGCCAACAGGACACAAGTATAAAGGATGTCCAGAAGGTCCTGGGAAAACTACGCAAGTTGGGAAATTCCTCTGGCTTAGGTAATACTCTGATAGAGTCAATATGTGGTACTTCTGATCTGGTTCATTTTGTGTGTGTGTAAATTTCAGGAATGTGAATATGTACCATAATACAAATTTATGTGATTATAATTTACAGCTTATCAAACCTTTTCCAATCCTGCAGAAGTGCCTTAAGCCTTTCCTGTGCCAGAGCTTTTTGTGCTCTTTAATTTATTTTGTGGGAGGGAAAAGAGATGGTGTGTAATGCCAAGAACAGCAGCTGTTTTGGATGTAAAATTATAATCCTGGGTGCGCTGAAGTTAGTCTGAGTGCTGGTTTTCTCAGAGGAGTCCAAGTAGTGTGTCTTTTTGGAAAGCACTAGATATTTTGTCAAGCAGTGAACACAATGTAGCTACAATTTAGTGTTCTACCCTCTGACCTCCAGAGGAAAGTGTGCTGGAACAAAACAGATGGGGAAAAGCTGATGTTGGCCTCCAAATTACAAGCTCAAATATGGTTATTATCTGACAATGAAGTATCCATTTCACTTCCTGCATTTTGTTTTAGAGGGGTTTTTTTCCCTATGTGACTGTTCGGTGTAGGATATACCACTCTCTGATATTGCCCGGCAGGATTTTGAATGGCAGGGTATGAAATAAAATTATTTGTCTGAGGGGCTTGCATGGCTCTATTTGCCATGAAAAGTTAGAATTCTCCCGTTTTTAGCTTGTGTGAGAAGATGGTGTGCATTCCTGTGCTGTGCAGATGAATGAGTGACTAGTGTGAGATCACATGGGAAGCTTGCAGCAGAGCTGGGACGTGAAAAAACTCTGTCCCAGTCTCAGGAAATGTGGCAGATCTCTTACTATTGCCAGGTCTCCCTGACATGGCAACTTGTAGAAATTTTTTGGGATATTCTTCTCTGAAGGATTATCTGTCTTGGCTGCTGTCTTAGTGTGGCATGTGTCTACTGGAAGTGATGGAAAGTATTGGTTTAGAAAGACGTACAGCCTGGAAATAGAAAAGGGAGCACATTCATTGAGGGCCTTTATCTACAGGCTTTATGCAGCATGAGGAGCTCCGTGGATGTAGGCGGTATTTTAGTGTTTTGTGAAAATTGTTCTTGGTTTCAGAGCTATAGTTCTTCCTAGCTCTCTTCATTTTAGCATGGCTCAGGTAGGCTGCAGGAAGGAAAATATCTGACCTGGTATGATGTGAATAGTGTCATAGTCTGTGTGCTGAGCACACTTAAAGCAGAGATGGTGTTTTTACATAATTTTCTGTGTTGCTCAGTACACTGCAGGTCACCCTGGTATAATCTGTACTGTTAGTGACAGGTTGGCAGGAATGTGCTGAATGTATGTACAGACATGGACTGTGCAGGGTATTTGTCTTGGATATTTAACCCTCCACTCTGCCCTTCAGGGCTGTGAGGAATCCTGACGTGATCAGATTTATACACAATACTGTGGTCTACTGACTCTGAGCAGTAGTTGATACTTGTGTGTAAAGGATGCTCGTCCTTGTTGAGGAGCACAGTATCCATACCACCAGGCCTACTCTCTTTTTACTCAGAGAAATGGCGAGTGGCATCCTCATGTTTTTACCTAAATCTGCAGCAGCTTTAGAGGGGAGAGGATGCAGAGTGAACCCTTTGCACAGAGATGGACACATAATGAACACAGCCAAAATGAGTTAAGATGAATGTTTTCCAAGGAGAAGTTTAATATTGTTTTCATGGATGCCTTCGAATGTTTGGTTTGATTTGCTGGGATTGAGCTCTTTCCATCAGAATGACAGTGTCACTGGATTTTTCACTTTTAATAAGAGTATTTTACACTTTCAATAGTATTTCTTTTACACTTGTATTGGCAAGTTAACTCTTCCAAAGAGAGTAAATACTGGTGTTTTGTATTGAGACATGCAGTGAATGTTCAGACATGAACATTTACAAGAACATTATCAAAGCCATAAGATGAAGCTCTTGCTTCTGGGAAGGTTTGAGAGGGAGGAGTGATTCCAGGAAACAATTTGCATATGGAGTACTGTACAAGTTGAAAGTCGGAAGGCTCATGTTTCTCTCTACTGTAAAGACTAGTGGACTGACTGGAAAAACAAGCCCTAAACCCAGACATCACAGATTATATTTCTATAATAAAATATCTCAAATATGTAATCAAAAAATAAAGCCTCTGTGTCATTAGAATGACAGAATGTCTCTTGTTGGTAAGGCTTTTGGAGAGCAAAGCCTGTTTGTCCTTCTCATGCTCATTTGCAATGCCTTCCAGCTTGGTGGTCCCTGCTGTGCCCACTCCTTGGCTGTGTGATTCATTCACTCACAGCATGCATGAAAGAAACAGCATCCTCTAATCATAGAAGAACTTATGTATTTATACTTAGCAGTGCTTAGATTCCTGTGCAAGGAAGGTCAACCCTCAGGTACTGTTGATGATTAGGTGTGAGAGATGCAAATCCATTTCACTCTGAGGGATTCCTCCAGTGACTGTGGGAAGCTGAGAGACAGTAGGAGTGGATGTCAGATGTAAGCACATTGCCCAGCCTGGAAGCACCATCTTTATACATGTGTTTCCCCCAGTAGCAGGAAGGCTAATTATCGATAAGCTTCAAATAATTGAAAATATTGTAATATCCTGTATGTTCTAACTCTGGCCTGGATCTGAAGCCATGTGAATTGGTAGTGCAGACAGGTGCAGCTTTGCAGCTTCTGAGGTGGGAGGGACTGTATGTTCCCTGGTGTGTGACATGGGCCCTGCTGAAGTGTCTGCAGCTCCTTTCTCCTCTCACACACTCTTCCCACTACTGCCTGATGATTTTGAAACAGGCTTCCAGGAGGTGTTCTCTCATTGGTAGCATACAAACTGGAGCTGAGCTAATGCTAGTCATGTAGACCATTCATGTCTGTATCTGGCTTCTGATATCTGAATCTGTTTGACAGCATTTGCCTAAATCCTTTCACTTGAAGCTTCTTTAAAATAACCCTCACAAACTAATATTTGAGGTGTGACTCAGTGTTGTCTGATCTGAAGTTAGGCATGAGCTGAACCTTGGGAAAGGGAGACTTACTTAAGATGGCAGATTGCTCAGGTTGCTTGCACAGGTGTGTGCAAGTCAGTGTCTTCATTAAAGACAAGGTAGGACTCCAAGGTTTTGTTCAGGCTGTGCTATGCACTCATTCTAATGGGCCTTTTATCTGAAGCACTTCTTCATGAGGTGGGAGATAATCCTTCATAACAGGGCTGTTTATGCGGGAGTTTGAGGTGGAGCAGCAGAGAAGAGCTCTCTGTTGGAGAGCAAGGTGTTATCAGTAGGGAACAGTCCAGTGTCGCTTCATGTAGCGCCTTTTTTGGCCAGGATGAAGTGCTAACTTGCAGTGTGAGGGAGTTCAACACATGCAGCTGTCACACTCTATGGGCGCTGCTGTTGTGTGGGCCACTTCTAGCAAGCCTGACCAGTGAAATCTACGTGCAGGCACACACATACCATAACATAATCAATTTTGCAGCCAGGTGCCAGGTGCCCTCACTGTCCCACTTGTTACATCTCTGTCCAGCAATGTCACCAAGGTCTTTAACACTCATGATAAGGCAGAGTGCAAATCAGAACAGAGAGTCAAAGACCTTGGTGACGGCACTTTCAAGAGCATGTCAGGGCTGCTGGGATTGCCAGCTGCAGTAGGTTTGGATTGCTGATTGCAGGCACTGAATTTGCAACTGGCCTCAGTGCCATTAACACAGGTTAAATGTCTGCAAGAAGTAAGTTTTCCTTCTCTTTTGAAAGATGGAGATACAGCTTTATATTGACTCTGAGGCACACTTTCTTTATTTCTTCCTTCTGTCTACAAGACTCCAAAATGCTTTGTTCTGCAGTGCCACAGGGAAATAAATCAACAGGTATAATTAAAGCCATCTTCTTTGGTTGTTGCTAAAAGTTGCAGATATAAGCCAGCCTCACTAGTATTTACTGCATTGCTCCTAGTTTTCAGTGATCCTGAAGGGCATGTTTCTATTTTTGAGGCCAACTCAACTAAACAAAAATGGAACAATGAAATAGGCAGAGCAAAACAAACATCGCCTAAGAAATTGCATCAGATCCCAGGCTATTATTCCACATGTGCCCTGCCTGTCCCTGTTGTTTTCTGGATTAGTATTGCTTGTGGTAGAGGAGAAATGTCAGCTGGCTGACATTCTTTGCTGATGTTGCACCCTGCTGCACAGTGTGATGTTGAGACTGAAGGAGTTAGTAGCCTGTCTGGCCAGTGCTATTAGTGCTTCTTTTATTTAACAGTTAAAGGATGGTAGAGGGCTTGGGCTAAAGAACAGCCTTGGGAGAGATTTTCTGGTGTCTTGAGTGTTACTGTATGAGTACAGGGAAACAGGATGTCATACATTATCTGCTAGGTACATTAAGGTGATGGCTAACTCCCTCCTCAGTGTCTTGTCCCTAAAATATTGACCCCACACCCTGAAGCTAAGCATTTAGATTGAGTCTTACACCTGCCTACACCTCCCTAATTAAACTGGTTTTCTCCCTGTCTTCCTTTGTAAAGAATCCTAGCAAAAATCAGCCATGCTAGAATGAAGACTAGAAAACCACATGTCCAGGTGGCGTTTACCCCCAAAACACCTGCAAACACCAGCTGTGGCAGGGTAGCATTCCTGTTGCTATGCATAAATACACACCTGGGTTCTCTGATAGTGTGCCCCACAGTGACATTCCAGTCCTTGCTTTTCCTTTAGGCCAGGGGAAAAGTGTTGCCAAAAGTGCTGCCCTGTGGTGTCAGTAGGGAGATCTTGATTTACTGGGGCAGGTAGGGAGGCTACTTTATACCTTTGTGTTTTCAGTACCAGTTTCTTTGCACTAGGCCTCAGCAGAACCCCCCAGGGCATTCCTGGCTGCTACTGCCTTCCAGCCCAACACATCCATCCAGGAAGGGGAGCTAGCCAGGGACTTCGTGGGAACCATTGTGATTTCTGCTGTGGTCAGATGCAGCCTGTCACAATAAGCAAGTGGAAGAAGCGGCCAATACTGGCTACTTGGATTGCACAGAGATTGTGGTGTGCTGTGTCAATTGGATAGGAAATTCAGGTACACATGGCAGTTTTCCCACATTTGCCTAATTAATTTTTTCTTCAAGTCTGTGTTTCTGAAAAGTCACAGACATGAATGTCCTTTGGCTTAATTTTTTCAGGAAATGTAGATTGTTTGGCAACTGCACATCTTCTGGGAAAACCCTTCCAAAACATTCTTGGAAGGGCAGTTTAAGTTCCTTACTACAGATAGTAGACAAAGTCTCTGTGTGAATCCAATGGCTCTGTTACTTTTTCTGTCCTAAACTGAAACTGGGAGGCTGAAGTCAAGAGATATGCAAAAGCAGAAAAGACTTCTTATGGCAGTGTTGGTTCCAGGTATTTTGTTGGGCAGTTAGGTATTAGTTAGCTTTAATTATGAGGTGGCATGACATTTGCTTGATTCATAAAATGGCATACTATAACTATAATAAAACTGCATATGGAATTACCACTTTCAATAGAGCCACCTTCTACTTTCATTATTACTTGGAAGACAAGGATGTGATTAAGCTAATAAAATTGTCTTGATAGAGTCTAAGGTGCAAAGGTCTGCTGTACTGTTAGATCGGTTCCCAGGAAAAGCATACTTGCTTTCCATGGGCCCGTTCATGAACAGTTGTTACTACATGACTTTGCTTAGAGGTTGAGATAGGTAAACACATACAGCATAATGTGTATGGCTGTATTTTGATTCTGTAGAACTGGGCTTTAGTGCTTGCTTTTGGTCTAAATTTCCTTTCTACAGAGATGCTTTTGAGTTTGGAGAAGTTTAGAATTCCACCAGCTTAGATCCTATGTAGATGTCTATGGATGCAAGAGAGCAAGAGTGAAATCTCTTTGAATAGGAAATTGAAACAACACATGCAGTGTTATGTTAAATCTGGCCTTACTGTAGTGTCTGCACTGTACTAGGTGGCAGGAGCATGAGAAAAACATTTTTGAGAATCCTGTCACAGAAGATTGTGTGAATCCTGTTAAAAACGCACAAGGAGAATTGCAAGCGTATCAGCATAAGGCTGCGCTGTCAATATGGTTGCTTTAGAACCAGCTAACTCAACGGTGCTGGTTAGTGGTTTGATTGTATGTGGGGGAGTCAACAGTGCCCAGAGCTACAATCAGCAACAGAGCTATTCCAACAGATACTGAATTGCCATGGCTTAAGGGCACCACTGTTGTCTTTCTTAACTTGACTAGATAAAGACACAAAGATAAAGAAAACAAGAATTGCCTACTGTGCATGTCAGTAATTAATATTAGTATGTGCTGCAGAAGTAGGATAGTCTTAAAAAGTTCTGTGTGTTTTTGTTAGTCTTTAGCCTCATCTGTCAACACTGATTTTTATTTTAAACCAGTAAATAAAGTGGAGAGTGTAAGTGAGCAGTTAAACCTCTCACACTTTGCTATTATCTCCCACTTTTTGTATGCAGCCTTGTCAGCTTGCTCATGTCAGGACTATGTTGCCAAAACTTGTGCTGTTTTACCTTCAATTTGCATTTATTTTCTGTATTTTCCACTCTGGAAAATTCTGCATTTGTTCTCATTGACTTCTAATCACAGAATCTTAATAAGCTGCCTGATTTCTGGAAGATTGCATTTGGTTTATTTAAGCTAGTCTGAGGTTGGTTGAGACATCAGGATAGACTTTTCACATTGAGCTTAGTGTTAGTAGTCCCCTAGGAAATTTGTAACACTGTTATCTGATGAAAAGTTTTGCTTTCTCAGGGGATTTCCATTGGCCTGAGCACTCATGAGAGTGGAGATTATGAAATTGCCCCATTTGGAAAAAGCCCTCTGCACTTCTGTGTTTGATTGGTACTGAGGCCAGAGTACCTAATTTGGGTCTGACCTCCCATATCTCTCAAGTTAATATTCAGCTTTGGAGCCATCTCTAGTAATAATACATTTTATCTTCACCATGCATTACAAACACTTATTACCTAATTTTTACAGCATTCCTGTAAGCTAAATAAATGAACAGCTGCCAAGAAACTAGAGACCTCATTCTGAAACACAGTAGGATGTGTCAGTTTTCAATGCAGTCAGGATGCAATAAAAACTGAAGGCTTTGAATTATTGTTGATGCTGAATCTAGTTCATTTTTACACATGCAAGAGGATAGAGCACTGCTTGACATTTTTTTTTTGTTGTTTTTTTTGAAAATCCGTGTCAGTTCAATTTTTGTAGGCAGTCTTTCATGTTCTATTTAAAACTTCTTGGTCACAAAAAAAGTGAGTGTTAATACCAGGATCCTGACTAAAATCAAGCAAAATATTCTGCCACCTGTTGCTGAATTTCTTTGCAGCTTCAATAAAATGCAACGCTCTCTGCATCCAACCCTAGAGTTTTTTTGCTGTTGCTGTGTTTTATTGAGTAATAGTTGCATGTTTGTTTGAGATACATTTTTAATTCACTCTAAAGCTTTTATGCTTATCTTTTTATATGTTTTGTTTACAAAATTCTGGAAAAAGAAACAATGCAACAGCTGCAGAATTTTAAAAAATGCATATGCCTATGTATTTACTAAGTGTTAATAATTAACCAAGTTTGTTAAAACTGTGTATTGCTTAGGCCTGTGTGTCAGGAATCCTCAGCTGATAATAAAATTGGTGTAGCTCTGAGAATTTGGTGGCATGTAGCTTATCTATTAGTGGAAGATCTTGCCCTAGCTTTTTTTTTTTTTTTTAATGCTGACCTGGCAGCATTCTGTGTTCTATATGTGGAGATTTATGCTGTCCTGTGGCACACATCTGCTGTAAACAGCCAAAGCTTCCTTCCGTTTCTAATTTAGCTCTAGTTTTAAGGATGGTACAATAAAAAACCATTCTAAAGGATTTAAAATAAGACCCTTTCCTGTGAGTTTTGGTGTCTTGTGGTGCCTTTTTTTCCCCTCCCTGAATATTTCTATTCTTCTAAACATCTATTTTTAGAGGCACATACTACCTGAGTTAGTATTTAGATGCATTTTTGCTTGACATTGTCAGCAGGTTTACAGGACCACGGACAGTCAGAATTCAATAAATATGAACTGTTATATCTCTGAAGTTCTTTTCCTTACAGTTCTCTATCTATTCTAGCAAGTGCAGCTGAAATGTAACTGGACCATATCTGAGGCTGACTGAGCATACATAGGAGCCAGAAGAAGATTTGCTGATGGGGCAAAGCCACCTTACTGCAAAGATAACAATATCTCAAGTCTGAGTGCCTGTTCTGGCTTGTGCCAGCCAGCTCCTTAGGAAAGCAGCAGCTGCTGCTGACCCAACAAAATGCTACTTCAGAACTGTAGGGAGAAAAAAAAAGTGGTTTTGGCTTTTGAGACATGATGTGGACATGAAAGTCTATTGTCCCAGCAATTTCATTGTTGCGGAGGCACAGCTGTGTGACAGCATGGTCAACTGCTGTCACCCATATTTTTACCCAGTTCTGTTCCATGCTTGCTGCCTGGCAGGTGGGGAATACTGTGCTGTAAAGCCAGAGAACACAAATCCAAGACAATGAAGCCCTTGAAGACCACAAGTGTCTTCACTTACCTTGTCTTTCTCCTTTTTCATGTTGTCTCTGCTGCTGCCATAAGAAAACGCAAGGAATTTTACCAGTGTATCCATAGAAATAATGCATCTGACCTCTCCAGCAGTACACACTCAATTTTCAGATATTTGCAGTGCTTTGTGCCTCTGGTACACAGAATCAGGTTCCTAAAGTACCGATGACACTGTTCTTCTCTGTATAAAACAGAGTGGTGCAAGTGCTCCAGGATATATTTTCAGCCAGCAAGTTATGTCAGTTCGAAAGGGAAGGAAGGGTTATTATATTGACAGTCTGATTGGAAGGATGAGCTCCTGAAACCACTCAGGCAGTGTCTATTGGGACCATCCTGCTGTAATGTAGTGTCACACTTAGAATATGAGAGACATGATTTCCAGCCAAGACTTTATGTGAATTTGGGCAATCCTTATCTACTAAGAATCTGTTTTTCCGTCTTTCCCAAAGATTGAGAAAGTTCTTCAATTATTTGAAGTGCTGTTGCTCAACAGTATGATTTATAGTAGGGAAGGTCTTGAATGGTTGCAAAGGTTGCCCTAAACTAGGCCCAGAAAACAATATTTTCCTTAATGCTGAAGTTCCCTTCCATTGGACTTGAGACCCAAAAGCAAACCCAAACAGCTATCCATAAGGGTAACTTTGCAGTGACCAACTAAATTGAAATGTAGAGAGCAATCGTGGGAGGTTGAAATAATTCAGATATAGATATGTTTTCAGTGGAAATAGACAGTGTTTCTGGTTAAACTAAGTGCAGTATAATGATTGGCTTATTGTTGTTAATCTTTAGCATTTTTTGATTGCTTTTACTCTTTGTTCCGAAGGTGGCTTATGTTGCAGTGTGCTAGATAAGGAGTATTAGGAATTGGCAGTAAATTCAGAAGTGTCAGGTCTTCCTGCACATAGGAAAAATAAGAGCTGCTATGATCTGCTGACTGCAGACTTGATATCTTGCTAACCTTTGGAATAAATCAGATGTCAGTCAGGTTTCCTGAATTTGTGACAAGTGACAGGAACAGATAGCTGGCAGGATGAGCCTTCACAACCAAGGGAGGGGTAGCTTTTTCTCTTCTCATAAGCCTTTCTGTATAAGGAGGAACAAATACAAGTGCTGGGCAGTTAGGGTGCTTTGATCCTGGAAAGCTCTGCCTGCCATTTTCCTTAAGGTTCGTCATTACCCATGCCAGTTTCATGGGGGAAGCTCTTCAAACTGAATAAGTGGTGCTGTGACGTGTTTCAAGTAGGAGGGTACTGCTCGATTTGTTTTACCTGCTTGTTTTGGGGATTCAGAGCAATTCTCATATAAAGGTCTTCTGTTCCCATTTGAACCAGCAGTCTCATATATCAGCATGCTTACATAGCCAGCTTATGAAAACACTTCCACTATTAGTAATGGTCACTTGATCAAAATGTCCAGCCCTGCTTTCTCCCGTGATTTGAATTTCCATTAAATTTAAGGTCACTTGCTCAAGTGTAAGGGATTCTGGACAGGGTCCTCCTTGGACACAGCTTATTCTTTCAAATTCTGCTTAGCTCCATGCATTTTTAATAGTATAATGCCATTCCATGTATGCTTGTGTTTGCCGTTAGAATAGTGGTATGTGACTGGATATGACCATGGCATTTGGTTTTCAGTCTCTCTGTTGTTTGGGGTTTTTTAATCTATTTTACTTTCTGAGCTGATGTTTTGAAACATCTGAAAGCTGTATATTATCTAAGGCATAATATTCCTAGTACAGTGAAAATCCAATCCTAACAGCAAAGCCTTACTTTCTGCCTCTGTAGGAGGACCCATCTTGCCCTGAGCTGGGTTTGACCTTTGGAGAGCCTTCTCTGTAGCCTGTACCATACCTAAATGTGTTATTTACAACAGAATTATTTTCTGGAGTGATAATAATGAAGTATTTTATCTGGTTGCATCTGTGGTCTGTCATCTCTGTGACAGACAAGCCAGTTCAGAGGCTAAGAAATGTGCAGTTTGTCCTTAGTTTGTGAACATTAGCAGGAGAATTTTCAACCAGTTGTAATGCCACGCAGTTTGGACCTCTGCTCAGGATTTTCTTCTTAAAGCAATATAATGACTATTCTTAGGGTGTTTATTTTAAGCATGCTTCATTTTGTTTTGATGTTAGAAGTGTGCATAATTTCTTTCTGCTTTTTTCACTGGCAAGCTGTATTTCACGGTTGTCTGTGCTGATAACGGAATTTGCCTTGCAGAGGGGAAAGCCATGAGAATATCTGAGCTGTGGCATAATGTGGGGCTTAGGGAGGTGGTTGGGTGTGCCCCTCCTTAGGCAGAAGCTCTGCAGGCTGTTTGCTGGCAGGGCTGCTGGTGACCAGCCTGAGGCTTTTGCCTCTGTGCCTTGTGTCTTGGCTTTCTGACAGTCTTTCTCTTGTCATGTGTGTCAGGCAGGAAGAGGGCCTGATGGCTTTTGGAGCTTAAACAACTGCGCAAAGGGATGTACAAGCCTTGTGTTTACTGCTGGCTTCCCACACAGGGCGGAGGTGGGATCCCTGCTGGCTTAAATGAGCCCTGCATCCTTGAAGTCAGTGTACCCCCAGTGAAGGCTAACTGAGGATTGGTTTCTGTATGTGCATTAGTGCATACTGAGAGCTGTGCTTTTTGCCAGTGATTGTGCTGGACTATATTTAAAGCAAAAGTATTTCTAGGCAAAAGTAGTGACTAACAGAGGAATGGGGGTGGTCCCAATGTCGCAGTCCCAAGATGAGAGGGAAGACCTGGACCTGTAGCCCAACACTTCCCTTTCTCTCAGGAAAGATGCTAGCTGCTGGAGATGGATGGCAGGCTGCCTCCTCTGTACTCACATCACCATTTGGCATGGCAGATATATGAAGACGATGGGCCCTCATTAAGGGGGTGTTCACTTTGGTATTATCTAATGTCTGCAGAAGCAGCACTGTCTGATGTGTGACAGCCTCAGAGCACAGAGCTGTAACCTACTGTAAAAACAGGTCAGGCTGTGGCTGCAGAAGGAGCAGCACTTCAACTCTGAACAAATTAGGCTTGTATTTTCACACTAGTTGATCCTGCACAACAGGCCTGCTGAGCTGCTTGATTTCTTGTAAGCAAACCAGGGTATGCCTATCCAACCTTTTCAGAGGGCAGTTTTAGCTCTTGCCAGCATGAATAAGTACACAGGCAGCTCTGAGAGCTACTCTCATGTCATGGGAGAAAGCTGCCCTAGAGGAAAAGAAAAATTAAAACATAGTAACTTCTTAAAAAACCAAGACAAAAAACTTTGAAAAATCTACTTTATCATGCCTTTTGGATGTTGTCTAAGGTTAGGAGTATAATGAAGGCAGGTGCAAACTTGTTGCCTTGCCCAGCACTGTGAAAAGTTTGTTATTTACATTGTCGGTTAGGGTCATTGGCTCAGTAGGGTACAGTGTAGTAGCGTGGTTCACCATTAGGAGATTGTTGTTTCCTCTGAGTGGCTGTCAGTTCACTCTGGATGATCGTCAATTTACAAGTCATTCAGGCATTGGTTCTGCTATTGAAATTATTTGAGAGCCCATTTTTATTTTTATGGGAAGTAGCTTCAGACACTTTTTGTCAATAAATCACAGTGATAGGTAACAAGTGTGAAAATCAGTCCAGGTGTTCAAGTGCATCTGTTATCTATTTGAGAGGAATACTTCCCAGATAATAAAAAATTAATACAAAGTTCCAGTGTACAAGGTAATTCTGCGGCTGCATTTGATTTGCCTCCCTTGGTGGTCTCAATATGTGAGAGTTACCTGAAAGATAAGACAGGTTTTTTAGCCAGAATCTTTGTAGTGGTCATGTGTGCTACCAGTAAATGCTCTCGGTTGCTGGAGCAGGAGCTACAGATCTTCATCTCAGCATTAGCATGTCCATGTGCTAATGTTGTCCAAATCTCCTATTGCTGGAAGTATGATCAGTGAAGAAGCAGTGTCCTGGATGAAGCAGGCCGGTGTGACCAGGATGCCTTGTGGCCTTGTTCTCCAGTCATTCCTGGTCACAATTTTGCACAGACTTGATGGCCAGCTGTGCAATCAGGCTGGGCCTTCCCTTGCTGTAGAAGTGCAGTTTTACCTGAGTAGGGGGCTGTGAATCTGAACTCTGAACAGGGAGAAGAAAATACCTTGTTTGCTCACTTGACATTCTTCCTCGCTTTGCTCCTGTTTTTTGGTGGAGACAGGTGCTGAGCTGGGAACCCAGTTCTCTTTTTTGTCATTAGGCACTTGTGGAACCCTGCTGACTCTAAAGAATGAAGCCAAAGTGTCTCATGCCTCATCCTATCTCCCTGTTTCTTCTTTCTGTGGCACCTTCATTGCTGTTACAAAAATGATTGGGTTGCCCTAAGAGCAGTCTCTGTGGTGAGAAATAGGGTCAGAATTTAATACCAGTTTCTGTGTTGCCTTGATACTTGGCTCTGATGAATACAGGCTTAGCCAAAGGTTAGCAAGTCTCCCCAACTGCAATGGACGTAAAGAAAATAGCATAACTGTTTTTAGTCTTGCATGTTTCATCAGTAGAGAGTGACAAAAAGCCATGTTTGTAGATGAGACATACTGACCTGCTTTCCTCTTAGCCACTGAATTAACTTAAGGCAAAGCTCCTTCTCCCCGTTCCTTCAACTGTTTTTTGTAGGGAGTTAAGGCATGTGATTCTGGCAAGTGTATCTGATTGTCACAGTGTTTTCACTGAACTTGATAGCTTTAAAATGGCTGAAAACCTGATGTATTGTAGATAATGGACACAAACCCCACAAACTAACTGGTGAGCTTTGTATTCTACAGTGGACTGAGATAATGTTGAATACCATTTGCATGCCTTTTATTTTTAGAAGGCAGTATTCAGGATATGAAAGACATAGCCACAATTTCCGTGGGGTTCTGCCTTCTGACCCTGTTGTTTAATTTTAAAAGACCACTGCACCATTAAGTTTGTGGAGGAAGGTGTGAGCCCTCTGTGGTTCTAAGTGAAGCAAGAAAGAATAGCAGAGAAGTCTGAGAAAAGTCTTGTTCTGTAACCTGCCCCTTGAAGCCTTTTTTTTCCCCCACTTTGCTGTGGGTCTTCCCAATATTGTCAGAAATTGTCCCTGCTTACTGTGAGACCTGTTATGATCATATTTGTAGTAAAATCAGCTAATTAAAACTGATGCCCAGCCATGGCTTCTCTTGCACTTTGGCCCACCTTTTTGAGTTCATGAAAGTAGCTGGGGATGTGTTTCTGTAATGAGGAAACTAAAAACCCTGTGGCTTTTGGACCACAGATACTTCCTTCCCTGCACATTCAGTGTTCAGTTCTGGTCTGCATGGAAAAGAGACCCCACATAGCATGCTATTTTTGATTTGCTATTGTTTTATAATGCATATTTGAATTTCAATGTTCATTTTAATCAATAATATAGCAAGTGTAGAGGTTGGTTTTTTCACTAATTCATTTGAATGTCTTAAGCTCTTTCAATAGGTCTTGTTTTTTGTTTTTCTTTCTATTGTCACAAAGATTTGATTTTTAAGCAAGGTCTGAATGTCCTACCACTGTGCCCAAGCATGGAAGAGGTTAGGTTGTCTGTAAAATGTAAGTCTTAGGATTTAATACAGTGTCACAGTCCTGTAGGAGATGCTCTGTGATATGAAAATCCGAGAGTTTCTGGGTTTTGTGCCCAGAATGCAGACCCCAAGGTTTGTTTGAACTGTGTGGAAATCAAGGACAGCTGTGCCTTTTGTGAAAACACTACCTGTGAAATGCTGCCGTGTATGATTGTCTAATCCTAACTGGTGACTTCAGAGAGGAAGGGAAGTTTTGTGGTTAAGGCACAAGCCCCCCAGGTCTAGGAGCTCTCAGTTGTGCTGGAAGCTTCCCTGTATGGCTATATGAAGGATCATTCTTCCTGTTACCCATGGGATATGCACATCTCTTCTTGTTTCACGTGGATGGCAATGATCCCCTGTGGCATTGCCATAGTGTGCCAAAACTGGAGCTTGTTAGAACAAAGGCATTTCAGCCCTACAAATCCTGTTGGTTTTGGGGGTTATTTATATGGTTTATAAGCAAAGTCTGTTCTCTGCTGTTGCTCCCTTGGTATCAGGACTGAAACTGTAGTCTGCCATGAGGAAAAGCTGGCTCAGTATTATTTCTGCTGACTATTCCACCACTGAATCAGCAAGATGGTTCACATCAGATTTGACAGTCTTGGAGTGTGTTTGCTCAGTCTGACCTCAAGTTTATCTCCACATTTGTGCCTGGGGCTTGGCTTGCTTGCTGGGGCCTATGGTTTCAGCCAGGAGGCCAAAGCTGGTGGTGGTGGTGAGGGAGCCTGTGGAACTGCAGCTCCCTTGGCTTTCTATTCAAGATGCAGAAGGAAAGGCTCCATGTCCATGTCAAAGTGCATGGAGAGATTGCTCTCCAGCGTGCTGCCTGGCATTGTTCTGTGCCTACCAGCTTGCAGTAGCTGACTGTAATGGTGCTCTTGACCATTCTCAAGCATGAGAGGAGACATACAAGTTATATCATGTTTGAGCTGACGTTTTGTCTCATATATTTTGAGTAACTTGATAGTGTATCTAAATTTTTATGGCAGGAGAATGTTACAGTAGTAGGCTCATAGTGGTAAAATGTGTTCTTCCACTCCAAGTTGCATTATTAGGTAAGCTTGGTATTAGCCTTCAAAAGACTCGCCTGTTGCTTTTGTTTTCTATTTTTGGAGGGGTTTTTTTAAGTAATGCTCTTGTACTTCCTTAGGTCCTAGTGGGCAAGCAGTCATCTTGGATGGGAATGGCTATTTTCAAGAGGAAACCTTTGTTAACTCTTAACTTTTTGTGAGGTATCCAGAGAAAGAATTTAGGCACATTACAGTGTTCAGTGCTTTTGTGTGGTTTCATGTGTGAGTTGTTATACATGCCTCTGTGATTGAGTGGGATTGTATAAGGCACTGACCCACAAGCCCTGGAAGTAGGACCAGATGGGGTGGGGCAGAACATGCATGGTAAGAAAGACTGGCTGTTGGCTTAGGGCACTGCAACCAGAACTGGGGTGTTGGAATTCGGTCCCTTGGTCTCGCAGAGCTTTCATTTGTGGTCTTGGGTAGTTATCACAGGTTCGTGATCATCTGGTTGGAAGCCAAACAGTGCCCCACAGTTTTGGCAACTTTATGTTCTATTTCCTTCATGTTTTACTCCAAATGATGATGGAAACCCCTTCAGACATTTGTAGGAGTTCCTTCAAAGTCAGCATTGATTTTTCAGCAAATTCTAGTGCTGAGCAAATCTGAAAATGCTTGGCATGACAAAAAACGCAGGGGATGAATGCTCTGTTAGTGCTGGGCTGGTTAATTACAGCTGTGGAAGATGGTGGTTCTTTGTTACTCCCCCTCATGACTACAGGCAGATAAGCAGGAATCTCAGCGTAGTTCAGGTTGCTTTCCTGCAATTGCCTACAGAATATCTCACCAACCAAGAAAACCATGCTTCCATATGGCAAAAACCTCCAAGCCAAACCCAGACAAAATAGCCTAGCCAAACCCAAAAGCAGCACAACACTGAGGAAGCAGAAAAGTGGAAGAATTATTGCTTGGCTAAGTTTTTTTTTCGTTTTGGTTTGGTTTTTTTTTTTTTTTTACTGTAAGGCATGTGGCCCTTTAAGAGAAGATTGAAAAATATTTTAAACAGGGACAGATTCAATGAAAAAGCTTGCAAGCATCTGATCTCTGCGTGCCAGTGTGCCTTCAGTCAGCCAGCCCTCTGTCTGTCTGAGTTTCTGAACAGTTGATGATCTCACCAAAAAATAAACAAGCTGCAGAAGTGTTTAGGGAGTTTGGCACATTTAGAAAGTAACCAAGGAATCAGGGTGGGGGAAGCTTTTCCTCCAGTTGCGGTGAAGCAGAGTACTTTAGCCTCTGCTGGAAAGAAAAGGACAGTTTTATGTTATTGCAGGAGCCAGATCTTTTCCCAGCCTTTGCCCAGGCAGGGAGTCAGGGTGATGATTGATTTTGGTGATGGGGTTCAGTTGGGCATTTGCATGGCATGCCCAAAACCAGCATATTCGTGAGTGGTCCTGCTGTGTGGGAGAGCGGATTGCGAGGGAGAAGCTTTTGCCCCAGAGTAACCTCCGCGTTGCCTCAGCAGAGGCGGGTGATTTACTTTTTCGTGTGGAACAAAAAGGCAACAGGGAATTTGTAACTGGATATGTAGATGAGAGAGCAATGACCGTCAGTAACCCCGTGTACTTCGTGCCGCAAGAGCAGAGCGCTTCGTTCCTCCCCTTGCTGGCTCCACTGCCAGCATCGGGCTGGGAAGCACAAGTGGCACCCAAGCCACCGCTCTGCCTGTCACCTCTGTTGGCACCCTGAGTGCAGACCGTGCTTTTTCCTGGGGGAGGGGCATTCTTGACAGTATCACCTGCCCAAGCTAAGCCAAAACCACCCCCTAAAAAACCAACTAACCCCAAAAAAATAAAAACTGAAAAAACACCCCCACAAAAAACCAAAAACAACTCCCAAAAAATCCCCAAAAATCAAAAACACCAAAAAACCAAACCTAAAACCAACCAAACAAAAAAACCCCAACAAAAAACCAAAAACAACTCCCAAAAAATCCCCAAAAATCAAAAACACCAAAAAACCAAACCTAAAACCAACCAAACAAAAAAACCCCAACAAAAAACCAAAAAGCAAGCTGAAACAAAAAAACCCACCTGCAAAAGAGGACGGGGGGGAAAAGGTTGTTACAGCTTTTTCCTATAGCAGGGAGGAAGGTACAAGCCCCTGGTTCTTCTATGTCATGACTTTCTCTTTAGAGCTCGTCTTTTTCCACTGTTTGCTCTGGGCTGCAGTGTACTCTCTTCCTAGAGTAGAAGATACAGAATGATGCCAAGCTGGGGGTCTTAGCTCAGTCTGAAAATCTTCAGTCTGGTAAATCCTGTAGGACTTGGTCTCTCACCTCCTCCTGGCATAGCTGCTTTGCTCATCACTGCTTGTTCAAGCATCGTGGAGATAGAATTGTCCTCTCTCTCTCTCTATCTCTTAAAGAAAACAACAAGGAAAACCAAATCAAACCTAAACACCCCCCACACACACCTAAACACACCACAAAACAAAAAACCAAAAAATCCCACACACAAAACTCAAGAGACTAACCCAAAACAATGTGAGAGTCAGTTTAACCTCCAGTTTTGTGAACTTTAATAGTCTACTTGGATTATAATTTCCAGATGGTTCCCCTCTACCATGATGAAGATACAAATTTGTTTTAAAGTCAAGAGCTGAGACAACAATGGCTTGAGAAGGTGAAGTATTTGGGAAGGAAAATGGAGACAATTCTGTAAATGTTTTTTTAATTCCAAGTAGCTAAGATTGTTTCCTAGATCTGTGTGATTCTGTATCATACCTGTGTGTCTCCATATGTCAGACTTTGAAATTTATGGTAGAGTACATAAACTATTAGCATAATTAACTACAGAGTAGTTAATCCCTCAGTAGCCCATGCACCAGCTCAGTCCCACGTTCAGTAACAACACAGGGATTAAGTGCTAATGCTGTAATAGGTTTCAGCCCAGATCAGGGGAGCAGTTTGGTGTTCCTTGCTTCTGTGTATGTGTGAGCAAATTGAGCTGAAGTAATGATGTTAATGGGAGCTGGTTTTGAAAGTGGTTTGATTTTTTTTTTTTATTTTTTTTATTTTTGTTGTTGGTTTGGGGGTTTTTTGAAACCAAGACATCACAGATCAACATTTCTGAAGCCTGCCAAGTCTCAGAGCACTTTACCAGCAGGTCCTTTTTTCCCTTTGTATGTGAGCTCTGAACAGGAAAAGCAAAGCTGACAAATGGGGGAGAGGGAATTACACAAACCATAGCACAAATTTCCTTTTGGCTTTGCCATGACCAGAATATTGCTTGTTTTGTCACTTTCCAGACTTGAAACTTCGGGATTTCCTGATTGACAATGAGACTTTCTCTGACTTCCTCCATCATAATGTGTCCATGCCATCATCTGCAGTAGAGGAGCTACTGGATGCAGGGGTCAACCTCCAGCAGGTAAAGAGTACTTTCAACTCCTAACATAATGCTTGTCTATTACTCCTAACATAATGCTTATCTGTTGTTTGTTTAGCTACAGTGCCAAGATCCACAGTGCTGGACGTCTCTGTGCTAGGTGCTGTGGAAACACAGAGAAAAATATATTCCCTGCTTCTGTCTTCTGTCTTGCCCTCAATTTGCTGTGTTACTTGATTTTAAGCTGTAAAAGGACACTGGGAACCCATGTGCAAACATTTTGACCTGCATAAGAAAATAGTACCCTCAGGCTAAACTGTATTTATTCCTTCCTCTTTTTTTTTCTTAATGGAAGTAAAACATTAATTAAGCTGCTAGTGCTGTTCTGACTATTTTCAGTCACTGAGCTTGGACTGGAGCAAAGTTTTTATGTCTTGCTCTGCCTTACATTCCTATGTAGAAGGAGCTACACTTCTAGGTTTGTGGCCAACACTTCAAAACAGGCACACTATATATTACATAGTACAAGAGTCCTGATATCCTGAGTGCTACCGTGATTGCAGTCATAAACACAGCCAGTGGTGACAATGGGCTAGAGCCCTTGTCTTGCAATGGCTGTCTGCCACTGTCAAGCTTGTAACATGTTTTTAGCTAGGCTTGATGAATTAGTCCACCAGCATCCTTTCTAATGCAGCAGTCAGAACAGACTTCAAAGGAAGACCCAGAGCTCTTGTGAAGCAGTGCAAAAGATGGTATACAAAAGGAGGAGGAAATCCATTTTGCTCCTCAACTCCATATCAGATCTTTTCATTGAAGTGGAATGGATTAGTAATCCATTTAGTCTTTGTTTTCCTGTAGTTACAGATGCTGTCCTGCTTTGCACACATTGTCTTGTACTTCAGTGAATTCTATCAAGCCTTCTGTTTTATTGCGGTTTGATAAGTTATCCCACAAGTTAAGATATGTTCTACTAAAAATGTAAAGTGGAGAAAAAATTCTTGCCCATTTTAGGCTGCAAGATTGTTTTACTTGAAACAAATTTGCCTGAAATTCAAGCTAGATTAAGACAGAATCATGCTACAGATGATTCTGGAAGGGTAACTGGAAGACTGCAGCAATGGCATTCTAGTCATTCGCCCTAAGATATGGAGAGGCAGAAAGATTTTCAAACAGGCAAAAAAACTGACCTTACTTTGTGTGACTACCATACTATATTGGTTGTATATGGAAATGGATGGAGGAGAAAAGCTTAGCTTTTATCTACATAATACATCTGAAGGGTGGTGAAGGGCTGGTCAGTCAGCTAGTTCTTCCTTCAATGCTTCAAGCTGTGTTCTTGTTTATGTAATTCTTGAGCTGATCCTGCTAGAGCACTGGAGTTAAAACTGCTAAGTTTTAACAGCATTTTGTGCTTGGGGATGGCAGGAATAGCTAACCAGAGCAACAGGACACTCAGCTGCAGAGCAGAGCAGCAGCACACCAAATATTCCTTGAGTACTTTTCTAACACGGATAGTAGCTGGAGATGCAGACCTCTGTTCCTGCAGAATGACTTTATGTGACTCACAAAATGAACCTCTGATTTTGCTGGACATCTGGGTTGGAGATCTGACCTCACTGCTGAGCTGGCTAGTGACTTCAATATTAATAGGCAGTATTTGTTAGGTCTCTGTATGAGTGGGTCACAGCTTCGTTCAGGAGTCATGTAGTAGAAGTGCCTATCCAGTGTATGCCAACCTTTCATGGCAAATGCAGCCACCTTCTGCAGTCTGTTGATGTCCTGGGGTTGTTCAACAAGGCCAGAAGTTGTGATATGCAAGCAAGTAAGGAACTGAAGTCACCAATGAGATGGGACTATTCAGTGGTGTTGCTGTAATGACAGCACTCCAACGTGCCCAGCAGGGTTGGGTATCCAGCATACTGAAATAAATGTGAACAGATAGAAGTGACCAAAGCTTTGTCTTGATGGGTGTGTTGCTTCCGGGGCAGAGTGGCTCAGCCTTATGTTTTTCCAGTCATGGCACGTGTTCTCAGAAGGGTGTGGGATTTGGAAGGTGCTTGGGTCAGCAGTGGGCAGGCAGCTGTGTAATCAAGTCTGGTATGCTGCTGTTGTCCGGGTGTGGCCAGACAGCTCTTAGGTGGCTTGGAGGCAGGAGTAGGTCCTGTCCCTCTGAAAAGCTGAAGGTGCAATGAGGTCCTGGACCAGGGCTGCAGCATGATGCATTGAATAGCAGTGAGGAGTAAATAGTAATGGCGAGTGCATAATCTGCTTGGAACAAATCTCCATTCCACAAAGCAGGAAGAGTCCCAAGGAGAGAATGATGTGACCTGTAAGGACTAAACAATTACCTGTGACTGCTTTCAGGCATGAGCCTGGCATTTTGAGAGTCCTTAGGGCATTTTGAGAGTCCTTAACCTGTCATTTAGGATGTATTTTTGCCTGCTGAACATACTATGGGTTCAGATGACTGCAAATGGTTAGAGAACTTGCTGACTTGGTTGGACTGGGTATTTTAGTTTGGGGTGGATAGGCGGTCTTTGTTCTAAAGTCTCATGCTATGGACCTCAGTGCTTGGAAAGGGCAGCTTCTCTCCAAAAGAGTTTAAAATCTGAGTGAAAAAGGTGAACATTTTCAGAATGATGGAAGTGTTGGTCACCTTTACTTTTTGTGGGTGAACACTGAGGCACTGGGAGACACTGGATTATCTGTATGTCCATCCAAGGAAGCTGGTTTATTATACTCATTCCAGGAGTGTTATTTCAGTGCCCTGAAAATATCTCCCTTTCAGCATGGCTATAACACTGGTAGTAGTATCTCTGCTGGCCAAAAAAAAAAGACACCTAAAATTTTTCAAAAGGCCAGCCTTTGATGTGAGAGCTATTCTGCTGAGTGTACAGCATTGAAAGATACTATTTTTGGCATATGGATACAGACCAAAGTTAAAGGTTTGCATGAGTATTGCATTAAAAATCTCTTATTTCTCCTGTCAGTTCTATTTGCTTGTTTTCTGAACCTAATGCACTTTTTTCCCCAGATTGTGCATACCCCTTTGGTTTTGAAAGACAACAAATTTCAGGCTTACCAGGCTGGTTCAGAAGCTAACTCTTCTGGAATGTAGATCAATCCTCTTTAGTTGTTGTTGTTGTAAGTTAGGCAATGCACACTGGGTATTACAAAATGACAGAAAGAAGAAATTAAGTCTACAGCTGTTCTTACCTGTGCATTTACAGTAAAATTGTTCCATCTGTCTAGCCCCAAGGCAACCAGAAATTTCTTTCCAACAGTAAACTCTGAATTTTTCCTTGTTTATCACCTTTAAGAAGTATGCTGCTTTTTGACACGTACTTTGTTGTTCATCAAATGGGAAGTTGGTAACTGACCTTATTAAAAGAATCTAGGCTATCAGGTCTGAAAGGGTCTGGTGTTAACTCAGAGGGATTTTATCAATTTATTTCATTAATAAGGTGATTGCTTGTGGATTAGGAACCATTATTGACACACAAACCATTACCTTAAGAAAAATGTCTGTGAAGGAAGACTCTAGGATCTTATCTCATTTGTTGCAGCCAGTAAGGTAACTTTTTTTTGCTGATACATTATCTGCTCAAAACCACCACAAAATATTTGTTCTAGCAGTTAGTGAATAGATACTACAGAGTTAAGGGAGATGCTTCTGATTCAGAACTGCATAGAAAACGGGGCTAGCAGATATGTGTGTAAGTAGTTTGAGACATAGGTCTTTTGCCCTTCACATAGATTTGCCAGACTTGTGTCTCGTCACAAGCCTTGTTTTTGTCTCTGTGGCTCAGTTCCCAGAAGACTGAATGTTAGGCAATGCATGTACCCTTGGTTGGAGGAAATGGCTGCTGTGGAGGACAGTGATCACTGCTGCTTTGTGCATATTTGTGGGGAAGTGAATAGAGATATGCCTCCCCCAGGACTTCTCTCCCATGTTTTCAGCAGGGAAGAGTTCTTGGAACTGAGTTGCATATGAGTTAGGGCTGCTCAACCTGTAGAGAAGAATGCCCCCTCACCTCTATCTGGAAATGTTACGAATGGTTTGCTTTGTCTAGGCAATAACCAATTTTTTGGTTGTAGTATTAGATGAAGGGACACTTATGTGCTTTCCCCACTTTTATAGATCATTGTGTCTGGTTATCGAATGCGACTACGAGATGTCTGCAATAGCTCAACATCGTCGGAATTTCTTAAAATCAAAAATCAGACAGTGGCCATGGACTCTGAAGCCTTCATTTGCACCTTGTCAAAGGAAAAACTCCATGCAGCCGAACAAGCCTTCCGTGCTAACCTGAATCCTTTGAAGCCTCTTCAGGTGAGTTCACTGGCCCCACCTGTGACAGTCTGTCATTGACACAGTGATGTTTTCCAGGGCTTTCAGTCTAGGAACTCATCCCTGCATTTCCAGAACTGCTTATAGGCAATTAGAAAGAACAAAGATGGTTGGTCTTTGTCACAGGAGCATGAACAACATTGCTTCTTCCTGTCATTCTTACCCTTCCTGTTTGGTCTGCTGCTTGCAGAGCCCAAATGTATGTGGTCTGCAGTTCAGTTTGTCAAGAGGAAAGTCTTTATGCTGCGCAATAAATAACAAACAGGCTCTTCGTTGTCCGTGTTTTAGTCACATGTTGTATTTCGGCTGGAATGAGCCCTGATATAAGACTGGCTTGTGCTGAGTGCTAAACCATCGCCGTCTGCCCTTAGCATGGGCCACTGAGTGCAGAAGTTTCTAGCCACTGACAGACTTGAAGCATTAAACCTTTAAGCAGGTTTAAATCATGCAAAGCAGATTCAGGGTTTAAAGTCCTGTTTCAAAAATTAATCAATTGAATGGGTATTGGAGGAAGAATTCATTGAACTTCAAGAAAATACATTATATTTACAGGGTGATTGGAAACTAGAGATCCTAGATTCCTCAGATCTAGGAAAATCCGGTGATATTTTGCTACAGATCTGCAGTATCTGTTAAAATACAGAAGTCTGAGGAATTTAGTGCTGGAAATAACAACAGAATGAGAAAAGGACCACAGAACCGACTCTGTTACCCACTAAAACAAATATTCTATTGTCTGCTATGTAAGTTTTTGGATTTGATGAGCCTTTCAAGACTGAAAGTCATGCACCACTTGCTTGGCTTTGTCCCCAGTCAAAGAGGGTCATTATCAAGTACTGGAATCATATTACTCCCCTGCACAGTACGTAGTGGTCAGTAACTTCTCTCCACAGCTCATCTTCTGTTTTCCACGTGCCCTCCATCTGCACTTTTTCTTTCCTGCTGGAAGAGCAAGACACCATAAGCATTAAGAGATGCAGTAACAGCACTAAAATTGTAACAAAGATGGGCTTTTTGGAGAGGAATGGCTATAACTTGTTTCTTGTCTTCAGTTGCATGTGTATGTACATATATGTACATATTTTACTTTAAACCATTCAAAGATGCTAGAATTTTGGGGTCTGAAGTGGATGAAAATAGCCAGCTGTTGTACCCCTCAAAGTTGTTTTTCTGGGCCCTGTGGAGACTCAGTCTTGCTTTTCTTATTTCTGGAAACTCCTACAGCTTAGCTGACAGAAGGAGGTACTGAGTGTGTCTGTCTTGTTAAGTCTGTATTCTTTGTTGGTGAAAGGAAACATTCATAAGCCATTCTGTGCTTCTTGGCAACAGCAATATAGATTTAAGACATTACATGCAGTTTTGGGGGGCTTCTGAGAACCTGGCTCATGATCTTTTCTTCAAGGGGGAAAAAGCCTGGAGTCCAGAAGCCAGTTCTAAACCTGCTGTGCATTGTTGTCTGGTAAAGATCCAAAGTTTCCCTCAGAAATGTGTCACAGTGTACCCTCTAATTAAGCTGCTGTAATGCATCAGTGGGTGAAACAAAAGCTAACTGGCTTCAATGTGACCAGGCAAAATGGATAAAGTAACTGGAGGATCACAACCAACACATTTGAAACTTAGCGTCTTTAAAGGCTAAAAAATGCCCTGACCTGCAGTAACATCTTTGAACAAAGAGGGAACTTTCTGCTCATGAACAAAGGAGGCTTTTGACACAGCTTATTGAAGGCACTGTGTGTCAAATCTTGGACATGCACATTGAAGATAACATGCTGTGTATCTACTACAGAGTCTGTAAACCAATGCCAACAATTTGTCCAGAGATTAATTTTTTTTTAAATTTTTTTTTTGTGCTTAATCCCTTTGATGTACTTCACAGTAAGGCATTTCAGTAAGCAAAGTAAGGGCCATGTCAAATGCAGGTGCAACAGCGATTTGGAGACAAGATTTTAGCTTGTGTAATGGGACATGGGATTTCTGGTTGCACTATTTTGTGATTTATGGAGAAGCAGCATCTTATTATAAGAAGGTTAATACAAGGGCCTGCAACTGTGTGCAAGAAATCTGTAAATTCAACACCAAGGGTTTGAATTGTAAGCTGAAAATCTGCGCCTTTGATACCTGGGCAGTGAAGTGGCTGTGGTTTCTTGAAATGTCTTAATCCATGTGACTTAGACTGACATCCACCTGCTTGTTTTTGTCCCTGTGCATTCCTGTTTGTTATTCTATTTACAAGGTGATGCAGTAAATTTCATCATGGAATTGATCCGGATTAAAAGTGACTGACCTGACTGTGTGTTTGCACAAATATTTATGCTGAAACATGAAGGGGAGGATGCAAGATTGAGTGCCCTGTGATCAGGGAGTGAGTGTGTGGGCTGAGACCCTGATGATAATGCTTGCTTCTGCTGGCTTAAAGTGTGCATGCATTTGCAGCCTCAGGGAGACTAAGTGTTCTAAGTATCTCTCAAAAATGCAGTAATTACTAGCAAATTATGGACAGATGAAGGCTTTTAAAAAGAACTTAAAAGTGCATGCATGATGAAATGCACAAGTTCTAAATGTCACAGCACTGTTCTTTTTAAAAAGAAAGGCAAGGAATAAACACTTTACATACCTGCTCCTCAGTTCTATCTGGAGCACCTTGAGTGTTGCCGAAAGAGCAGTGGTACAGTTAAGACAGTAACTTTTATTTAAAATTTCACATTAGGATTTCTAGCTCTGTCACTGATCTTTTGTATTACTTCAATTTAGCCTGTTCTGTAGGATGAGAAACAGAATCAAGTACATAGAGGTATGACAGGGAGGTTAAAGTGTGTCTCCTTACTCTTTTTCATGTAAGAACGTATTTGAGGCAGGCTGTTTAGATCAAAACCAGCAGAATATCTGGGTGTGATCACAGGGCACCAAGGTGGAGAATCAGCTTTCCTTCTTCTCTGAGTGTTCACTTCACTAGAAGAAACAAGTGGTTCAAAAAGTCAAATTGCCTCTTCCATGACCCATGTCTTAATCTGCATCCATTCTCTGAAGCCTTTTGACCAACAATACTATGGGGCGTAGTAAGTGTTGTACAAGCTCCTTGTGGACACATCTTCTCTTCTTGAGACTTGCCTTGCCCTGGGTGTAAGGAGTGAGGCTGAGGCAGGAGAAGCCGATTTGAGAACAGCAGTGGAGCAGTACATCTGATTGCATGCATGCAAATTTCCTTCCTGGCTTCCTCCCAGTGTTAGGCCAGCAGTTGTCCCATGGAGGAACTACACAGTTTAGGAAAGGGTAACACGAGCAATGACAGTAAGTTCCCACCCATCACAACACAGTGTGCTGGGACACTTCTAACTCTCTTTCAACATAGAAGTACCTGTTGGTATTTTCCTCTGCAAATCTCCCCAGTTTTGAGTGTGATTTGGTGGGGGAAAGGTTAAATGACAATTCAAATTGCTCCTGTGGGATTTCGTCTCTTAGGTAGCACTGCCTAAGAAGGGCTTTGCCACACTCACTTTCAGTGGTATGGATCTGTAATAAGCCATAAATATACTGTGGCTTGTGTATCAGAATGGTCCTTGAAAGAATGTGGATGAGTACATTGTTTTTTGTCTCTCTGTAATATGGGTGGTATTTTGTCAAATGGTTAGTATGAACTAAGCATTAGATAATAAATGCATTACAGTTGAAAAATGGCTTTTAGAAAAGGTCTCCTAATGTAAATATGTGCTGCAACTGAACTCGTGCCTTTCCTTGGTCTTTTGAGAGAGTTTTCAATCAAGCACAATGATATCATCCTTTTAAGCAGCAGTGGTTTGAGACTTCCACTCTCAGGAAACAAAAGCAGAAGCTTAAAGCACATGATTTTTCTGCAGGGGCCAGTGGAAAGTTTCTGCTAAGATAAGTACAAAGTTGTAATAACTATTTCAAAGCAAATGTGGCAGAGTGGTCTTTACTAAGCAGAAACAGTTAGCTGTATGATGCAGACTGAATTTTGGTTGAATTTTATGACTTCCCAATGCTTTAAACACATTCTCATGTATGTTAAAGAATCAGATCTGTCCATTGCCTGTAAGTCTCATGTGAATTTGTTCAAGGCTTGTCTGTCAACTCCAGCTATCTCAAGTATTTGTCACTAGAGTAAATCTTGTAGCATGCACATACAAGCATGCAGAGTCCCCCCCGTGCACCCTGTACCCCAAGAGTATTTTGATGTAGGCTGCCCCAAAAGACAAATTTAGTGACTTGCTGGCCACTGCCACAGTAATTGTAGAGGGTAGTTGTGTTCAAAATATGCTAGAGCTTTTTCATTCCACAGTGTGCCTAGAACAGACAGGTGATGTTTCTGCAGCACTTTGCCAGTAAATGAGTCACTGCCATCCCCAGCTGCAAGATGTTGTGCAGATACCTGCTAAAGGCAGTCTCACAGTAGGACCAGTCTTCCTGGATCTACCCTGAATCTAGAGGTTTCTTATTAATGTAATTAACTACTTAGTGAGTCACTGCAAAGATGTGTATTACAGGGAAATTAATGACGTGTTCATCTCTTCAAAGAAGATTGGCCCTTGCAACTGATTTTTTTGTTATTGTCTCTGGAGATGACTTGTGAGAGGCCTGTCCTGAGTGGTTTTGGAGGTTCAAGAACAGGTAGAGAAAGTAAAATTTCCTTTGTATCAATTATACTATTGCCGGTTCTGGTGAGAAATGAACTTGAAGTGATACAAATGTGCTGGGGAAGAAAGGTCAGATTGCTGTGGTATGAAAAGATAGATGCATACTTCACACATTTCAGTGTAACATTTCCAAGCCCCTTGAATCACCCAAGACCTGCATATGAGGTCAGGAAAATGTCTTGTTGAGCTCTGTGTCCTCTACTGATGGTCCAGCAGTGGCCCTTAATGGAGGCATGTGAAAGATGCAGCCATTTGGCAAGGACATAGCAACATTTCCTTAGTGTAATGTCCTGTTCTTCAGTTGCTTGCAACCCAGACTTTCTCAGCTGCTGCTGGGATCCTGTTGTTTAATAGCATTTGGTAAGATTTTTATGTTCAATGAATTCTTTTAGTACCATCAGCTCTGTGTAGAGTCTACTGATTTTTTTCCATTTTGCCAAAGTTGTGTATGCAGAAGCTCCTTTGGTTTTGTTTTAAACTGATCATTTCACTGGAAGTTCTCTAGTCCTATGTGATGAGGCACAGTGGGCAGTCATCCCATTTCCATTCCCCATCCCACTTGAAAGTCTGAAGACCTTTGTCATAACCTCTGTTTCTCCTTACAGGTCCCATTAGAAGAACGGTATTGTTCTTTCTTCAAAAACCATTCTTACCTTAAATCATGGCCTTTGTCTGTACTTGAGTTTCTTCAGAGATGGAGAACCCAAAATTGCACATTGTACTTGAGAACCAGGATTGCATTGTGGATTTATATTAATGTTAGTCTGTTCTATCACTATATTTCTAAGGTCTCTCTTTTTGAGTGGCATTAGCTAATTCAGAGCCATACCATACAAGGAGTATCTTAAGGTAGAACTGTCTTTTCCCTATGTACTTTACTTTACAGTGCTGAATTTTGTGTGGCACTTTGTAACGGTGTGTCAGTAGGAGGCTGTTCACTAATCCTTTGCAATTGGATTTTGACTTTTCACTGTTCTGAACCAATTAATATCTTCAGAAAACTTTTCCTCATCCACCCTGTCCCTGAATCACCTCTGAATGCAGTGAATCTGTATGGCGATTAATGAACTATATGGAGCTGAAGCGTATCTCTTGTCATGCATGAACCTAGAACTTTCTACCTCATCTTATTGCTAAAGTAGTAGTGGTAGAGCAGATATGTAGATTTCGTATTTGCTGGCTAAATTTTTAAAATATATCTTGAAGGTCTAAGCCTGTGGGGATTTTTAATTGCTTTTCTTCTAGCCCTGATGATATGTTTTTATTTATCCAGACTTTAAGGACTGCATTTAGTAGAGATCCATAGAGGTTAGAGAGATCCCCCCTGAATTTGCAACTGACTTTGGAGCAAAGACTCACTGCTCACTCAGAAAAGTTAGCTGAATTTTAAACATCTCAGCAGATCAGCAGAACAGTGGCCATTTACACCAGCTGGCAATGACCAGGTCTTACCAGTCTCCAGCAGATCAAGTAGAACAAGTGAAAACCTCCAGACTTTGTTTCCACAGATTGCCCCAGGAAAGATGTGGAAAGGAAGAGATTCAGCTCAAAAGATGTGTATTAAAATCAAGGGCCTTGGCTGTTCATCTGTGTGTTGCAATGCTGTAACTTAAGTATGCTTTCAAATGCTGCAACATGGAGCTACAATGTGAAATCTTAGGAATTTATTTTAATCTTCATTCCCTTGAAACAAGGATTGTGCCCAAATGTTTCCCATGCAAGATAATCCAGGTTTGTGGACAGAAGGGGAAAAGAACCCCACAAATCAAACTCCAGGCCACCAGTTACATGTAGAGCAATTGGAAACAAGGAGTTGTCTTCAGTGTGACTCCCTGCTAGAGCATATGGTTTCCTGAAAGCTGTGTCTTCCACTTCTGGGAGCCTGTCAGTCTTGCTCTTTGGTGACAGTGCATGCCAGCTATTTCCTGGAAGCTGTTTGTTTTAAAATATACTCTTGGTTTAGATAAAGAACATCAAGGCATGATGGGAGGACTTGAGTGATGATGGTGATGTACACTGCACTAGGGAATTCTTTGAGCTGGTATTTGTGTAGTCTCACTGAAAACTTGTGCCCACCAAATTGTCCTTTCCTCTGCTGTACTGACTTTGCATCCCCTTCTTAGCACTGGCTTGCAGGATTTCAGGACTGTCCACATTCTATCCTGTAGACTGTGTTTGTTTTGTGACCTGGAATGCAAGTCATCCTTTGTGTTGTAAGTGTATACCTATGCATTTAACATTTTGTTGGTATGGTTCTGGTTATGGCATCTGTGTACTTAAACTGTGAAAAGAGAAAGGGGTGATCCTATCACATTGCAGGGTGCAGAAGCCCACAGTATTTTAAGTTCAAGGTTACACAGAATGCCAACTCTGTCTTCCCCACCAAGCGCTTTGCTGTGTAAACAGTCCTTGTTGCTCTCTACAAGAATGTTTACAAGTTTAATTTCTTGTTTTGTGCTTTGCAATAACTTCTAGTTTCCTTTTCTATCTTCCTGCAGAAACAACTTTCTTTCAATTCCTCCTTGTGGGATCTGTCAGAAACTGTGGAAACTTTGAGAGAGAGCATTGGGAAGCTTGTTCAAGAGGTAAGAAGAGCCTTTGTGTCAAGAGAACACATCACTATGGCTGTTGTCTTAGCCTGTGATCAAGTACAAGAGGCAACTCAAAGTCAAATCTCTGGCTTGTTTTGGAACTTTCCCCCACCAGCTGTTTTCCCTGTGTCAGTCAGTACAGGCACTATGCACTTTGCAACCCCTTGGCATTTCAAGTTACAAATACTGTAACAGGAATTAAAACTTTTTTTGTAGTGTTTTGCCTTCTCAGCAGTGGCACAACTGTTGGGCTTGCAGTGCATCTGCTGCCTAGTAGTGCCTTGCAAACTGCATGTTGAGGCTTTCCTTTCTATTTTTTTTTTCATTCAGTTGCCAACCCATGTCAGGGTTATTACTTGGTTGTATCTACTGGGTTTCATTTGCAGTGAGGGTATGGTGTGTGGAAAAGATGCTGTGGCTGTTATAATTTAAATCAGTAGCTATAGGCTACTGTTCCTTCTTTATCTATCTTGCTTTTTGGGCCAGAGATAGTTTTCCAGTGTTGTAGGGCACTCAGCACAACGACATCACAACACTAAACATGAACAGCGATTTGCAGTCAAATTGACATTCTAGAGACTGCAAGTATTTATTTTTTCAGGTGAAACAACAGATTAAGAAAAAAAGCCCTGCATACCTAAGTGTGAGTCAGAAGTCCAAATC
This sequence comes from Pardalotus punctatus, assembly GCA_013400915.1. NCBI lineage: Eukaryota > Metazoa > Chordata > Aves > Passeriformes > Pardalotidae > Pardalotus > Pardalotus punctatus. The sequence goes on along the minus strand of VZTX01029805.1, from coordinate 17,447 downwards.
TGGGGGATGGGGGGTGGGTGCTGAGCCAGAAATTTATCCTAGTTTCTTTGCCTGGCTCTGACTTTGAAGTGCTGCTATTAGTCAAAAACATTCTCTCCCTGGAGCAGAAATCACAACCATCTAAGCTAAACAATGCCACCACCTCCTCCTCCCTTTGCTAGTCTTCCCTCTTTGCATCAGAGCAAGAGAGCTCCACGCCCGTGAACGGCAGTAACCTCTGGGAGCAGGCACAAGAGCGGGTCACTCCAGGTTAGCGTTAGCCTCACTCCCACGGAGAGGCAGCTGCCGGGAGCCTGCGCCGTGCCAGCCAACAATTCCTGGCACGCACCCCTCCCCGTGTCCTGCAACCTGCTGCACAGCCCCCTTCACGTTGAAATTAAGATGATTCCAGGATCAGCTTTAGTTAGGACCATGGAGGAGCTTTTGCTGCTAGCAGGGAGGCTGCCCTTCAGAGTTTGACTACAGCTGTTTCCTGTTACGTCATTTACGCTTGCCTTTTTTTCTTGTCTGGGATAAAAATAATTGAAACCACGTGATACTCAGTTTGCTGATGCGGCCGAAAACGTCCCAGGGTAACGTGCCTTTTGCTTGGCAGCTGTTTTGGGTAGGACTACCTTTTATTCTACCCTGCTGTGCAAACAAAGGCAGCTTTTTGCTCTGTGTACAGCATGAGCTGCTCCAGATGGCTTGACCCAAAGTTACTTCTTATTGTCTGTCAGGCGGATTTCTGTGTGAAAAGGAGGGACTTGCTCCCTTGTTTCAAAGGGCAGCAGCTTGAGGGGGTGGAGAGAACTATTGTTTGTGCCATGTCTAGGAGCCTTTCTAGCAGGGAATTTTAATTAGAAAGTGGTCTGAAAAAATATTTGTCTTGGAGTATGGGGATTGATTGGATCTGTGTCCTTGGACTCTTGAAATCAACTTCTAAGAGGGCAGATTAAACACAAAGTGCAAGGACAACTATTTAGAAACACTTAGGGAGCCAGGTCTGATGTCTGGGAGAAGAAATAGCTTAGTAACCCTTCACATTTTACATACTTGCTTCCAGAGATGTAAAAAGATCAGCTCTGCATGTAAATTGTAAAGCTGCTGGTGCCAAAGATGAAATGAAGTTCCTTGCTCAATGCATTCCCTCTTTAAGATGGTTAACACTTCATACGTTCATGGGAATTAGCTGCACTTCCTATTTGAATACCTTTGCTTGCCATGTTAGGGAGTTTATGGTACTTCAGCTAAAGCAGCTGCCTTTTTGCTGAGGAAAAATGAGCCATTTTACCTAAGATACCAAAAACTCCCCAAGGGATCCTTTTGAATTGCACACTCGAACTGTCACACCTGAAATGCAGCCTTGGTCTTCTGGGTGAGGAAACATCAAATAAAAAAATCTACATGAGCATATGTAACAAACAAAACCTGTTGGGTGATGCTATTTTCATTCATGTCCCATGATACTGGTATCCTGTAGGTCACCCTGAACCTGTGGAGCCAGGTTGAGTGGCACCAGGCTGCAGGCAAAGGCACCAGTGAGTACCGAGGACATGAAAGAACACTTGAATCAGTCAGTCTGGACATTTGCACTCAGGCTTTTGCTGTTCTCATAGCTGTCTTCCATTATATCAGTGTGTCATGTGTTTTTATGCATCTGAAAATAGAGGCTCCTTGTGTAGGCAACACGTAGTAGGTGTTGTTTAGCATCAAGAATTTTTCTCCAGATATTGGCACATCTAAAACATGCACAGTGCTACAGATGAACAGAAAGGGTCAGGTTTACCTCCTGCTGTAAGTTCAAAGAGTCTTGAGTGTGTTTTCCTTCTGTGAACTTGAATTGAATTGTTCCAGCACACTGCTGCTTTCAGCATTGTTGCTGGCTGGCTTTGCCAGCTGTCTTAGACTTTGGTTATCTGTACTTTATTTAAACAAAGGTGATGGAACCAATACACAAAGAGCAAAAATGGCAGATGGTCTCTGATTGACTCCATTATTGTCTCTGAAAACAGGGCAGTTTGACCACAGCATCTAAAGTTGTTTCGAAGATGAAGTTGATGAGCAGTTGCAAATAGGAGTCTCAGCAGCTCTGCTTGCCCTTATTAGTGCATGTTCCTGTTCTGGGCAGCACAGTAAGAGCATCCAAGTTAATGTCACCTGATATTTCAGTAGCAGTCAAGAAAGCAGATAAAATTCTAGAAGACACTTAAAAAGGAACAGAGAACCAGCTGTGGCATTTTACCATGATGCTGTATAAAACCCTTTGATACAGAGCACAGGTCTAGTCTCTTGCTCTCCAAAAAAGGATAACAAACTGGACTAAAGTTCAGAGAAGGCCCATTAAGACATTTAGAAGTAGAATGACTTTCACAAAAGGAACAAGGGAATAGGCTGAGACTGTTCAGCTTGGAAAAGAGATGATTTGGGGATATGACAGAGACCTCTGGAGTTGAGTGGCATATGAAGAAGCAATAGGGATTAAATGTTCACTGTCTCTTGCAGTAAAAACAAAAAACAAAACCACGTGACCGCAAATGGAGCTAAGCATAGCCAAATTACAGAAAGAGAAGAGTTCCTTTCCTGAGATGTTGGCTGTTAAATACTTGTGGATGTTCTAAACTCCAGGAGTTTACCATGGAAGAAATTAATTGAGAGTTAGGAAATAGACATTCCCTGAGCTGAAAATAAATGGAAGCTGGAAGGGTATTTAGAGAAGTATCCTAGATTTTTGCCTTTGTCTTATTTTTTCATAACATCTACTTATTGTCACCGTCAAAAAGGTGATGTTCTGACATCTCGAGATAGGGGATCTGAGAGCAATGCTCCAGTGTAGCATGAAATCAGTGCTCATGCAAATGGGCTGCTTTTCCTGTTGTGGTGAGCTTGGCCATGCCTGAATATGGCAACATTAATGCAGTGAGTGTCTCAGGCTGAGGGCAGGGTGCTTTTGTTCATGGCACATTGCAGACATACTGTCTGGCTTTTGCCACTCAGATGAGTCTGAAGGTACTAATTGTTCTGGCTGGTTGTGCATTGTCACCTCAGGCCTGGTGTTAGGTCAGCTGGACAGGAGAAGGCTTCTTGCTGTGACTGGCTCCTTGCACAGCTTATGCTGTAATTCAGGCTCCTGGCTGCAGCAGGGCTTGTTTTCAAGGATTTTCTGGGAATGCTGTTTTCAATAGGGCAAGGAGTTTTTGGGGCATGGATAAGCGATGTCAGTCTAGGAGGTCAAAGTGGCTTCCTGGTGTAAATCGGTGGAGGCTTGGTGGAATTGTGCCTGCTGACACTGCTGTGGCCTGTAGCTCATAGAGTTTGTGTCCCGTGAGCTGCAGTCACTTGGTGTTCTTTAATTCCTTTTCTGTCTCAAGGCACCCCACCCCACCCCACCTTTCCTTGTGAGGGTACTCCAATGGAATGTAAGCTGTTGTACAACCAGAAAGAGAAGCAGCTTCCATGTCAGAGGGCAGGCAGGCCAGGAACCACCCACAGCACTGGAGGAAAAAACTCAAGAGTAGAAAACTTGGCAAGGATACATTCCAAGTATTTGCACAGAGGAGTCTTCCCTCTGCAGTCTCCCAGTGTGGTGGTGGGGAAATGTTTTCCCTGGTTCTTACCCTTGATGGTGTGCTCCAGGGGATTCTCATCTGTTCAAAAATCTGTTCTGTGATTTGAAGGTGCATGGAAAGAGCTCCTTTTACTAATCCTGTTCAATACTTGCTTCCATTCTTTTCTATCCCCTTCCCCTCTAGCTGCTGAGCATGAAGAGCTGGAGTGACATGAGGCAAGAGGTGATGTTCCTGACCAATGTGAATGCCTCAAACTCCTCTACACAGATCTATCAGGCTGTGTCACGTATTGTGTGTGGCCATCCTGAAGGTGGAGGGCTTAAAATTAAATCCCTCAACTGGTATGAGGATAACAATTACAAAGCACTGTTTGGAGGCAACAGCACTGAAGATGACATAATTAACTTCTATGATAACTCCACAAGTAAGTGTAACAGTGGCATGGCCTGAGGTCCCATCTACTTCATGATTGTTGTCACTAGTGTTTTCCAAACTTCTGCAGATGAAGGCAGGTGATTTTGAGGGACATATTTACTGCTGTTTCAGCAAGACATGCATGTATTGTCCTGCACCTGCTCTTAAGCCCAGTGAAGATATCAACTTGCAGAGTTTCCCAAGGACCTTCTGTAGAGTCTACAGAAAGCTGTGTAGTGGACCTGCTTTAGTGGGACAGGGAGCACAGTCATATTTAGCCTCTGGAAATCTGACTTTTTCTGGACAGATTTTGCTTGTGCCATGCATTGGGGTTGTGGGAGTGTTGCAGAGCTAGTACTGTGGGTCTCAGTGTTGGAGGCTACCTGGCTGCTCCATGTTCACTGGGCAGACTGTGCAGACTTGGGCTGAGAGGGGCTTTTTGTGGAGCTTTGAGGTAAAGGAGGGGGCTTGTATCTGAAAAAGGCTTGGCTTTCAGCTTTGATTGTCCTTGCAGCTTATGTGAGTGTGACATATGCCTTCTGCAGCTGTCGCTGTGCTGTTCAGCCACTCACCTTTGTACTCTTCCTCAGCACCCTACTGCAATGAACTAATGAAGAACCTGGAATCCAGCCCGCTTTCCAGGATTATCTGGAGGGCTTTGAAACCCTTGCTGATTGGGAAGATCTTGTACACTCCAGATACACCAGCCATAAGGAAGGTCATGTCTGAGGTAACTCTAGCCCTGTCCTCTGATAATGTAGCATGAGCTATGTCCTCTGGCTGTGCAGCTGGTCCTCTCTAGTTAAATTGGACCCAAACACAAACCTAGAAAGGATTGCCTGCAAAAGCACAGCCTCCCTAATCTCTCACCTCCCATGCACTTTCTGTTGAAGGCTCGATGCACGCTCTCAGCCCATGATGGGTCTCTGCCAGCTTTTGGAAATAACTTTCCTCTTCTTTTTGTGACAGGTGAACAGGACATTCCAGGAGCTGGGTGTGTTTCGTGACCTTGGGGGAATGTGGGAGGAGATAAGCCCAAAGATTTGGACATTTATGGAAAGTAGTCAGGAAATGGATCTCATTCGGGTTAGTATGCTGTCCTTGCCAGAACCACCACTGTTCCTTTCAATAAGTGATGAAATATTTATTTTAGATAGTGCTTCGGTGCTGAATTGGGCAGATAAATATTATGGATGGGACCCTTCTTGAAAGAGATTTTGATTGTACTGGGCTTGCATTATGCCTGGCATTCCTTTCTTCATGTAAAAATCTCCTGCAGACAGGAACAGTGCGCATTTAGCAACCTTTTCTAATCTGCCTCTGTTGGAAAATGAACTGTTTGGTCCACAATGTTGCCTTAATGTATTGTGAGCATATCACCATGGTTCTTCAGGTGCAGCTCTGAGAGGTGTATCTTTGCACCCTGTGCTGATGTGTTTGGAAGCACAGTGGTGTAAAACTGGGATCCAGCAACAGAGGGACAAGTGTAGAGTAGCTATTGCAGCTGTCTCTGCAACACAGATGGCTGGGTGTCATAATGTACCTTCCTGTATACAGAGACCTCCCCACGTCTTATAAACCTTGAAATTCATTCCTTTTTTGCCCCAGTGCAATGCTCTGCTCAATAATCTGACCTGGCCTGTTGTACTTCTACATCAACATGACATGCTGGAGCACCAGAGACAGTTGAACAGATTGTTGCAAAGTTCAGGCAGAAAGTCATGCTCCAAAACATTGATTTGCAGTTATGCCCTCTGAAAAGTGAATGTTGCTCCTTTTTTTTTTAAGATTTAGTAAGGCCTGGGCTTTTCTGGTTCTTTATTTTATGTTTCTTGTTAACCCTGTTGCCTCTGATAGTTAGTTATTGATCTTCCCAGCAATCTGCTCTCCTCTGTACCAGTGTAGTAACACCTTTGTGGTCACCTGTTGACATTCACACAAGCAGGAGTACTTCATTGTCAGTGCCTTGGCAGCTCCCAGACACTGTCCTGTTCAGTTGCCATGCTGCTGGGTTGACCAGCCATCACTTCTTAAGTTTCTGGGTTGTTCAATCTGTTTGGCATTTATTTTTGCTGAAGGAGAGGAAAGGGCTTTGCTTGCCCATCTCTGTCACTTCTAGCTTGATGCTAATGTGGCTGCAAACTTCAGGAAGGGTGACATGTGCCCCTGGGGTTAAGGAGCTTCGATGCTGAAACTGAACAAGATGAGGTTGAGCCATTTCCCTGCAGGCATGGTGTCCTTTCTGCTGGAGATGGTGGCAGAAGCTAATCTCGGGAGACCAAATAAGAAGAGAGCACAGCACATCCAATTCCTGTTTGCTTGGATTTCCTTTTTGTGTGTTTTCCTTTGCTAGCTTGATCTGTTCCGTTTTTCCAGTTTGCAGTGCTGTTTCTGTAATTGTGTGAGCCACTGCTTTTTGGCTTGCTGGTAATAGCGGAGTATAGGGAAGCTCCTTACCTTTCTTTATTTTTTGTTGTGCCATAAAATCCATTTCTTGTTCTTATTCATAAGGGTTTTTGCAGTTTTCTCTCTTGTGCGGGTTTTTCTTTTTATCTCCCTGACTTCAGTTCAGCTATATCCTTTACAATTACTGCACCCTTGCTGCCTGGCCTTATATTGTCTGCCCAGTGGACTGGTTTCTGCTTCAGTGATGGGTGCTTCTGCCTGGCACTGCACTTGGCCTAGGCATTGTGCATACAACAGCCTGTCCTCAGAAAGCTAGCCGTTAAACTGGGTGAAGAAAGCACTGCCCCAGACAGGACAGCAAAGGCAGGACATCATGGCTGTACAGGGCTGCTTCAGCCAGCCCTGGTGGCACAAAAGCAAAATATGTAAGAAAATTGCCTGGCCTCTGGTGCTGGTATTTGTGATCAGCACAGTGATAGTTGAGCCTTCAGCCATGCGTCGGTCCCTGTCCATCCCAGCCCGAAGCAGAGATTTGTCTGGGAGAAGTGAGCAGAGCTTGGCAACCAGCATTAGCCAAACGCATTTCCGCTGAGCAAGCATCTCCCCTCTTCCCTGGCTTGAATGTGTGGGGTGCAGATCTGTGCATGGCTCTCTGCTGCCCTCTCCTTGGGAGAGGGCTGGCAGGACATGGAGGCAGCCAGCCAGCCTGTAAAGCACACAGCTGGTGAGGCTGAACCCAGGGAGCCCTGCACATCCTTCTCAATGGGAGGGTGAGAGGAGGGACCCCACTCTGCTGATCCTCTCAGTATCGCAGAGGGCTTCTCCCTGCACCTTTTTAACTGGTGTTTTTCCTGGTAGTGCTTGTTTTTGTTATGAGAGAGGAGGTCTAACATTAATTTTCACACCTGTTTCTCCCTTGAAAACAAAATATCTCCAGACGTTGCTGAAAGGCAAAGACCTCTGGGACCTGCACTTGCCAGCTTCCAACTGGACAGTGGAAGACGTTTCCCATTTCCTGTCAAACAATCCAGAGGACTTTGAGACCGAAAATGGCTCTGTGTATACATGGGTGGATGCCTTCAATGAGACAGACCGGGCAATCCAGACCATCTCCCGCTTCATGGAGGTGAGATCCTGTTAGTGTGGGCATGGAGCTGGGGGAGGGCAGAAGCTTGATCTCCACTCATGCAGTCAGGTGTTTTGGAACAGGAAGATAGAGGTTCCTCAGTCCATTTTCTGGACACAACCAGGCATTAGTAGGGCTGAATACCATGTGAGAAAATTATAATTTATTCAGATGCCTAAATACAGATGTAGGAAACTATCTGTAGACCTTGTTTCTGAAGATTTTTATTTGGCCCCTGCATGTTGTTTCCTGTCCCTCTGTTACTAGGTTACTGAAAGCTGCTGCTGTCTCCAGCAGTGTAGCAGCTCATACTTCCATCTGGGCTTTAGTTGGGGACTGTGGTGAAGCTAGCAGCTGCTTTAAATGGATGGAACAAAATTAGTTCTACTTGCTGGCTGATCATCTTGGAGATGAGTGCAAACAGAAGCAGACCATGGCCTGTTAAGGGCCTGGTCCCAAGCCTTCAAGTGTCTCCACTGATGTTTAGAGGCTTTGAATCAGTCTTGGTTTATTGCTAACAGTGGAAATAAGACTATATATGGAAATTGATACTTGGATGAGATCCTGTAGGTAATACTGCAGTGCTGTCTCCTAGTCTCTTGTACAGAAAATGCCTTTGCTGGGGTATTTCTTAGTGATATGTATTTGACTGGTAGGTGACTGTCAAGCAGGTAGCAATGACAACTCTTGCAACTTCCTGGGCTACAGCAAACCATTGCAAAATAGTCTGATGCTATTGTCTTTATTAGGCATGGCATTGCCATTGGAGAGTCCTCTTCTTTTCCTCCACCCCAAACGTAAACAAAGCACATTCTGATTTGGCAGTGTATCCCATAAATGCTTCCAATTCTGTTCCTGTCTAGTGTGTCAACTTGGACAAACTGGAGCCTGTGCCCACAGAAGTCCGGCTTATAAACAAATCCTTGGAGCTTCTGGATGAAAGGAGGTTCTGGGCTGGCATAGTCTTCACTGAAATACCTCCTGACAGCACAGACCTTCCTCAACATGTGAAATACAAGATACGCATGGACATTGATAATGTGGAAAGGACCAACAAGATCAAGGATGGGTGAGCCCTGTCCTCCTGCCTTATGAACAATTTCTTACAAGGGATGTGGTGAGGAGGATTTCTAATGGAAAGGTCTTGTTCCCTTGGTGCAGGTACTGGGATCCTGGTCCCCGTGCTGATCCCTTTGAGGACATGCGCTATGTCTGGGGAGGCTTTGCCTACCTGCAGGATGTGGTAGAACAGGCCATCATCAGAGTTCAGACAGGCACAGAGAAGAAGACAGGAGTTTATGTGCAGCAGATGCCCTACCCATGTTATGTGGATGACATGTATGTATGCAGGCTGCTTCAAAAGCTCCCAGGAGGAGGAGCTTGGGAGGCACGGGCTTTTGTCACTCCTCAGGCGTGGTTTATGTCCCTATTATCAGTGAGGAGGCAGTCTCCATAGTGTTCCTAATCCCTGGAATTAGGGCACCCACGTGGAGGATTTAGAATATGTAATGACTTGCAGATCCTGCCCAGACTGTCAGTACTGGACTTTAATATACAAAGTACCTTCCTGAGGTGTGACCATATCCCCACACCTGATGCAAGCAAAAATAGCACTGGGGAGAAAAGCAGGCAGCTAGGCACAGGAGAATGGAAAGAGGACAATTTAGAGCAGTCCCCAGGCAAGACAGCTCTTTCCATCCACTCTTCCACTGGGTGACACTTGCAGCTCCAGCTCCCACTCCTAACTGGTGATGTGCTCTAAACCTCTCTGCCTCACCTCATGGTGAGACACTGATCCTGTGTGAGGCTTTGCACGTCAGCTGCTTTATGCAGTGAAGCCTTAGCTGTCACCATGCTCTGATAGCCCTTGAAGTGGTACCTGAAGTTGCAGTCATGTTTCTCACTTGATTCTCCTGGTCCCTTTCCTTCATTTTCTCAGTTTTCTGCGTGTCATGAGCCGCTCCATGCCTCTCTTCATGACACTAGCTTGGATCTACTCGGTGGCAGTGATAATTAAGGGCATTGTGTATGAGAAAGAAGCCCGGCTGAAAGAAACAATGAGGATTATGGGACTTGACAATGGCATCCTTTGGTTAAGCTGGTTCATTAGCAGCCTTGTCCCTCTCCTGATGAGTGCAGGATTGCTGGTGCTGATCCTGAAGGTGAGTTGCCTGGTTTGGCCTGTGGCAGCAGACTCTAGAGCCTTGAGAGCCTGCTAAACAGTGGTCTGCACTGACACACTGGGGAGGAGTTTGTGGATGTGTGTTGACCAGTCATTTTTTGGGAACACGGTTTTGGAACAGCAGGGTTAAGTGGCTGAAAACAGCCGGAGGGGATGTTGTAGATTCAGTTCTCTTGAAAAGATGTTTCTGCTACTGCCTCACTTCTGGGAAGACTGTTGCACAAATTGCAGGAAGCCCCTCTTCCCCTGAGCAGCAGCTCAGCAGAGCTGCCTATAACAGAGGTACCTTGGAAAGCCCTTTCAAAGCCTGATGCACTTGTTGTTCTCCTGCCAGATGGGGAACCTGCTGCCTTACAGCGACCCTAGTGTGGTGTTCATTTTCCTCGCAATCTTTGGCATTGTGACCATCCTCCAGTGCTTCCTCATCAGCACTGTGTTCTCCAGGGCCAACCTGGCAGCTGCCTGTGGGGGCATTGTCTACTTCACTCTGTACCTGCCTTATGTGCTGTGTGTTGCCTGGCAGGACCACATCAGCTTCTCACTCAAGATTTTTGCGGTGAGTCTTGATGAAATTCTCCTGGGCACTGGGCCTCCACCAGTATGACACTCAGCAGCTTTCTAGCTGGACACTGATACAAGGCGGGGAGTGGCAATGGGAGGTTCATCTTCAGTGTAAGAGACTATCAGGGCTGGGCTTGATGAAAAGGTTTGCTGAACCTGCTAGAAGCTGCTGGGAGGGTTTTGTTGGCTTTGGTAGTAGAAGTAATGCAGCTGGACTAAGCTGTATGCTATGATGTAAATTTAGATCTCTGTATGCTGTGATGCTGTACCACCAGACATGCAGGCTGAAGGAACCTTTCCTGTGCACAGCACTTTTTACCTGTCTGGAGACGGTGACTGTTAGCAACCTGTTCCCTTGCATGAAAATCCAGAGTAAGAGAAAGAAAACAAGGAAACAAACAATTCAAGATGGAGGTCCAGCAGATATTTCAGGCCTTGTTGAAACCTAGACCAAATCTGCTACTCCATATCTGCAAATTCAGTGATGTTCTTTGGAACTTTGGCTTTTTGTATGGACTATGTCCCTTAGCCTTGTGGTAGAACTGAGATAAGCAGTTGGAGAGTAGACGTAGAACACTCAATGCATGTTCATGCCTCCCATTTTCAGAGCCTGCTGTCTCCAGTAGCCTTTGGTTTCGGTTGTGAGTACTTTGCACTTTTCGAGGAGCAGGGAGTTGGTGTCCAGTGGGACAACTTCTTTGAGAGCCCGCTGGAAGAAGATGGCTTTAGCATCACCACATCTGCTGTCATGATGCTGTTTGATACCTTCCTGTATGGAGTCATGACCTGGTACATTGAATCTGTCTTCCCAGGTGAGGTCTGCTTCTAAGGTATAATCATGTCTTAAGGCTTTTAAATAAATCCTTTCACCCCTCTCACTTGCCAAGGTGTAAATTTGGCCCATTTTCAAGCAGAGCTGCAGAAAGGTCATGGAGCAAAAACCTAGTCCAGCATCAGAGCAAGGTTGTTGCTTGCTGATAGCAGTGGATGTTGCCCAGCCCAGAAGCATGACCCATTGTGGCCATGGCTGAGCTAGCCCCAGAAGCTTTGCTGTACTTCACTTGTTTCCTCCTCTGAAGTTCACAGACCATGCTGCAAGGAAGGAGTTGAGTATCCGTACCACATGTGCAACATAGCACCTTCCAACACAGGGTTTTTAACCCTAAAGTGAAGTTAGGTGTCTCTTACCCACAGTCTGTCACTGTCTTCATCAAGAAAGATTTCTTCTTATTCCTGCCTCACCTGGAGGCTTACTGGGGGTGGAGCACTTCCCTTGTCCTGAAAGCTAATAAAAGCAAAAGGACAAATGCAGACAGGCTCATGAAATGGTTTTCTTTTTAGGCCAGTATGGGATTCCCAGACCGTGGTACTTTCCTTTCACAAAGTCCTATTGGTTTGGAGAGGAACCACAGGACAGGCATCACCCTCATCTTGACCAGAAGGGATCTTCAGAAGGTAAGTGCTGGACACAGCCTTTCTGAAGTGAAGTTTAAAGGTCTGCCTTTTTCTGAAATAAGAGTCCAACAGCAGCAGAACCAGGATTGGCATGGAGGGGTGAAATTGGTCATCCTTTTGTTATCACAGTTTGAGTATGCTGATCAGGTGGGTGTATCCAGATAAACCCATGGTACTTTGCCCACCTGGGTGCAGGTGGGTACTCCAGGCTCATGCAGTTGAGAAGTCCTTGTCTTTTTGGTGACCCTAATGATACTGGAGATCTCCAGCTCCCAGATGAGCCAAGGAGAAAATAGCTAAATGACAACCTCTGTGGAAGATTTCTGTCCATGAGGAAGAAATGTGATCAGTTCTTCATATAGCTCATTTGTCTGCAGGCTTGGGGGAATGTGATGTCTGTTAAAACTCCCATGCAATTTCTCTTAAAACCTGTCATATCTCTCTGCTTTGCTGTGTTTTCTTCCAGTCTGCAAGGAAGAAGAGCCGGTGCATCTGAATCTTGGTGTTTCTATCCAGAACCTGGTCAAGGTTTACCGTGATGGCAAGAAAGTTGCTGTAGATGGTCTCACACTGAACTTCTATGAAGGACAAATCACTTCCTTTCTGGGACATAATGGAGCAGGGAAAACCACTACCATGTAAGAACAAAATAATGATGTAAGACAGTTGGGAAGTGACTGAGTACTGCAGCTCCTATCCATATAGTAGAGGTAGCCATAGAACTGCAGTGTGCAAGCTGGTGCAAACTAGATAGCCTGTGCTGATTTAGTCTAGGCCTGCTGCCTCACAGACACACGGGACAGGAACTGAAGGAGTTCAGGCTGAGGCTGGGTGGAATGAATCTGTAGGCAGGATTTTGTAGTAATGCCGTTTGTGATTCTGACTTACCAGTGCAAGAAAGCAAGTTGGGACTGAAAGAACAAGAAGCTTTTAGAGGAAAAAAAATCTTTCCTTCAAGCAGCCATGTGGGTGTTCTTTGATCACTGTTAAAACCACTGGAGCTGATTTTTTTTGTTTGTTTTTTAATCCATTAGTGAGATGTTTCTCAGGCTACTTTCTTGATATGGGATTTCCCCAGGGCTTCCTCCTACTCCTAATTCAGCCATCTTGGCATGCACAGCAGCTGCTTCCTAGTGGTGGAACCTGCTTATCTGTTCTCTTTGTTTTTCAGGTCCATATTGACTGGCTTGTTCCCCCCAACTTCGGGTACAGCCTTCATCCTGGGCAAAGATATCCGCTCTGAGCTCAGCACCATCAGGCAGAACCTGGGTGTATGTCCACAACACAATGTGCTGTTTGACTTGTGAGTATCATCTGTGAGACACAGGGCTGGTGCTGTCCAACAGATGTTTCGGTTCTGTAAGCAGTGGGCTTTCAGCTTCGACAGTCCTATTTTTTTTGTGTGCATGGTGCATGACAGTGGGATGGTATGAGATTGGTACGGGAACATTCTGTTTGTTAGTATGTTCCTTAGTGCCTAGGAATGATTAGCAAGAGCCTATACTCCCATATTTCATGTCTGTTAATAATCTACTCCACTCAACTAGGCCATTTCCTTGGTGCCTAGCGATTTGGGATGTTTGTGGTGCTGTCAAGCACCCTTAACGGAGGGTTATTTACATGGGTCCTGAATGAAGCCACACCCTGAAGTTAGGCCCAAGCTGAGTGCACCCAGTCTGTGTCTCCTTCCTCAAACCTCAACCTTAAAAGATGTTTTTCTGAGCAAACAAAAATGCCTGCAGTAATGCTAATATAAGAGATTAATCCCAGCATGGTGCTTTCAACTGTGTCCTGAGGCTGCATTTGTTCCCTAGACTGACTGTGGAGGAGCACATCTGGTTCTATGCTCGGCTCAAAGGGCTGTCAGAAAAGAAGGTGAAAGAGGAGATGGAGCAGATGGCAACAGATGTTGGTTTGCCTCACAAACTGAAAGCCAGGACAAGCAGACTCTCTGGTATGTTCAGATCTTTTACATTTCTCAGCCTCAGAAACACTCCATTGGCTTTCACAGAGGCTGCGTTATGGACCTTGATGGGATCCTGCAATTCAATATGAACTACTATACAATTAAGCACTTAAGGAAGCCAGTTATCTATTAAGTACCTAATCAGTATGTCTAAGTAAACATCACAGTCTTGCACTGTCTCAAGCTATCTAATGGCCATAACAAGTCACTCACTTCCTCTGAGTGTTTTATACTGGTTTCCATCATGGCATAGTTCAGCTGCATTTGCTATATGTTCTCCAAAACTTACTAATATATTTGGGTTTATGAGTTTAGGTTAGAATGGTGACCAAGTCTCCAAGTCCCTTGCTGTTTGGGAGCCATATATGCATTCCTTACACTGACTTCTGCCTTTTCAGTTGGTGACCTGGAATGTCCTTCTCCTTTGTTCAGGAAGGGCAGAATTCCTGTATCAGTCTGTACCAGATACTGGGGGGACTGAGATGCCTTTGTCTTACTCAAGTATCAGTACAGACTTTGAGGAGGGAGAGTAGGTAACCACAGCTGGCTTTAGTATCGAAGAGTCAAATATAATTCCTTGCTTTCACCTCTGGAACGCTTCCATGAAAGGGGTGTCTCATGGGGACTTTTTGCTGCAGCTGAAGCTCTGGAGACTTGTGCTCCAGATCCTCAAGTATGATTAGGTCTCCAGGCTGATGACTTGGTACCCCTGGTGCTGAGATAGTATCATTCACTTATAGAAGGGGGCATGCAAGGTATGGTTCACTGCAGTAGGAGGAGAGCTAGATTCCATTGAGTAAAGATGGTCCAGATGAATTATCCACTGTCCAGAAAGTGGTGTGACCCTGAAGGCCTGAAACAGCAAAAGTGCTTGTTCTCCTCAGTCTGCTTCTTTCAGAGAGCTTCTTATCCACTGTGCTGCAAGTATTGCTGTTCCACTTGTCTCTGCATCAGCTTCTTTCTTCTTGTGCCTGACAGGTGGGATGCAGAGGAAGCTCTCTGTTGCCTTAGCGTTTGTTGGTGGCTCCAAGGTTGTCATTCTGGATGAGCCTACAGCTGGGGTGGATCCTTATTCTCGCAGAGGAATATGGGAACTGCTTCTGAAATATCGGCAAGGTACATGGCCTTTTTCGCTACTGTTAATGAATGTGTTGTGGAAGGCAAAAGAAAATCCATCTGATTCATGACTGTTCTCAAAATAGCAATGCGTCTTTGTAAATCTATTATTGCCTGCACCGAGGAATGAACAAAGACAATGTGGGACAAGGATGCTCAATCTCTCCTCTGTATTCCTTTCTCATCCTGTTCATGTCAGAATTCATGAAGAAACTTCTTTACTGGGTTGTGAGGGCAGCTAAACTCAGAAAAGCACCCTTGGTGTTTAGCAAGGTCCTGTTCTGCCTCATGCAACCAACTTTGCTGACATGAAATTAAACCTGCCTTTGCTGAGCATGACAAGAGCCAGCAGACAGTGTGGAGAACAAACCCATGAACAGTTGTGAATCTTCTCCATACTGCTAGTCTTGTTCAAAGGAGCCAAATTTGTGGCATCAACCTCCCATCCAACTTCATTGCAAGATCCAGATAATTGTGGCTTTGGCGTGGGAACACAGGTTTGTTTGACTTTGCAGCAATGCCTTCCTTGCTCTCTTCCAGGTCGCACTATCATTCTCTCCACACACCACATGGATGAGGCAGACATTCTGGGGGACCGGATTGCCATCATTTCTCATGGCAAGCTCTGCTGTGTTGGCTCTTCTCTCTTCCTGAAGAACCAGCTGGGAACAGGTTATTATTTGACCCTGGTCAAAAAGGATGTGGATTCCTCTCTGAGCTCCTGCCGGAACAGCAGCAGCACAGTGTCCTATCTGAAAAAGGTACAGCTGACCTTTCCTGCTCATGTTTATTCTTTCTTCATGAAATCTCAGGCTTTTTGGAAGCAGCAGCTAAGATTTTATATGGTAGAATGTCTCAAAGGAAAGTATCTTGTTATTTGAAAGGAGTGTTAACCTGTTTGTTGGGTACTGTGCCAGACCATGTCTGGTTAAACTCTTGCATGGGACATACATCTCCATTATAGTTACGTTCAGTGCCAGTGGTCCGAGTGAACGGAGAGATACAAAATAGATGAGGTGTACACTTTTGTAACACTCAGTTCCGTACCTCTGACCTCTTAATTCTATTTCAGCCCTTTGCAGTGCTGTCACCATCTGCAGCACCTGATTTGACTTATTTAGAGTGTAGCATCTGGTGGGCCCTGTTTTGAGTAAACAGCAGGAAATAATGTTTGTCTTCTCTTTTGTGGCCAGGATGACAGTGTCTCCCAGAGCAGCTCTGATGCAGGCCTTGGCAGTGACCACGAAAGTGACACACTGACAATAGGTAAGGCTTGGAAAAGAATTTAAGATTTGAATCCCAGTTAACATTGCTCTATAGTTCACCTTGTAGAGCTGTCTTAACCTTGTTGCCTCCATGTAGCTACAGTCTTGGGACAATTATTAAATTTGCAGTGATGTTATTTTAAAATTGGTAAATATTGGAATGTTTTTCTTGAGTGAGCCATTTTGAATTCAAGCTGTCCTGAGAGTTAATAAGCAAAGATTATGTAGTGGCTTGGCCTGTTAGCAATATGTAACATTGGAGAGCTGTACATCAATGATTTGCAGGTCTTCAGTAGCGTGTAAAAGCTCTCTCAAGTTCTGCACATAAAAAGTATAGCCAGGCTTGGGTCCAGGATTTTATCCAGGCTTGGATTAAAAAGAAATGAGACTTTCCATGGAAATAAGCTTCTTTCCAGAGATGTTTCGTTTGTCCTCCTTTTCTTCTGGCAAGATTCTTCAGGCTGAGCTCTTTTTTCCACATGAGCAGCAACTAGAACAAAATTATCTTTTATATTTCGTT
Source organism: Pardalotus punctatus (assembly GCA_013400915.1). Classification (NCBI taxonomy): domain Eukaryota; kingdom Metazoa; phylum Chordata; class Aves; order Passeriformes; family Pardalotidae; genus Pardalotus; species Pardalotus punctatus. The sequence continues at coordinate 888 of VZTX01029805.1, read as the reverse complement.
CTTCTAGATGTCTCTGCAATTTCAAATCTTATTACAAAACATGTTCCTGAGGCAAGACTAGTGGAGGACATAGGCCATGAATTAACCTATGTCTTGCCATACAAAGCTGCTAAAGAGGGAGCTTTTGTGGAACTGTTCCATGAAATCGATGACCGTCTTTCAGATCTTGGCATTTCCAGCTACGGCATCTCTGAAACTACTCTGGAGGAGGTTAGTGAGCTGATGATTCCCTTTTGTCTTAAACTGGGCAAAATGAATCATGGTGGAATTAAGAATGAGATGAAGTCTTACTGCTTCCTGTAAAAATTTACGGAAAAGGCAGCTTTGCGTTCCTCTCCAAAATGGATTGTCTTCTGCCCTGTTTAAGTGTGTGGTCATAGAGGTCTGCATTAAAAACTGAAATGTGATATAGGCCGGCGCAGACAGGTCCTGCGTACTCAGCTGCACTTTGCTGAGATGTCATGTGAAGGTTGGCCCCTGATTTGGCTTCTAATATCTGTGTTATTTTTAGGGATGCTTTTTGTTGCACTTAACTAAAAATGTATATTTTAGTATTGGACACCATACATTACATAAACAATTTAGACATGTGCACTTGTCAGGGATGTTTTTATGGTTTTAGGTTTTGTTCCATATGACTATGTTCCAGCTGCCAAGTCTCCCTTTTTTATCACAGAAGTATCATGCACTTTTGTTAGAGGTTGAGGGGTGTGGAATTTTTCCCCATCCTGGGCACTAGGTTACTAATGACTGGATACTTAAGGACTATTAACTCCTTTTGTAAGAGACAAAAGAGCTAGCTGGGCATGGGGAGGGGAGAGCAGGTGTGGTCATCAGGTAAGGAACTCCACCACTGACAACAGGAGAGGCAGCAGAGGGGAACTGTGG
>VZTX01029785.1:0-37672 GCA_013400915.1 Pardalotus punctatus | reverse complement strand
CGCTGTGCCGGGGGCCCGGCGGGAGCGGGCGGTGCCGGCCTGTCAGCCATGAGGCGCCGGTGCCTGCCGAGCCCCGCGGCGGGGCGGACCCTGTGGGGGCTGCGGGTGAGGGGCTGTGGGTGCCCAGCCGTGCCCTCCCAGCGGCCTGCGGCGCTCCCCCACCCATGGGGGTCTCCCCTCTCCCGTGGGTTTCTGTTCCTGGGAAAACGGGACCCCCGGAGGCGCGGGGTCCCTGAGTCTCGCCCACCCCGTGCAGATCTCAGGAAGCAGGCGAGGCAGCTGGAGAACGAGCTGGACCTGAAGCTGGTGTCCTTCAGCAAGCTCTGCACCAGCTACAGCAGCACCCGAGACGGAAGGCGCGACAGGTATAGGTACTAGCCCGTTTCTTTATGTTTTAAACGCTGTCTGTGCTGCTTGGTGCGCTTTTACCGTTTGCTGAGTTCTGGTCCCACCTGTGGCTCTTGGGCTTGGCAAGCTTTAATCCAGCACTTCTTGCTGCTGGTGTTGCTCTTGATGTGATGTTGGTGTGTGTTAGGAAGGGCTGTGGGTGACAGGTCACTGCGGAAAGCTGGATTTAAACTTCGTTCTGTGTGGAGTCTGAGCCTTTAAATGCTCATTACACCGGCTTATTTCCCAGTTTTTCTTGTACCAAACTAGCAGGAGGTCTTCAGGGACTTCGTTATTAGGGGTATTTGACTTTACAGCTCCCAGGTGGGCTGGTGTGCTGTTTGTAATCCCAGTTTTAAGGGAAATGGATCGCTGATCAGCTGTGCAGGGAACAACCCCTCTCTTTGAACGGGGTGACTGTTTCTTCCTGGCTTTCTCCTGAGATGAGTAATTATCATAGAACCACAGAATGGTTTGGATTGGAAGGCACCTCAGAGATCATTTCATTCCAGCCCCAGTGCCATGAACAGGGACAATGTTAATGAGAAAAATGAGAGCTGTACATATGTTTTATACATATGTATATACATGGGTAGTTTTTGTTTGTTTTAGTCACACTCATAATTGACTGAAGAACTAAAGTGGTAAAACTCTTCAAGTCTTTCTATCTTATGAGCCAAAGGTGAGCTCTTCCCTGCAGTTCCACAGCAGGAATTATCAACCTCTGTCCATTTGCAACCTTTTCTTTGCTTAGTGACTGTATCAGTTCTGAGTGTTGCTACTGTAGGTATGTGTATTGATGTTTTTCTTTTTTATTTAATTTAATGACAATCCATTTTGAACCTCTCCCTGAATTTCTTGTTCTGGAAGCCTGAGAGCACCTCAGTAATGATCACGTTGCTCTTGAATACTCCTAGTTTCACTTTCATTTCTGGCTCTCTCCTGTTACTTGCCATGCAATCTAATAGTTTCCATTATTTTTGCTGTCCTGTGCCAAAGTTACTTCTCTTACTCAAGTTAAAGCAGATGACCAAAGCCATGAGCAGTCTCTGAGGGGTGTTGTCACAGTTCTGCAGGCTGGTCTGAGATGTGACTTTTCTTTGTGGTTTCAGTTTATCTTTAAAAGCAGATAGGGAAGGTGTGTGAAATTCATTGTGATAAATGCTGTGGTTTGTGTTACTCTGTAGGACACTGATTGCTTCATAGGTTATTAATCTGTTATTAAGGTGTAATTATTTTGCTGGAATAACATGCTAACAGTGCAGTGCTCCCTGTCAGTAAATAAATAAATCAAACCCAAAAGCTGGGGGGAGAAGATCACTGGTAGCAGACAGGTGTGTGGTGTCAGGCATTTCTTCCAAGGAGAGGTTGTGTTTCCTGGAGGTGATACTGTGTCATCCATTCAGATAAGAGTTAAAGGCATGTAGAATAAGAAAATGTAATTTTTCTGAGCTTATTTAATCTCTAGGAAACCTGGGTATAGTGGAGCTTTCCAACCCCTGCCACTGGTGTTTCCTTATTTCTGGCATTCGTGAAATGATGCAACTTTTCAGTGACTGCTCCTGCTTTTTCCCTTAGCTCTGACACAACTCCTCTGTTAAATGGATCCAGCCAGGACAGAATGTTTGAGACCATGGCTGTGGAGATTGAGCAACTTCTGGGAAAGGTAACTCAAGTTACTTTGGGTTTATTTCAGCATTTAGGCAATGTCACAGTCCGGATTTCTGTGATGGAGTGTGGGTGTTAGACAAGGTATGCCAGTCTAGCTGGTTCCTTCAGCTTGTGCTGTAGTTTTCTTGCAAGAATAAGCCATTTGATGATTTCTGGGTTGTTTTTTCCTTCCTGTAGCTGACTGGGATAAATGACAAGATGGCAGAGTACACCAACAGCGCGGGCGTGCCGTCGCTGAACGCTGCGCTGATGCACACGCTGCAGCGCCACAGGGACATCCTGCAGGTAACAAAAGGGCCTCCTCCCTGCCTTTATATCCTTTTTTTGGTTAAAATAATAATTATTATTATCTATGCTGATATCACAGCTTGCTGGAGTGTCTTACCAGCAGGTGTAAATGCTGCTGATTCCATCTCACTTTCCTTCTCTCCAGGCACCTGCTGAGCTCTGAGCTGAAAAAAAATTGTGCTTTTTGTGTTGTATTAGTGACTAGGACTTAGCTAAGAGGGAACAATAAAGGGTGCTGCCTTTTGTGGGTGGGTTTTATATAGAAAAAGGGGGAAGTGCTGTAATGGATTACCTTGTCTGTGTGGTTTGTCACGTAACAGTGTGCAAGGGAGCATCACACTTCAGAAAACATGATTGTAAAACCTTCTAAGCTTCTCAAGGGAGATGAAGGAAATGTGATGGTTAAAGCTGCTAGGCAGTGCTATAAATTAACCATGTTTCAGACTGGTGATGTTTTCATGGCATAGTACCATTAAAATGCATATTTTATTTGGCTGGTCTGTTTGGTATCTGTGCGATCAATACACAGTGGAAAAAGCAATAAAATTTGTGTGAATGTTTACAATGGTTTTGGTGCACACAGCTGCCAGTTAGGTTGGGTTTTGAGAAGTAACAGCTGCCTGAAATGGTTTAAAATGTCAAGTTGCAGCTTAAAAGTAAAATTCATCTTCACTGTTGAGAACATACTTTTAAAAAATTTGTTGTAGCAACAGAATAAACCCAAGAACATCTTCACCACCCCAAAAAAGTAGGTTTTATTAGGGCTTCTGATGGGAAATTCCAACAGAAAGGTGAGGATATCTGAAACTGGGAGGAAGAATTACTGTGGATTTCCCTCCACAGCTATCGCTGCAGCCATCAGATTTAGCAAGTACTGTAAGAGCAGTGAGTTTTAAGAATACTTTGCATTAACTTCCAGCATTTTTGCTGTTAAATTCTTGAGTCGATCTTGCACTTTGTATTGGAGAGCAGTCGACAGTTGGATTCTCTGTGGGTATATTGTGTTGTTCAGTTGCCCTCAGGACCCTACTTTTGGAATAACTGTTTCTTATTTCAGGATTATACGCACGAATTCCACAAAACCAAAGCAAACTTCTTGGCAATACGAGAAAGGGAGAATCTGTTGGGGTCGGTACGGAAAGATATCGAGTAAGTTGTGTTTGCTACAGCAAAGGTGTGGGACTGTCCTCAGAGGGAGAAGGTGGAAAACCTGCAGGAGAATGCTTGGCATAGCTCGCTTGTCTGTGCTCTGAATAAAGCAAAAGAAATTCCTTGAATTCACAATTCTTATTAAGGTTTTTTTTCTGTTGGATTTTAGATCATATAAGAGCGGGTCTGGCGTGAACAACAGAAGAACAGAATTGTTCCTGAAGGAGCACGAACACCTTCGGAAGTAGGTGTTGTTTCTTGTTTACTGGTGTTGGAGATGCCTGACTTTTCGGGGGGATGAAATATTCTGTATTTCGTGCAGCTGGTTAAACATTTATGGCTCGTGCAGAGTGTGAACTGGGTAGGGTAGGTAATAATAGTCATGGTAGTGTCAGTGATTTGGGCTTTGGGATCTTGTCAGGGACAGCTTTGTGTTGTCTTCAGGGGATTTTGCAAGTCAGTTGTGATTCAGATCTCCTCCTCCCTAGGGAGTAGATGCCTTTCACACTGACTGGGATAAAGTTTCAGAAACGAAACAGAAACTCCCATTTTTTGGCTGGGTTTCCCTTTCTTTTGGTTTTGTTTTTTTTTGTCAGACAGAGAAACTTTTTTTGTCTCTATTGCGTGTATACAGAAGGTGATGGAACAGACTAATTCCAAAATTACCTATGCACTTAAATATTTGCAAATCCACTCTAATTTACTGACCTTGATAATAAATAATAAAAAGCACTTTGTTCTTACTCCTGTTGCAGAGAGGGCTTTGACTTCTGAGTAGCTGCTTTGTGTGCCCCTGTTCAGCAAAAGCAGCACAGCTGAGAGCAAAGAACTGGAGAGTTTGTGTTTTTTAGAGAGTCAGGGGGTGGCTCTGATCTTCCTGCCTCTCTCCTTGCCTGTAGCTGTGCTAAACCTCAGGCTCACACGAGAGGGCAGGCTTGCATTTAAAAAAAAATCAAATAAATAAAAAATTACCTGTGGCTTTCTTATATTTAAACTGAAGCACAAAAAGCTTTTACAGGAAATTGAAAACCATTTTTTAGAAGTTGTGGCTTAGCACCACTTCATCATCAGTTTTCTTTTAATAGCCTTAGAAATTAGCTGATTTAAAGCTTTAATTATGACTTTTGTTAAGCATGGTCTTGAAATAGAATGGTTAAATATTTCTGGAGTTGTAAAACACCCTTCTAAGAAACTGATATTCCCCTGAGGGCATTATTTTGAAAAGTTTGCCAAAATTAAGAGAGGAACACTTAAACCATGTTGTAAATATTATCTGTCAGATGTCTTCAGAATTTGAGCCTAACATTTACTGAGGCATTGATTATTTTTATCTCCTTAACATGCTAAACTCTACAGCATGTTTTTAGTATGTTTTCATATTTAAAATGCATGAAAAATAAAATTAAGGCGGTTTTAGAAATAGTTAAACCATCTGGGTGATTATTTGAAAATGTTAGGACTTGAAAAAAAACCCACCACAACACTGAGAAAAATTAAACAAGAAAAAAGTGTGAGTTGGGGATCTTTAGTAGACAGAGCCACAACTAATCACAAAATACTCTGCAAGGTGGAGATAACTCTAAGGACTGTGAAGAAATCTGGTGTAGAAGCAGCAGACAACGTTGGCAAGAAATCAAAGCTTGCAAAACTTTTGAATTGAGAATCAGTAAGCTCAGAAAAAGATACTGGCAGAGCAAATTATTAGAGAGTTTCAACATATTTGTCTTCAGAGAAAGCAGTTAATGAGCTATTCATGCCAAAAAGCCATAAAAGCTAAGAAAAGGTCCCAAGAAATCACCAGGAGCTGGCAAATTACACCAAACATGCTCCTAGGATAAACTGACAAGCTTTGTGTGAGTCATGATGCTGAATATTTGCAGTGTAGTAAATCCTGGTGCCAGACTAATTGACAGAAGTAGATGATGAATATATTTACACAAAGACACAGGAGTCAAAATCCAAATGTTTTCAATTGAGTGAAATCTGTGAAAAAAGCTTGAAAAACAGACACAGGGGCATAAACTTTACAATGCATTATTACACTAAAGCGGTGTAATAATGCTACAGGAATTAGGTATTCATATCAGATATTGGAGCATTCATTTGGTCTTGACCTTGCTTAATTTATGATATTAAATGCTTTGACCTATTAGGTATTTATTGCATGATCTGACAACACAACGTGTGAACTGTTGCCCCACTGCAGAGTGCCAGACTCTTCTGTCAGCCCTTTTCTTTATGCACAGCCATGTGAGACAGGATAAACAAAAAACTGGGGTTTTCCATGAATGCTCTTCCAAAAGCTGCAGGGTGGGATTGTTTGTGGGGTATCTCATGGGGGAAGGAAGAGGAGAGACAGAAGTTCTGCTTTTTGCCTAAATCTGCCCCTTGCATTTTTGTGCCCATTATGAACACCACGAAGAGGATTCTCTGTCTTAATGTTGTATATGTAGGTAATCCTAAAAAAGGAGAGGAAATGAAAAATCTGTGAGTACAAGATGCTGATGAATAAAAAGGTTCCAACACGCATTAGCACAAAGGGAATGACAGGGCAGCCGAAGCACTGTGCAAACCCCAGCTACGCCTGGCTTTCCATTAAGCCCTGAGGATCCTGGATCCATCTGGCCTCCCTTTCCCAGGGTGGCTGCTGTGTCAGTGCTGCTGGCAGGAGTGGGGATCCCCACCTTGGGATCCCCCTGGAGCTGGGGCAGCCCTCGGGCAGGGGGCACAGGGGGCCCTGTGCTGCTGCACCCCACAGTGGGGAGGGTGAGACAAAACACATCGTGTTCTTCTCCCTTCAGAAGCTTCACTGCTGCTCAGTCCATTTTATAAATCAGCTCACTGTGAGCTCTGTTGGGAAAGGAGATTTGTGTAGAAGTTCTGGTGGCTGTGGATAGGAGGCGTGAAGCTTCCAAGTCACTGAATTTCCTGAGTTCTATACAGGTAATTCAAGAATAGCTTTGCCTACCACTGGAGAGATAAACAATAACACCTAATGTTTTTAATAAAAAAATTAACCCCTGTTAATTCAAATAAGGCTGGTGGACAGATCTTGTTGAATATTGATGCCCTGTTAATATTTTTACCTAATACCTCAGATTTCTTGGCATGTCAGATGCTTAAAGAAATACCCAATCTAGAGTGGTCATGTTTGCTGTTCATTTTTGAGAGCTTGATTTCTTGGGTCTTTGCCATTCCCTAAAGGTATTTCATCTTCTCTGTTTGTGTGCTTTTGGCCAGGGGTGCAAATAAGTCATCCTTTTTTCTTCTTATACAGTTTTCCATCTAAAGAAAACAATTTTGATGAATACATTTAGCTTAGCATTTTCAATACTGCTCTGAAAAGTGCTGCCTCAGAGGAAACAATTCTGTCAACTTACCCTGAGAAATTCTGCAGTTATTGATGAGTTATAGTCCAAGTCAACAAAGAAGGCACTGATGTGCTTGATTAAATTTGCAATATTGTGTGTGTATGCAAGTGAAAATTTCCCTTGGGTTGGTACTTGTGTTGTGAGTGTTACCGGATGATACTGATGAGTTTGCGTAAACATTAATGAAGTCCTCAAAAGTTTAGACTGAAATTACAGATGTTATTACCTGCAATGAATTCCTTGTAAAACTAGGTGAAAACAGACCGATTCTGTCATTGTGGGGCAGCTGTGTGATTAGTACTTTATTACTCAGCTCCAGCACTCAAAAATTAGTCATTTATCCCTTTCTAAAAGAAGTGGCTGGTGGTGAAGCAGGTGCCTGTGTGGTGCAGATATCATTAGCTGTGTTTTTAATTGTTGTCAGGTGACTGCATGTTTCTGGTGAGTGTTGCTATGCAGCCTGTGGATCTATCCAGTAAAAATTTTAAAAATCCTCTTAGTTGGAGTCTCATGTGTGAGCGGTACAGGTGGATGGGATGAACCTGCTGCAAGTGTTCAGACACCCCTGCATGTCCTAAAATGTTTAAAACTGGCGCAGAGAGGGTCAGGGTGCCAGAGTAGGTGGGTAAGAAACTTTGTTAAGGAGGAAAAAGAGGAGAGCAAACAAATCAGGGAGACATGTGGTGCATGGGAAAGAGAAAAGGGGAATAAGTGAGCAAAAAAAAATAATGGGAACCTGCAGCAGTTGTGTAATGGTGCTATTAATAATACATACCTGGGATGATTAGGAGAAATTAATGTTTGTGCAGTGCTTCATGTATGTGAAGTACTCTGGAGTACTAAATACTTTCATTACTTTCATTGTGGCATTTTGTTATCAGCAGAACTATTTCAAATTTCCTGCTGTTGTTTGGGCAGAAATGGGCACATTCAGTAGAGAATAATCGCCAGGAAAACTGCTTCCAAACTTTGTTGGTGATACAGGCAGGATCTTTATGGAGGGAGTGACTTGCTGACTGTTTTTCCTCTAAATTTTGTCTTTCCTTACAAATTTTCACTTCAGCACTGATTTGCAGAGAGAAATCAGCTCAACGAGATGCACAGACACCTTGCAGGGTTTTTGATTACAGGTGACTCGATCTTTTGGGAAAAAGCTGCCAGTTTTCTCCCTTAATAGAATTTCTTTTTCTTTTTTTGTCCCTGTTCTCTGTTCTGCATGCCCTGATTTCCATTCACTGTGCCATTGCTGCTCAGGCTCCTGTGGATTTCAGCAGAACTTCAGTGTTGGATCAGGACCAGAGAACTGCTGCTGCCTCCCCTCCCATCCCCTCCCTCACCTCCAATTGCAGGGGAAGACGCCTGACCCAAATGCCTGGGCAGTAACTGCTCCAGCTGACACAAAATTCACCGCTGCATCTCCTTCATCATCTCTTGGAAACAGAGAGAATGCAGGAAAAACAGCTAATTCACCAATTCCTTATTCCATCCCAGGGTGGTTGGGGAAGCAGCAGGGAGGGAGGAATGTGATGAGCCTCTTCCCTGGGTGCCTGCTGCCTGCCTGCTCTGCAGCCTCAGAACTGCTGAGCTCCACTGTAGTCTGGCCCAGTAAGGGCTTTTTTTTTTTTTTTCCTTTTTAAATTACCAAACTTGCCTCTTAATTAAACTTATTTTTTGTTCCTGTCAGAGCAGAATGCGGCATTCTCGTGGTTCCATTCTCTTAATCTGAATGCGAATTTTAACTGAAGCAGCACTTGGTAATGAATAATCTTCTTTGCTTTGTAGCATTTACAACAAAACCCAAACATCTCTGCCCTGGGAGGACAGAGGAGCTCTCCACAGCCGTGCTCTGGAGGGTTTGCCCTGGATCTGGCGCTGTTTGGGTGCAGAACTGCTGGGCAGGGCTGGTGAAAGGCTGCAGCACTTTGCCCATTGAACTGGAAGTTACAGTGCAAGGAGGGGTTGGGGAATGTAGGTTAAAACATCTCTCTGCTGCCCATTAATTGCAAGAGCTCTGGCAGTGGTGTGCTGCTGTTTTCCCAAACACCACTGGCTGGTTTGCTTTGTTTCTGGAATAAGGAAGTTTGAGAAATTGCTGCATTGAAAGTGTATGCCAGTGCCAGGATGGCTGTGGGAATTACCTTACTGCCTTACCCGTGAATAACTCTGACTTTTGGGGCAGGGCTGTGTGCTCTGTCTGAGCAGCAGCACAAAGAAAATGGTTTTCAAAGAAGGGATTTGAGCAAAGGAGGATTTTTGGTGTTGGAAAGGCTTACTTAAGGCTTCACAACAGCTTGTCCTGTAATCCTGTTTCAAAATACAATTCTACTCTGTCTTTCTGCTCTGTCTCCTATTGCTGCAGAGTTTTCTTGATTGCATCAGTGATTCTTTCCTTTAGCCTTGTCTCTGTCTGGGATTGAATGGGTTTTATCTCCAAGCCTGCTGGCAGAACCTCTGTCTCCTGAAGACTCACGGCAGAGGGACACAAGGCCACTCTGAAAGTGGCTGGGTCAGCTTCCCCTGTCAGTCCCAGACTGAATATGGCATTTGTGCATATCATATACCCAGCTGCAGACCAGACTGAGCATAACTTGCTGGTTTTTTCTTATAATTGTAAATGCTGGTCAGAGATGGAGACAGTTCTTGTCTTCTGGAAGAGGAGAAACTTCACTATATGTAACTCTATGACTGTATGAGCAAGTTATTGAAGTAGCTTAATGAGAATTTGGGGAGGTTCAAAGCTTCCAGGCAAGGAAGGAAGATGCTCTCTTGGGTATTATTATTATTTATAAATAACATAATAAAAATAATGAAAATCAGCCAAGCAATCCAGAATTTAAGAGGGTTTTTTTTTCTCTAAAAATAGCTTGAGCTTCATTAGGGTAAAATCAACTATTTCTTTTAATCTTCCTGTGCTGTATTTAGGAGTTTAAAAAACAAACCTACTCCAAAACACTAAATTAAATGTTCTATGTCTCAATGTTTATTTGCATGCTTTCCTGATATTTGGATTGCTTTAACAATATTATAATCAATAATTTCCCTGACACTGATGACTGTTGACATTTTTACACCTCGCTATGTCTAAAATGATGGGAACATCAAGTGAAAAAAACATCAAACCCACCACACGCAGCACAAAACTTAGTTTGGTAATTTCCTTTGTAACTTCCAGTACAAACTGAATTATCCAGGTGACAAAGGATGCAGCCTCACATTGAGCATTAAGAGCTTCAAACTCATGGTTTGCTTTTCATCTGTATAAAAAGTGAAGGTTTATGGGTGAAATTCCATGTAGCCCAGGGAAAGTGGCTGTGGAAACTCTTTTTGGTTTTAATGAATGTTTGTATAAAGAGCAAACCCTCACAGTCACAGAGTGAAAGGTTACCTGAATATATCAGGAGGAAAAAAAAAGAAAAAGTGGTTGGGACTAAAACTCTGCTGTGGTTCTCAATTCTGGGCTTCCCCTTAGAAACAGCACTTTGTTGTTAATTTGGGGAAAGGGGAGGATATACAGCCACACTTCAGACTTCAGGGCTCTGTGGTTTCTTCTGAAGTTTTTTGCTCCTTTCAGACATAAACAAGTCGGTGATGCATGTTTCATTTGTTTTTAGCTTTCCTTTCAACACTGTTTCTTAACTAGGACAGCTTCCCCCCTCTGAGGTCTGTATTGAAATTAGGGCTTTCACAAGTGCTGAAATCCTTCCTCCATGGGTTGGTTCTGAAAAGCAGGTGCAGCTTTTCAACGGAATCAACAATTGGGGAGTTTTATAGAATTTCTTTTGTGCAATCTGAGAATCACTTTTATTATTCTAATGCAGCATGTCATTTTTTTTGTCAGTGTGGCTGTGCACTTCATTATTCTTTAGGGCCAGAAGTTCTTGCTCATTATTTGCTATTGGATCTTCCAGTAAAAACAAGCTGTTGAACTCAATTTGTTGTGGATGGATATGTTAAATAGTGATTATTTCCATTTTCTCGTATAGAAAGTATATCTCTGGAAAGTTACCATGCTGCTGCATAAATGACATTCTTGAGTTTTATTTAATTTCAGCTTCTCCTAATGCATCAGAATTAGGTTCTCCTCATTCTTGGCTGCTGAATGGTTGCTGTGCAGATATCATCATGTTCTATCAAATCCACGGTGCTAAGCAGGACTAGATCCAAATTCCCCTTAAAGCATCCCTGTTTTAGCCTCAACAGAGTTCTGTTTAGAACTTTTCAAGGACCTTTTCTGTTGTGATTTCAAAGATGCAGAGTGTTTTCCTCTCACTTGAGAGACTTGTTTATACCGACCATAGTTGCACTTCTGGAAGAATGCATCTTGTTCAGTCTCAGATAAAAAGACAGCGCTAAGAACACTGGGAAATTGGGTCAGAAGAAAAATGCTGGGATCTTTACCCATTAATGAATTGCATCCTGCATTTGGCTTGTGGATGGTTTAAATGTTGTGTGCACTTTACATTTTGTCACAGAAGTGTTTGTTATCTTGCATAGTCAACTATGCAGCTTTAAGAATAATTTTCTGAAACTTAATAAACAGGCAGGTAGAGAGTTGTAAATCAGGTACCTCAGCCAAGTCGTGGATGAAAGCCACAGGGGTTCTCCCAAAAAACCCTCAAAACCACAGCAGGTGAAAATGCAGTTAGGGAGCAGAACACGTGTCTGTTGGTGTGGATTTTAGGGTTTCATACTAGATTGTCATCCTAGGGATACCTCTCGCTTCATTTCTCTGTTATCTTGACTAGAAATTAAAAAGATATTACTTATTAAGTTGTTTATGTGATGGGGCTCTTCTAGAAGACATTCCCCCTTGTGCTCTCTTCTCTTGGTTACGTAGGAATATGTGAATAGTAGAGCAGTTCTTCAGCTTTGCCAAGCTTTAGTCAAAAAACACTGAGCTAGAAAAGTGATCCAATCTATTTGTTACAGCACAGATTACAAACAGCTTGTGTTTGTTGAAAGCTGAGCATCTCTCGTGTCTGTGTATGCCCAACAAATCAGCTGTGACAGGTTATCCTGGGAGAGCTCGATTTTAGTCAGGTCAGTGTCGGATATCAGAGCTTGTGTTGCTTGGTTTTGAAGGTTTTTCCCTTTAGTTAAAGGTCCCATCTAAATTCTGTGTTTTAAACCAGAGGAAATAATGCAGGCAGCCCTGCCACTGACTGCTGGCTCTGCGTGCAGATGTAAAATTTGAGGAAATGCCGATAGAGTCCATTAGGAAGTTACTGGAATTGTTCTGACAGTTGTGGTTGCTGATAATGACTTACAGTAAGGCCTGCCCTCCTCAGCTCATTTCACTTCGTTCCTAGGGGTAATATGGAGCAATTATAGAGGAGGGTCAGTCTCTCCAGGAACTTCCCAAGCGTGAATCGAGGCCTCATTCCGTGGCTGGTGGTGCCATCCTGGCACTGGTGTGTGCTCCCCCAGCTGCCGTGCTTCATTTAGGAGCTGTTGTCGTGTTTTCGATTTTTACCTGCATTCTTTGGGTAAAAGGAATGCTGCAGCTTATGGAGAAGGCTCTTACTCCCTTATAGATTTGCTTTATAGGAAGAAGTATTGCTGCTGCTCACCCTCCTGGGGCTCTCAGGCACTTTCCCCAGTCATCCGAGTGCCAAAGAGCTTTCTTGGCTAACTCCTCTTTCAGAAAAACAGTTCTTTCACTCTTGATAATTCCCAGACAACTCCGTGGAGTTCGGTGGAGGTGCAGGCTACACCCTTTGGAAATCCAGGAGAAACAACCTGTTGGTGTTCTCAACCCTGTGAAGGTGGATCCCTGTTCTTAAAATCCCTTGGTACTTGATTGCCTCCTTTAAACTGAGTTAGAACAACTAATCTTTTTATTGCTTATGTTGCACATGTAGATGTGTTTGCAGGTGTTAGCTGCAACGAAAGTGCTTTTTTTAGTGTATCAAAAGTCCAGGTTGCTGGAATTGATGAGCTGTTGAGGTTTTTACTTGGTTATGTAGCTAGAAGTCAGATTTTTAGCTGAATTTGTGTTACAGGATTGCAGTTGGAGGGAGTAGGTTTCACCAGATTATTTTCCTGGAAATCCTTTGGCAGATTCTTCCCTACAGTGAAAAGGATGCCTTCTGTGTATTTTTTTCCCTCGTGTACAATTTCTTTCCATCTGGAAAGAAATTCAGCACCAGACAATGTTGGTTTACTCTTGCCTAGAGCAATGGATTCTGTTCCAGTGCCTTTCATTCTAGATTTAACAAATTGCTTGCATTGATTAAAGGCAACATGATATTGTGCTTTTTTCTTTTCCAGTTTTGCAGTGATTCCTCATTTCTATTGAAAGTGATTTCTGAGCATCAGACTCCCCTGTGCAGTGATGTGCAAAAATAAGCTTACTTAGTTTGTAGGTATGATGATGTTGAGAAAATATATACATTGATTAATGCTCGTGTTTGTGCTGGGTTTTGTGTTTGATTGTTGCCTTTTGCAACAGACAATGTGAAAACATTGCATTTCCTTAGCATCCAGATTTGTGCTTGAATGAACACTCAAAGAAAACCCACAAAAGAGAGCAGTTTGTGTCAGCATTTGAACCTTTCTCTGCTTTCAGAGTGGTTTCTCTGGGGAAACTGGTCATCCCTGAAAAAGCCTATTTTGCCTCATGTCTTTGGTTTTTGCCAGCCAGCTTTTCTCATGCTGGAAGTGGAAGATGTGTGCTTCATAGTCAAATATATTTGTCTTAGTCAATGAATAGACTTCTATGCCAAATTTTGTCTTCTTTAGCCGCTTTGAAACAAAATTGAATCAAACTTGAGACAAGCCTTGTAAAATCTGGAATATGTTGTTATCACAGGGAGGAAAAAAAAAAAGGAGTGTTCTGCTTTACATTCTTCTACTTAAGTTTTTAAAGAGCTTAATGATCTTATGAATTTTTTATATGATAAGGAACGTTGATGGCAAGCAGGAAAAAAATGAGTTGGAGCTGGGGTTTTTTGTGTATGCGCACAGAGTTTCTTTCATTATTATTTTATGCAGCTGATGATGGAAATAACTGAGTGTATAAGTCAGATTTGCCTCATCATAGCCTGTATATTTGTATTAGAGTGTGTTTTGCAGGATTTGCATTCCTGGAAGCTCCACATTGCCTGGTGATCCAGGACTGTGAAAATATGAAAGATTTATTGGAGGCAGTTTGAGAGAGCAGAGACTCAGTGATTGATCTTGCAGCTAGAGAAAGAACAAAGTAAAATTATTATTTCTGTCGTTAGTCTTTATGAAAGGAAGAAAATAGTTACCAAGTGCTATATTAGTTTATTCTACAGGGTTTTCCCTATCCCTTTTAAATTATTCTATGTGATAATATTGCCCTTAATTTCATCTGAAGGGTTTAAATGAGTTGGGTGCAGAGGAGTTTTACTGCTCTGCCTTGTTCCTCTGACAAGTGCTTGGTTTGGGTGTCAGCAGCAAAATCTGTGGATATGGGAGAAGCCCAGTCCTCAGCTAAGTATTCATCTATATTAATGAATTTTATTTAAATAAAATACAGACACAGAGATTTGCCTTTAAAAACAAAGAACATAAAAGGCTTTCTTTTAGCTGTAAAAACCTGATGTGATGGGCAGGACTCCTTTCTATCTTGGAGGCATATTTCACTTAATTTCTCCTTCAGATTAATTTACCTGTCTCCATATTTAAGAGACAAGCTGTGCAATCTTCTGCAGACAGCAGTTGCACAGAGGCCTGGTGATTTCGTATGCGTGGCTGCTGCTGTTGGGTTTGTGCCATTCCTTACAGGAGGTGATTGCCTCAGCATCTTCCAGCCTTTCCTTCCTGAAGTATTTTTAAATGGCTTTGTCTGGACAGGTGAAAATGCAGAGCTTATTGAAACAGATGGCAAGTCAGATTAATAGTGCCCACAACCATCTTTTGCTTGGATGTTCATGAGGAAATGTCCACTGGATTTGTTGTCTTTGCTTGGACAGCAGAAGAAAAAAGTCAATAGGTTTTAATTTAAGAGCCTCTTTTTGTAGTGTTTTGAATGTGAAAGTTAAGCACAATTGCTTCGTTCAATGTTATTTTTTTATTCTGGCAAACGATTGAAATGAACATTATTTTTAATTGTGAGAACAGCTTCTATTTGTGGAGAACAGGTTATTAATAGTCAGAGATCTGCAAACTTCCCTCGAGTCTCTGAGCCCTGTTGTACTTTGTGTTCTTGATCTTCCTTAAATCTGACTTATTTTTATGGTTATGAGCTGTAAAATGAATGAAACAGATGCTCCTGTTTGGGTGTCACTGCGAGTGAACTTTACAATCTGTATTTGCCAAGGAATCCAAATCTGCACATCAGAATCCCTGAAACGTTCCCGCTCACGCTGCCTGCCTTTATCAGAATGTCAGGGAATGAATGTCAAGGCCATTTCCTGTGGAGTTTGCTCACCTTGCAAGGAGAGATGAGTTCGGAAATCCTCTCAAGAGCTGATGCTTCTCGGGGTGGGAAGAACCCACTGGAAGTTGTGTTTAGTAAATCTGTGCTTCCTTCAGTCTGCCCTTCCCTTCACATCTTCATTCTGAAGAAAATTCCCGCGCATCTCATCCTTTTAAATAGTTGGGGTGACGCCACATAAATTGAGAAACATCGACCTCGAGGCTTCAGATGCCTGGGAAATAACTCGAGTAGGCATTTGCATCTCCTGCCTGTGTGTGTTGGTGTTGAGAACTGGTTATTACTGGTTTATGCATTTTTATTGCCTTCTGTCGTCATTTTACAGGTAGCTGCGTTTCCAGGGTTTATTTTTGTATGTGTATAAACGTGCGTGCACATATAAAAATAATGCAGTATAATTTAATCCGGAGCTTTTAAATAACCTTTTGTGTTTATGTCTCTGACTAAGTAATAAAACTGCCCAGCTACAGCTTTCTCTAACATAAAAAGCAGTGAGTGTCTCTGCTGCTAACTGGCAAGCCTAATTTTTTTGCTCTGAAAGCCCATCCTAGTTCACTTGAGGTCTGTAAAAGTGTTCAGCTTCTCTGTCATCTTCAGTTCATCAACATAAAAATACTGTAATTTCATCAGTTAAATGGACAAAAAGCTGGTAATGGTTTTTCTAAGGTAGTTTTTTTTAAAAGGCTGTTCTAGCAACGTTTGCTTCCACAGATTTTTTTAAAGTGTAACCTATTTCCAGCAAGGTTTTTGATACTTTTTCATTGATAAATTAAAAAAAAACCCAAACCTTTTAAAAATTATTCATTCTTGTGCACTTCACTTGCTTTTCAGGCTGTTTTCTAATGGTTTTGCAGTTTCTTCTTATTATGCCCTACCCACATAACACACTTGTGTGTTAGAGACTATCTATGAAAGGCACATTCTCAGCTGGATTGTGTATCTTGGAGACTCAGCGATTACAGAAATCTTTAATGCATTGCTTTTCTGTTCTGCCTGCCTTGGGGACATTGGGAGATGCTGTGAGACTGCTCCCATCAATCTGAGTACACAGCTAGGGTGTTTTCCATCTCTGTGCCCGTGTAATAAATACCACTCAGTGAATAAAACTGGTTTTATTTGCTTAAACCAACGTGCTCGCAACTGATGTAAATCTCAGAGAGTGCAGCTCTGTTTGCTGCCCCAGTTGAGTCTCTGGCAGCTTAAAATTGAGCAAAATATTTTTAGTGCTCTGTTCTGTGTCTATATTTCATCCATGGACAGCCTGAAATAGCAACCTTCGTGTTTTCACTCCTCTTCACAGGCAAATAAAATCACTTTTTTTGCCTGTCCCCCCTCCCCGAGCAGGTTACGCACGCGTGCGCTCGCTGCCCTGCGCGCTCCTGTGCCGCACCCCCAGCTGGAGCTGTGGGGGGATCTCCAGAATTTCTGTGGGAAGAAGAAAAGTTCCAAATCCGGCAGCTCGGGCTGAGTCAGAGGCAGAGCTGTGCTGCACCGGGGGCTGGTGGTACCTTCCCTTCCCGAGTGGCAAAATGCTTGGAATGAGGAGGGAGGAAGATGGAGACGGCCGTGCCCTTTCGGTGCCTCTTAGTTTGGAAGCAAAAAATGCTGATTTAATGCTGGAAGCAGTAGCCAGTACAACATAAACCTGCTTTTCTGTCAGGTTGATTTCCTCCTCAAACTACAAATTCAGTTTTATTGTAATTATCCTACAAGATTTTTTATGAACCTGTGGGATAAATGGAGCAGTTGTAGGGATGCATGGTTGTTCCTGCACTGTGGGAAGCAGGAATGCAGCCACCTATTCTGTGTCAGGGTTACACTGGAGATATTGATTGCTGTAACAAGAGATGTTTTCCTGGCATTTCACAACTGGCTGCAAAGCAGTGATTAAAACCCTGTGTGAAAGACGAGTGCAGAAAAGGAGAAATGGCCGCAGTCGTCCGAGGATCTTGTTACTCCCCTTAATGGTGCGTGTCTGGTTTGGAAATGAAATGTTCTCTGTGGTGCTGTGTTGTAGGGATGCTGCACAGAAACTGGATCAATGTGGCAGGTTGGGCAGGGGCACGTGTGACCCAGGGCTTTCTCTGACACGTGGTGCTTGCTGTGTTCCCGTAAATTCAGCTCTCATCCAGCTGCTGTTGCCACAGAAGGAATTTGCCTCATTAACCAGCATAAACCAGTGTTGGGGGGCTAACCCTGAAAGGGTTCTGAGATGGACCCAAATCTCAGCTTTTTAATCATTAATGACATTTTTTGAAGGGGTGGGCAGGATTAAAAATACCTAATAAAGTACCTAATAAAATTAGGTACTCCTTTCTCTAATACTCCTTTCCAATCCCTCCTCCATAAATCATGGTGCCAGTTCCCCGTTTTCTGTTTTCTCAGTGCTTTATGTGTTTTCCTGAGCAGCTGCTCTTGCTACACTTAGGAAATGCTACTCCAGAGGATACTACAGTGCATCTTCTCCAAGGTCTATATAAACCAAATATATGGAGTAGCAAAAACGTGACAGCGTCGAGAAATAAAACATTCTGAGGGCAAATTTATTAAGATGATGATGGCAATCATTGATTAGTGATCTAAAGTAGTACTTAGTGCTTGTTACTTTTTTTAACTTTTTTTTTTACTTTTGGCTTTCAGCTCAGATCGACTGATAGAAGAAACAATAAGGTAGGAATGAATGTAAAAATGTTCATTATTTTCCATACAATCAGCATTTCCATTAAATTGTGTCTAAATATATCAGTCACTATATTTATACAATAACTGTATTGTTTCCAGCTCCTTGGCAGTATTACAATGAATTGCTGTGGGTTAAGGTTGGGTTTTTTCTATTCAATATTGACATAAGAGTGTTAGTTAAATATTTTATTCATCCTAGCTTAGAAAATTTGGGTTTCTGTTCAAAGGTGAATTACCTTTGGGGCAGAGGGAGTCTGAGGTTGAGCTGCTGAGGGCTATTCCAGTAGTCAAGATGTCTCTTCTCACAGTGACACTCATTGAAAACCTGATTTTCTGTAATCTTTCAATGTATTTCAAATATTCAGCACCCAGTGTGCAGCTGATACTGGTAAGGGCTTTTACCACAACTGCTTGAGAGGTTATTGCTGTTGTATATTTATTTATCTTTTGAGGTTTTTACATTGTTTGAATACTTGAATACTGAATACAGTTACCTTCTGTAACTAGTTTAGACATTTTAAAACTGTAGCATCATCAATTCCTTTCATCTGCCCCCTTCTCAAGCCAACCTTTTGCAAACCAATAACCCTAATTCTAACAACACCCCGTTTAATGGTTTTAAATTTTAGATTATTGCTTCAAAACAAAACAAAAAAGGAAGAAAGAAAGCAAGATAGCCTTTCAGACAATGCATGTACTGACATAAGTGACCAAGAAGAGTAATTAGAGGTGCACAAGGCTGTGTCCATTAAGGGCTTGCTGTACACACACTGGGCTCAGGATAATTAACATGGGAGAAGAATGTGTTAAACCAGATTAATGTGCAGTGATGAACCAGAAGTGGTCAGTGCAATAATACCTGAAAATACGGGTACAATTTCACCACAGTCTCGCAAAAATATTTCTCAGACTTAGCTCAGCTGTATTTGTTTTAGTCTGGGTTCTGGTCCTTTCCTCACTAAAATCCTCTCCTTTATTGCCGTGCTTGTAGCCCTACTTTTCCATCTCAAAAAAGTTCAAGATTTGGTGAATTTCTTCTTTGCTGCCACTCTAAGTAAGCAGAGCATTAACAGCATATGGTCATTTATTACCCTTAATATCCTGCAAAATTACTTGTAATTGCTTGTAATTATGTCATTCGTGATTCCGTGTCATCAGAGGAGCTCAGAGCTCTCAACCTTGCACAATTTGTTATCTGTAGTAAATTCTTGCTCTGGTTGTTGCCAAAAATGTTCTGCAGTTTTTTGGTACAAAAAGAGCTTGTTTAGTATCTACATGGAGCAGGAAATGTAATCCCACTTATATCTGAGTCGAATTTTCCTGAAACCAGGGTGAATTTTTTTGTTGAACTCTTTTTTCTCGTGGTCCCCAGTAATTGCAGGTGTTTGAGTGTGACATTAATTGATGGTAAATCCTGCTGCCTTCAGAGTGAATTTACCAGATGGAAGTTTGCCCAGCTGATCAATTGCTTTATCTGTTGTAACCCAAATAAAAGAGGGAATTGTGCAGGAGAAGCTGTTTGAGGACAGATTCCTTGAGATGTAATTAGCTTATTCTGGCTATTCCACTGCTCTGTCTTCCAGGTTTACATCTGCTGCAGTTCATTACTCATTTTTTAATTAAGCAAGGCTTGAAATCGCGTTTTATTTCCTTCACACTTCACACTTTTATTTCCTTAGGGGCTGTTACCGAGCACTGATTCTGAACGCTGGAAAGCGTGTTTTTGTTTGTGCAGAGGCTTTTGTTGACAAGATACAGCCTCTAATTGTGAGCCTCTTGCTCTGATTTTCTGTCAGGAGGAGAACTGAGGAGTCTGACTCTTCCTCTGCCTGGTCCTCCACGGAGCAAATATCCGTGCCAGGGAATAAATGGGCACCTAAGCTGAAATGATTCAGTAACTAAAGCAATGAGCAGGGCTGTCACTCCAGATGTGGCGTTATTACTAAACTTTTAATCAATTTTTAAATGAATTACGTGACGTGGGGTTCTTACTGCAGCATATTTCTCTCCAGAAGCGAGTGGGATGTGATACTTTGTACTGCAGTTCTTTTGGAACAGCGTTCACTTCTCTTGGCCAGATTTAAATATAAGCAGAGATTTTGCTTAATATGTTTGGAGTTCTCAGGTTTTCATTTCCAAACATTATCACTTCTCCAAAATAGCAAACCGTTTTATTTCTTGTTTTCCAACAACTTGTGTTTTTATGTTGGCTCTGTTGGAATATTTTTTGTAGTTTTGCATGTACAGTGTGACAAGTTCTCAAGGTTTTATTGTAATGCTGTTTCTGAGGCCTGACCTGTCAGTGTTTGTATATTAACAGATTGGACTAGAGCCAGACCAAAGCCATAGATTCCATTTTTCAAAAATCATCTCCTTATATAATTGGGCTATTTCTTTAGGTAATAATTAGCATTTAATAAAAGGGAAAAACTCAGCTGCATTGAGTGTTGACTTTTCAGAATGGAAAGGCATGAGCTGTGTTTTGAGAATTCTCTCATTTCACAACCACCTTGCCAGGGTGTCCAGGCAAAATTACTTGCAATTCTGGGGAAATCTTTCTTCTGTTTTCATCTTAGGCTTCATTAATAGACACAAAAATCTTTGCAAGGTTGTGGTGTGTAGGTATGCATTGATACACTCACATATGCGTATATTTAGAGATACAAATATAGAAATGCATCTCTAGACAAAGAAAAAGTGATGTAATCAGAATTTTTACCAATTTAAAACTGAAGCTTTCATTTCTGTGCAGTCACAGAGTCCATTCCCTTAATCATAGACCTTGTCATGAATTTCAATGAGCAAGTATGATTCATGGCATGCAAAATGAAGCAGGTTCCAGTAATACGTGAATTATTTGATTTTTAATAACACAACTTGCTCCTGTAGAGTTTTGTTTTAGTTCTGCAGCGGTGTAGATTTGACTGATGTGTCTCGATGGGTGAAGCCAGGAGTTGATTTTTTGGTACATTTCCCTCAGTGGCACTGGATGGATGTGGCTGCAGTGTGGGGTGAAATAACAGCAGCTTAAACATTTATTTAAGTCAAAACTCTTTGCTTCCAAGTCAAACCAGCATTAAAAGTACATCTCTGCATGTTAGGCTTATCCAACTGGGATAATGCCTGGAAGTGTTTATTACCCTGGGGTTTTTATGCCAGTGAAAACAGCGAACTAAGCACAAATATCAGCCGAGTTTGCTTTGGAGGGAAATTTGGCCCCTCGCATACCCACGGCACTACTGAAAATCAAGGGTAAAACTTGGAATGGGGGACAAATTTGGAGGGAATTCGGCTGCAAGCAGAGGAATTTGAGATATTCCTGCTGATGTGGGGAGGAGATAGATGGGTGTTTGATGGCTCTGACCTTGGCCTTAGCTAGGAGAGGTTTCCCCAGCAGTGCAGCAATGTCGAGCATTGTACTTGAGCAGGGCTTTAATATTAAATTTACAGAGCAGGCCAGATACCATCTGGTTTTAGAAACTTGGTTTACACCCAGCTCTGGTAGTTCCAGCCAGTGCAGCACTGAGAATAGTTCATGCTGGTTTCCAAACGTTAAATCGGGGTCATCTCCAGTAAGAAACGTTTCATCTTTTTATCGTAAATGTCGCGCTCGAGTTCCAAATGTCAGAACCGGGTCGTGGTGATCTGGGGGGGTTGTGCTCACGAGTGACTAAATGGGGCCAATATTGTGAATGGGAAGAACGTGATTAATTTTTTAAAATATGCATTTGTCAGTGAGGCAATGGCAACAGCAAGTCAATGAACATATGTTAGGGATGGGAATGAAACCAAAACTGTCTAATGAAGGATATGAGGAAGCTGCAGTGCCCAAGATACAAGACCAAGCCCTGGACTGGTCCCCAGGAACTCTGTTTTCTGCTGCTTCTTAAATTTCATAATCTCCTTTGCAGATCTAAAGGCTTAGATGAACCAGCTCAGGGTTTGAAAAATCAAATTACGCATGAACAGCGTTGCTTTTTACTTGAATTTTGATTTGTTAATAGTAGCTGGAATCCAGTTAAACTCTTGTTCATGAATATCGCAATTACATTTCATTACTAGACCATATCATATTAAAAATGGTAATTATCCCAGTTTTTTTCCTTTAGAGCTTTTCAGTAAAACCCAGCCCTCTGAGCTAAATTCTTGAAAATACTGGATAAAAAAAATTAAAATGTTTTCAATCTTGTAATACATAAACTTAACTGCTTACATCCTGCCTTTTTATATGGAATGGACAATTCCTCTCCTCAGATGTTAAAGCAGGAACCCTGTGTTCTGTGATAATCTGGAATAATTATTTCCAAAGGCATTTTGGAGGTGGCTCAGGAGCACTTTATATACTGGCAATCATCTTGTGTTTTCACTTCTGTAAATGAATGGATGTCTTAATGAGTCATTGGATGCATCTTATAAAAATATGGGACTTAATTCAGGAGTGCTTTGAGAGACACTGTATTAAAACCTCATCTGGACAAATACCAAAGCAGTGTGGGGGTGGGAAATAAGAATCTGTAGGTTACTGAGCAAACTTTCCTGTGTGCAGATAGGAAATGCTGCTTTTTTCTAACTTGATTCTTAGTAATTCAGAATTCTCTGAGCGCTCTTCTTAACAGCGAACTTGTGGTGGTTTTGTGAGCTTGTTGCTTTTTACTTTAGAGGACTAAAATACCTGTATTGAAAATGGGTATGTCTGTATCAGGTAAAAGCTGCATTTCCCATTTTCCTATCTATTCTCTGAAATCACAGCTTTCCTTTCCTTTTATTGTATTTATCTGTTGTGTTGTTCCACTTAACTTTTACTCCTCCAGAACATTTCAGCTCCATATTTAAGGCTCACAAACTCATCCAAGAACTTGTTTTAATCATTGTTATTCCTGTAGATGAAGTCAGCAACAGTAGAGGTGACTTTTCTGAGTTATTATCCAGCCTTGTTGTATTTATGCCCTGCTTTATGTGTTTTTGAAACACATGCCAGCCAGGAGAGCAAGTATTTGCCATATTTTTCTTTCTTAGGCACTGTGTCTTCAGAGCCCAAACTTGGTCAGCTGAGCAGTTCTTTATAATCTTCATTTAATATCTTGTTTTTAAGAGCACAGTTGCTTTTTTCCTGACCTCCATAACATACTAAATTTGAAATGGGAAACCCTGTTTTATGTTCACTGGTATTGTGGTCTTACATTTGGATAAAACACAGCTTGGGGCATGTATTAGTAAAGAAACAAAGAAAATGAAAATTTATGTACCATGGGGGATATTCTTAATCAGGACCAAATTTCAGAAATGGATTTTATCTGTGCTGTGATGGAAGCATCACTGGGGATAAAACAAACTTCTAAATTTAAAACTTAAGCTATGAGAGCATAATTCTTATGTTGCTTATAAGGTAATACCAGTTTTCATTGGGGCTGGAGGAGAGAAGTCAAACCCTGCCTGTTTCAAGAAATCTCAGCCTTTTCCACTGTTAGCAGCCTATATAAAACTGAAGTCATTTAACTGCAAAGGATAGAGATTAATGGAAAAATTGTGGTTTCATTCATGTTGCTTCACCTCATTCATTGTCCTCTGAAGAAGCGTTGCCTGCTTGTTCTCCTCTTGTGTGAGCTGTGGATTATTCTTAGCACCGACAACTTGATCCTCTTTCTTTCCCCCAGCATTGCCATGGCAACTAAAGAAAATATGACTTCGCAGAGAGGGATGTTGAAGTCAATACAAAGCAAGATGAATACCTTGGCAAGTATCCTTTTTCCTAAAAATTTGTGCTTCCGGTGCAAAAGAAGAGTTACGGTACAATTTTTCACTCTGCCATTTGGGGAATCAGCAGCATCAGTGGTTGCACAACCTGTATTGTCATCAGTGACAAACAGGGTTTTTATCACTCTCCCTTGATAATCTGACTGAAGCATCTCAGTGGTAAATGTGGTGAATAAGTTGGTTTTGGTCAAATTTGGGCGCTGCAGATAAATGAACGTAATTTAGTTTTCAGGTAGAGATCTGCATTTTATGGCCTTCCCTGCTGTATGTTTCTGTAGAAGTGTAATTCCATTTCAGTTCCTGCTTTTTGCTTTCAAAAAAAGCTGAAGTTCATCACTGCTTGCTGTGGTTTACAGCTAAAAGCAGTCAGGGCCTGAGTATCCTCTTGTGTGTCACACTCTTGTAGATGTTAATTAAGGTTTTAGCTTGTTGGTTTCTGTGCATGTTCTGTCTCAGGGCTAAAGACTGTGCCACGTTGTCAAGTCTGGCATGTTTGTGGTTTTCCTATTTTCTCAAATGCCTTTGGTTGTTCCCTTCACCAGTAACAGAATCCCATTTAAGAAATTCCACAGATGTTTTATACAGCCTCCCCAATTTTTTTTTTCCATTCTCATTTAAACACAATTAGTAAAAGTAACTAAGCCTCACATACTGGGGATTAAAATGCCGGTAATTTATGTGATCAGGTGGTGGATTCTGTGTACATGTGAACTCTGGGCTGGTCTGTAATTAGTGAAATGCAGTTGTAATCCCCCCTATCCATAAGATTTTACTGCTCCTGCCTTCTCCAGCTTGGGAGCAGTTCTGCCTTTCTTGCAGTGTTGGTATTCCCACATCCAGGCTTTGGGGCTCGTTGGTGAATTCACTGTTTGCTGCTATGACCTTGACTCAGACCCCTCCAAGATCGTTTTCCAGCAGTGAACAGCCTGATCCAAAGGATCAACCTCCGGAAACGACGGGATTCCCTCATTTTGGGTGGCGTGATCGGCGTCTGCACCATCCTACTGCTGTTGTACGCTTTCCATTGATGGATATTTCCCCCCCTGGACTCGGCTAAAATTCATCACCACCTTCCCTCCTCCCAGCCAAGGAAAAGTGAGTGGGGGAAGAGTCAGACTTCCACAGCCTGCTCGCCGTGGCTGGGGCTGTCAGCATGTCTGGAGCTTCTGATGGTAGACTGTGACACTGGGCTTGGGCTGAAGCTGCAGTGTTTCTCCTCCTCTTCCTCTGGGTTAAATTTGGTGGGATTTGTTTGTCTTTAATTCCCTTTCTCACTGCAAGGTAAGTGCCCTTGGGATGCTTAACCACAGTTCCAGTGCTCAGCAGGTTTGGTGCTGGCTGGTGAGTGGGAAAGGATTAAGTTTGCCTTGGGTGGAAGCTCGGCAGGAAGGCTTTTCCTTCTAATCCCAGCCCGGTACTGAATTTCACCCTGTGAGAGGAATATTGCAGCTTTAAGCCTTCAGGTTGCTTTACTACTAAATACATGTTCTGTAATTCTTTTTAACTCCTGGTTGAGATTCTACTTATTTCTGCATAATTCGTGCTGTGAAAACTGTGCTTCACACAAATTCCTTGAAGTTAGCAAAAAAAAAAAAAAAAAAGGAGGGTTCTGTTCACTTTTTGCACAGAACATAGATAAAGTACCCTCTGAGGGAGATCATAAGATTTTTTGTGGCTTTAAAGGGACTGACAAAGTCCTCCTGTGTAAAAAGGGAGCACAGTGTCCCAGCAGCTGTTTACTCAAGTGTTCAGTCATCTGAAAAGTGACCAAACATGAATTCACCTAAAGGAATCTTTTGGGTGCAAATACTTGGATTTTGGCTGGCATCATAAAGATCTTTATAAAGAAACGATAAGCAGTTTACAAAGTCTATACTGTAATTTAGGTAAAGTTATTCTGATAGTGCAGTAAGAAGGATATGATCTAAACTGTCGACTGGAAATGAAAATTATGGTTATACCTGAGGGAAAGGTGTCTGCGAGCAAAGGTTTTGGACATAACTCCTCCTAGTAAAGAGCTGAATGTATAAATAGTGAAACAACTATAATTTACCATTATTGGGGGGGAAAAACACCTTATTAGGTCCAGACAGGCAAAAAACCCCTGTTGTTCGTGTCTCTAAACAAAGCTGACATCTGCAGTGGCTGTGATATTGCAGATTCCCAGATTAGGGATTTTTCTGCTCTTTCAACAGCACTTTTCCATCTGTCATATCATAACCCAATAAATTCAAGCCTTGGCACTGAAATACCTTTCTAAGAACTTGATTAACTCTTTTCACAATCCACTTACAGTGCTCCTAACAGATTCTGTGTATTCCATCACCCACAAACCTCGCACAGTCCCCAGGTTCTCCTCGGGAGCAGAGTCCAGCAGGACGGACACAATTTTTTACTTCATTTTATAGTGTCTGTGAGATGGAGGGAGTAGAGACTTGTGCCTGTGTAGTGTGCAAACCCACACTGTTACACCCAAAATGTCTGGATTTAAAGGCTTCTTGGCAGACTTAATAACTCTGTGCTAAAAAGTCAACAATTGTTTCTGATCAGCCATCCTGCCGTTGGGATTTGGAAGCATTTGGAATTAATGCGTGTAAAACTGTGGGGCTTGTATTTTAAATAAAGGGTGATTATTTGGTTGATTTGGGAATGTTCCCATTTGGAGATGAAGTGTTTATTAAAGGGGTTTATGAAAAAGCTTGATGGATAAAGGAGGGTTATTAATGGATCTGTGTGTTGGGAGATCAAACTTCTTCTCCCTGTTGCCTTTTCTTTGATTCTTTCTCCACCCTAAGGGACCCTGATCAGCACTCGTGCATCTGTTTAGGATTTGTAGGATTTGGTTGCTCTATACTTGGCAATATAAGATCTGCAGTACCGTAAATAAATTCATTTATTTAATCTTATAACAAGTTTTTTTATTGGACTTAACTGATTATTTGGTGCATATATTTAATCTTATTGTGAAAAAGCTGCTATGGAAAATATGTAGATTATAATAAATATGTAAACATAATTGATTTTTCATGTTATGAAAATGTTATGGAGGAACTGATATATTTTAGTATAAACTAATGGAAATACGCTGAATTATCTCTGATAAAGCTTTACTGGAAATGGTTTCGGTGTTGGCAGCCCCTCCATGGTTTCTGTTTGTGTTGGTTTTGAGTCAGTTTTGTGTTGAAAAATACATTTAATTATCTTTGGAGTTTTCCCTTCATCATCAGCTGGCAGAGTGAGCGGGTGTTGTGCTGTGCTCCCTGGAGGGGTGTGTTTGCATCTGGCCCAGGGAAAGGCTTCCAAATTCAGGAGAATCAGCCTAAGAACTCATCTCTAACAACCTGGACCTGTGGTCAGAACAGTGGACAGGAAAATGAAACCAGTGGATTGTAGTATTCTGCCTCAAATCCCAAAATACAGGTTTGTGTGTCTCCTGTTGCTAAATGCGTTCTCTCGGTTTTTCGTTCTGTGTGGTTCCTCCTGCTCTAAGGAAAAAAAGACAGTGGTTAAAGAATTCTCATTCCTGCAATTCCTGCCAAAGTGGCGGTTTCGTAGCTCAACCAAACAGAACTGTGCTGAGAAAATTATTGCTGAGCATTGAGCTGAAGGGGGGAAATCCATGATACATTTCTACAGGGCACGTTTCGCACACACAGACACTTTTTAAATTTCTACTTCATTTTTCCTGCCAGATAAGCAGCTGCTTCTAACCTGGCCAAGCACTGGAACACAAAGGATCGTGTTGGTAACGTTGATGCCACGCTTCACACGGGTGGGAATGTTTTTATCCCTGTTCTTTAGGCTATTTTTTACATGTTTATCTGGTCTTCAGTCTCTGGTTGCTGCAGCAGAGCAATGGCATGTGGGCAGCACCCAGAACTGGGTGTCCACAGCTGTACCTTCTCCCCAGGGCTTTGACCAGGCTCTGTTTTGCTGCTGGAAAGATGAATTTTCCCTTCCTGGGGAGCCACAACATTTTTTTTCTTAACCAGTATTGATTTCAGGAGTTTTGCCTATCAAAGTCAGGTGTAAATTCCTGCTGGATTCATGATGCTGAGTAATCAACCAGAATTTTCATTTGTAGTTTAGAAGTCATTTTTGTTGAGTGGTGTGAGGAGAGTCAGTTCCGTGCTGGGTGTTGAAAATGAAAGAGCAAAAGTAGATTTTTAGGTGATGTGAAAGTGTCAGATGAATTGTCCACAGCTTTTCCTGCAGGGCTGTGTCCCCTGAGGTGCTGCTTTCCCAAAACTGCTGCACAGGGAGCCACGGCTGCTCCACCACCACTTCTGATGGTGCAGCTCATTTAGTCACGACTAAACGAGAGTTTTAACTCTCTACATGTAGCAACTTGTTTCCCAAGATCACTTGAGGCATCACCTTTTCCTGTTTTTAGTGGTTTTGTCCCGGAGCTTTCATTTGAGACAGGAAGGAGAGGTAACAGCTGTCAGTGCTGGAGGAGGAAACGATTCTGAAACTCCTTAAAGCAGAATTGGATTATGAAACGTGCAGGACAGGAGACTGCAGTGAGACACGCTGAGCCAAAACTGAGCCATGGTCTAGTGACATCTGCAAGTCCCCTCTGTGTCCCGTGTTCTCCTGTCACTGCACGTTTGAACCAGCGGTGATGTTTGAGTTCTGACTCCAGAAGCAGCTGTTGGTCTGTGTGGTACTGAGGAAAGCAGTTAAATAAACACTCTACACCCCAAACAGAGCCCTTTCTCACAAATCATCCCACACCTTGTAAATGGGTTTCTGATTGCACTTTCTGATTTTTTTTTTCTTTTCATATATGTTCTTGAAACTTCTGTTGTAACTGTAATTATTTTTTGTTCTCACCTATTGTGCATTCTCTGTATGTATTAAAAAAAAAAAAGGCTTTGATATGTAATTTAATAATAAATTAGAATTCTAAGCAAGGTGCTTGGTTCTTTCCCCCCTTGACAATCTTTGCCTACCTAACCTTCAGGGAAGATACAGAAAAGATCCATCTCACCACTTTGGAATTGTCCCTGAACATTCAAATCAATGTGTTCTCTGGTTTTATATCAAATATCAGGTGTGATGGAACATTTCCTGACCCCAGAGTGGTTTGATGGGATGTGTTCCTCCTTTTCCTTCTCTGCAGTTCTGGACTTATCTCCTAGCTGGGATGGGGCTGATTATTGTCATGGTGGTTTTTCCTGCTGTTGTTTGACAGGTGGAACGAGGATGGGTTTTTTTAGAGGTAAGTACCTGTTAAGAAGGAAAATCTCTGTGAATTTCTGTCTTCAGGACAGGCAGGGGTCTGTCCCTGTGTGACAGGGTGGTCTGGTCCCCCTCCCTCCTCAGGAGTTCAGCCAGGCAGTGTCGTGCCTGAAGGATCCCCCTGCACCTGGTGCTTTTGCAATCAATGCTAAATCTCTGAATGCCACTCCAAATTTATTTTCCCAGACGAGCAGAGCTGCCTGGCAGTGTGGTACCTGTCTGTGTGCATGAGGCTGGGAGGGAAGAGAGGGATTTCTCCTCGCAGAGCTCTCGTGCTGTGCCTGTAAACGCTGCTTTAAAGCAGCCATACATCCCTGTATCCTTAATGCCTGCTAAATATTCAGGAGTGGCCAGATGCTTTCCCAGGGGAAGGCTTTGACTGTAAAGCTAAAGGAGAAACTTCAAAAAAACTTTTGAAAATGGAAAGGCAGTTCTGGTTTCACATAGTGGGAAGTGCAGTGAGTTTTTCCAGTTGCGGCACTGGTAATAAGTGGTGCATAAAATTCCATCTTCATTTGGATTAGAAAATAAATTATTAATGGCACTGAATCCTTTTTTCCAGCTCCCTGTACAGTCAATAATTTATAGTGGCACAGGCATAGGGTATATATTTTTAACCATCCGCCTCCCAGAGTACTGTTGTTCATACTGAGAGCTGCTGTCCTTCCTGACAGGCTCCGGCGCAGTGGCAGTTCCTGCATTATGGATGAGCCGTGCTCTGCTCCCTCATCCCGGTGCCATTCCACGAGCAGATTTCCTGCTGAAAGGGAGCTGAACACTCCATTAGAAATTCACACAGAGACACGGGAGTGTCTTTGTTTCCTCCCTTTCACTGAGCGTGGGCGGTGTACAGCGCCGTGAACTTGATTTTTGAGTGTTTTAATAGAAAACCTCAATGTTTACAGTTGGTATTCCCATTTTTCTGAATGCCAGCCTTTCATCCACCATCTCCAGGTGGAAAAGCTGTGCTGCCAGCACCGTGCCTTGGCAGCTGGGCTGTGCTCATTAAGCACTCGGAGCCTGCTGTCGCCTTCATCCTCTCCTTCTTGCCGAGCTGCTGGAGCGTGTGCTGCAGCTCTGCCCCTGCTCCATCCTCCTGTCGCAGCCCTTCCCGTGTTCTTTGTTCCTAATGGGACCCTGAGGCTTTGCTAACCCAGATTCCAGAGCGCTGCGAGTAAGGCTGGAGAAGCCTGGCTGTGAATCGGAGCCTCTGCAGCCCTGAAGCAGCATCTGCCGTTCTCTCCTTGTGCTTTATTTCCTGGCTGCCTGGATTTTGGCACCCTGTGGACCCTCTGCCAGCCAGTGGTGTGATTTTGAGAGGTCTCCTGCAATCGTGGCTGTTCAGATCTTACATCTTTTGTTGCTTTGTCTGCTCACTTCACTGCCCATCTAATTCTCTTCCCTTCCTTCCCTGGTGTTTGGCTTCACGTAGACGTTTCAAACACATGAATTCATTTTTGGTTTCATCATTTCCTTTTTTAAAAACCCATCCTTACTTTGAAGTCCAGAGGGTTGTCCAGGGTGACCTGAAGCCTATCAATCAAAGCCACACTTGAAGGAAATTCACTGATAACCACTCTGGTGCAGGAGCACAGCGTGGGGCTCTCCCACAAATGCTGTAAACAGGTAGGGTTTAGATATTTTGTTTCTTTTCTTATCTCCCTCGCCCATACCCATCCGTCTGATTCAGAGTTCTTGGAAGTGGGGACAATATTCTTCCTCTTTTGTCTTTCTAAAGCTGCACTGAAAATAGAAGCTCCTCTCTGCAGGTTGCAAAGCCCCATTGAGCTGCCAGCTGTACAGTGGAAACTTCCCCAAGGTGTTTGCTGGTACCTGTGCCTGGCCATGTCATGTGCTACAGATCCCTCCGACTCCAGACCTGTGCTGAGCTGGCTTCTTCCAGGGTGAAATGCTGCTGAAACGCCAGATTTTTAAGGGAACCTTTTCTGAAGACTCTGCAGGATGCTCAGGAATGTTGCAGGTGTAAAAAGAAATCGTGAGTAGCTGGGAAAGTGCTGATCAGGTGGCCCTGGCAGGTCCAGCTTTAACACACAAACCACCATTTATTACATTAAAAAGCAACTGGACCATGCAAGGACCTTGTCCCCACTGGAGATGGGTGGGAACCTGGTCCTGGACAAGGGTGGGGATCCTGTGAGTGTCCCCCACTTTCGGTGTCAGGGGAGGCTGGACTGAAACCAGGGCTTGGTCAGCCTTGGTGGGGGAACAGCACCCAAGTGCAGGAGGGGGGATATGTGGATATTTCCCTGCTGTGCTATAAATGCAGCTCCCTCTAGGTCAGGCATGTATCACCAGTGCTAAATTTACTTCCAAATATTACTGAGGTGGGGAGGTTTGTGACTCAGGTCTATAAAAGCATGCACTGCTTATGTAAAGAAATAAGTTTGGAAAGAGGCAGGAGGGGGCTTGGGCTCCAGCAGGGACCATTCCTTGTAGGTCTTTGTACTGGGGAGCAACTGCACCTTCACATTGTATCTGTTCCATACAGCAGGATCAGCTGGCCAGGTCTTCCTGTGTTTCCAAACATTTCAGGAAATGTAAATAATTTCCCAGCCTATGCTCTGGCTTGGATGAAATCGCTTTAAAATAAAAACCAACAAACAATGGGGGATCATCAATTCTTGTAATATTTCAGGGTGACTTCAGATCAAGTTTAGCCATGGTGTCCCTGGGAGGGGAAAGGAGGAACAGGAGGGATTCTGGCCATGGGAATTTTGGTTTTTTGGATCCTTTCCATTCATTTAAGTACGTGTGTCTGTGTGGTCTTGGAAAACCTGAGTTCCTGGAGGCAGCTTTGCCACAGCAGGCAGGCACGTGTTGGCCATCCAGCACCTCCACCAGCATCCTCAGCCCTAACCACAACCACATCCCGGGGGAATGAGCCTCTCCCACTCTTCCTCAGGAAATTATATTCCTTAACTCAGCAGCCAAGGTCCTTCTGCACTTGTGGTGCCCCTGGGAGGTGAGTGCTGGGCTTGCCATGGTCTGGGAGTCCTGGGCAGGGGAGGAAGAGCTGTTAACTCATTTTTGGGGACAATTGAGCTTATACCCACTCTGTTTTGCAGTCAAACATGAAGGTAAAAACAGAGCATTGCTTTAAAGGCAGGAGGTCCTTTTGTTTTGTTGCTGTTTTTTGTGTACCTGGGCTGGTTGCTTCAAACCCGTGAGGAATGACAGTGCAGGGTGTGAGGAACTGCTTGATTTTTCTGCCCATCTGGAGCTGATGAAATGATCCATCTGCATTGATCCTTGCTGGGAAGGAGGAATAAACACGGGTTTTATGAAATTGTACCCGAGATCAAACAATTGGAAGAAAACGCTTTGGAATCCGCAGCCTGTAATTAAACATTTTCCAGGAGGCAGCGAGGTGCAGCGAGCTCAGCAGAAGGAGGCATTTTGCTGGGAAGTCTTTGCTTTGTTTCACGCTGCGTGCTATTAAAGCAAACAACCTCACAAGCTTCAGAAGCATTGGCAGCTCTTGACCAAGAATAGCAGCTCACATCACAGCTAAGCTGGAAACAATGAGGGCCAGCAGTCGTCAGTTGGTTGGGTTTTTTTAGCCCGTAAACGAGGTAGCTGAGCTCATGGAGAAATCCCCATTTCTCTATTTTAGGTGCTTTAAGTTGTTCCATCTTCTGAAGGATCCAGCAATAACCACCATAAAGCGAAAGTCCTCATTTAAAGCAGATCTGCTGGTGCAATTCCCACTTACCTGGGCATGCCAGGCTCTCCTCCAACACATAAATCCTAAATCCTCACCACCTAACCCAAGCTTCTGCAAAGCCTATCAAGCGTGTCTTGCCTGGCTAAAAAATTCCTCTGAGATGTGACAGAAACCTCCACCATGTGGGATCATGTGGAATCCCCATCTCTGGAAGCCTTCAAAAGGCACATGGATGTGGCACTTGAGGACATGGCAGTGCTGGGTTGGATGAGCTCAGAGGGATTTTCCAACCCCACGGATTCCATGATCAGCTGCGCTCCTGACTCAGTGTCTCTGTGGGGACGTGGGAGCTGTGGCCGTGCTGCTCCCACCGCCTTTGCAGGGGAGCAGGGACAGCTTTGAACTGGAAGCAACGTGCAGAGCTGCAGAACAGCTTCTGACTGCAAAGGGGAGGCTGGATCTGGGTAGGGAAATAGGAAGACAGAGCCTTTCAGCGCCCTCACAAAGACAAATTCGTTTTTTCTCTATTGTTGTCTACCAGGAGTGTGTTTGGTGAGCTGCTTCCAGTTTTGAAGGTGTCCACAGTGCATCCAGACTTCATCTTTTTTAAATCTCTGCAGCTCAGAAGCTGTTCTGTGAGCAGGGAGAATTTGGGGTGCCATCTATTCTTTTTCAGCCCAGTGCTGGGGGCTGCATCTCTGCTCACCAGAGCCAGGATGTTCATGTGCTGCTCATCACAAGGTGTCTCTGCAGCCCTGAGCTCTCCTGCTGCTCCTGTGGCTGCTGAGCCCAGGGCCCCAGCTCCATCACCTCCCAAATGACTTTCTGAGAGGCTTTGAGAGAGCCCAAGGAGCTGAGCTGCTCGCTCTCAACAGCAGCCAGCACTAGGAGCCAGAGAGAAAATGGACATGTTCTCCCTGTGCTTTTAACTCGTAGCCCCTGACTGGAGCAAAGTCATGGAAACCAGTTGAGGAACTGGTGACCAACTTTTTGTCCTTTGCCTGAACCCCAAACTCATACAAATTCATCAGCGAAGGCAAACATTGGGAGATGAAGGGAGAGCCCATCGTGTTGCGCAGAGAACGTACTCAACGTGGAAATGGGATGTAAACCTCTCGCTGTTCCTCTGTGAATCTATTATACATGAGCCCATCAGAGCAGGGTATTAATAAAACAGGAGCTAAAGCACTTGGCACTGCCTTGTCTTTAGTGAAACATCAGAGCCAGGGCTGGCGGCGGCGGCCTTTGAAGTCTGGGATTGCATCTGCCCGGCTGCGGCGGTGACATGGTCAGGATGCTCCGGGGGGAATCTCGCCACTGAAGGGGAATCTCTTCGTGGTGTGGGGGTTTTTATGTGATTCAAATCCTCCTCCTCCTCGTCCTCCAGGACAAAGCCATTGCTTTTTTCTCTGCTCAGTCTTCTGGCTTGCTGAATTCTTTAAATTCTTTGGTTTAAAGCAGCCTCAGACATCCTGTGCTGGGATGCAAACGGGGTCTGTTCCCTCAAGGTTCTCCCCACCAAGACCTCTCCATCCCTTTTCTTGCACACAGGTACCACCAACCACAACCCTCTTGGCTTTGCTGAACAATGGGGAATAAGTGACTCTGGACTTTCCAAACATCTGCATTTTGTTTCTCCATCAGGACAAATAAACCTGGCTCTTCAGACCTGCCCTGCAATCCCAGCTGTGCTGCCAAAGCCCTTGTGCAGGCAGTGACGCCTCTGGCTCTGCTGGGTGAGCAGAGGCACTGGGGGGATGCTGTGCCTGAGCAACACAGACTTTGTGCAAAGCCTTGGTGTAAAAAGCTGCAGTGTGGTGTAAACTCGGACCTGTGTGGCTGTCAGTAATTAACCCTGGCTCATTAAACCTCTCAGAGGTTTGAGCAGAGGCTGTCTCAGCCCCGGGATGTGAAGCTGAACATCAAGAGCACGGATCTCGGTGGTGTTACAAGGGGAGGGTGTTAAGGAGTAAGAACCAGCAGATCTGATGGGAACTGCAGTTTTCAAAGCAATGGGATGCACCAAAGAAATGGGCTTAATTTGTTAAAAACGCCCGAGTGAGCTGCAGAACTGGGGAGGGGGATGATGCAGTGCAAGAGAAGGGCTGTGGGATCACCAGGAATGCTGAGCACGATGCTGCAGTGGGGAG
Source organism: Pardalotus punctatus (assembly GCA_013400915.1). Classification (NCBI taxonomy): domain Eukaryota; kingdom Metazoa; phylum Chordata; class Aves; order Passeriformes; family Pardalotidae; genus Pardalotus; species Pardalotus punctatus. The sequence goes on along the minus strand of VZTX01029785.1, from coordinate 2,887 downwards.
CAGCTCTGTCTCACCGGGGAATCCTTGGAGCCTGATCCATGGGAAACCTTAGGGACACATCCAGGGCTGAGCCTGGCTTGTCGGGGCTGGGCTTTGTGCTGTGGGCAGCAGCTGATCTAGAAGAACTAATTCCTGCTCCTTTGATTGGTGTCTGAGGTGCTCGTGAGGATAAAACAATTCTGTTTTTCATCAGCTCACAAACATTTAACCTCCGTCCTCTCTGGCTTTGAGCACCTGCGGGGTTTTCCTGTTTATTCATTTTTCAGCGCCCAAAACCTTTCCACTTGCATCCTTAAGGAAGGCAAGGAGGTTTTTGTCAGAGTGAAAATGACAGGCAGGCCAAAGATTGTCACAGTCAGCCTTCCAGTCTGGTTGGAAAAACTCTTGGGAAGACTGGAGCCCGTGTTTTGGTAAAAACCAGCACGAGGCTGATCTGTCTGCACCTCTCCCTGCTCTGACTTGTGCTGTTTTCTTTACTCTTTGCCTGTACATATTATTTGCAACCCACTGCACCAAAAAAAACCTGGTTGCTCTCAGAGTGTGAAGCAATCGCTGAATGAGTAGCTTGGATAATTTTTTTTTTTTTCTCATTTAGACAGAAGAAACCAGTTCAGCTTTGACCATGCATGTTACATTTTAATTTTTTTTTTCTCATGCCAAGAAATACAAAGAAAGTATATAAGATATACCATACCATCCTGCAGAAAAAGAAACATTTGTCAGCAAAGAGAAGCACCCAGCTGCAATTCCTGGTGTGTTCATGCTCTGTGTGAACTGTGGCTCTCCCAGTGGGGGGATGGACCCGGCACTTCCATGCCAAGGATCGAGTCCTGGCACCTTCTAACAAGGGCTCCCAGGTGCTATCAGGGTTGCCTTGGTGAATCCTGCACACGTTCCCTTTCTGATGTTTCTTATCCTGGATGGGTATTTATAGGTTTGAATTTTGCTACCTACTGGTGTCAGCAAATGCTTTACAAATATTCCCACTTTGAAAAGGCTGCTTTCCCCCCACACACCCCCTTGGCTTGTGCCCAAGCAGGGGAGTTTTTCAGTCCAAACCTAACTGGTTTTTGCCAAAATCAAAGGGTGTATACTGAAAGAAAAACGAGCTTAAATCTGAATTATTTCAGCTTTGACAGCGCAACCCTGGCTGTGGTTCTGTGACAAGTAACAAAGCGACAGGGCAAGGGTGGGGCCAGCCCAGTGGGTGCCTTTCTGCAGCCTCTCCCTGGGCTCGGAATGAATGGAAACGGAGATTTAATTTTATATAAAAGGCAGGATCTGCTCCCGTTGTCTACATGGAGAAATCTGAGTGGGGAAGGTCGGGTCCCATGCGCTGGAACCTGCAGGGAGCCGGGTCAGAGGTTCCCTGCCCCTCTCTAAGTTAATTCCAGTGGAGCCCAGAGATGAGATTGTCCTTGCAGCACGACCTGTCTGGGTTAAAAGAGGGACAGAAGGTGGAGGAAAGATCCGTGGGACTCAGGAATGCTCTGGGGGTAGGAATGCTGAGGGGACAGCGTGGTAAAACAAAGAGGGGGACAGAGAGGGGTAAACTGGACCGGGGTGAAAAATCACCCAGAAAAAGCAAACCCATCCTTAACACTGCAAACTTTGAAATCCTTTTGTGGCTTTCTTTGCTGCCCTCGTGCTCGGAGCCCTTTGGTCCCTGCAGGCAGCACCCAGCGTGTCGCTGTGACCCTGTGACCGCTGCCAGACCTCTCCTGACCCTTGGGCACTGCACCCTACGAGGAGCTGCGACAAAACCAAGCTAGTTCGTGCAGCTTAAAGCTCCCAGCCAGCCTTGATGCACCCAGCAGCCCTTCTGTGCCACCCCACAGAGCCCAGCTCTGCCCCAAATCCCGGCAAAGGGACAGCAGTGCCACCAGCCCCGTGCTCGGCTCAGAGCTCCTTCCCGAGCAGTGCAATCCATGTATTTATATCCCACCAGGACCTCACACTTGTCGATCGTCACTCCTACTGCAGCTCCCGTTTAGAGACATTTCCCACCTTCTCCATCCCTTCAGTGAGCTCTCCTCCTACCAGCTCAGCTTTCCTCTCAGGTAGGGCTGGATTGGCACCGTGCTCTCACCTTTCCTTCACCAGGGGGGAGAAGTTGGCCAGACCCCGAGGGTTTCGTGGCTGTTTTGGTGGGAAACACGGAAAACTCTGACGTGTGTGCTCAGAGGAGGCTGCAGCAGGTGGCAAAGAGCAGGGGGTAAGAAATGGGGCTGCTTGGTGGGGATGGAGAGGGCAGCCCAGGGGTGGTGGGGACAGCGAAGTGGCAAAACCTTTGCAGAACAGGCTGCAAAATCTGTGGAGAAGTTGGTGGGGGAGAATGGATTTTCTGGACATCCCTGGGGAGTTTATTCCTCCAGCACTGGACAGGTTATGAGCAGGAAAAGTATTTTGTCAGGGATAACTGTAGAGGCTTTCCTCGGGATTTAAATGCAGGATAAGAAAAAAAGCTGAGTTCAAGGGTGCAGTGCAATTTCATCCAACCAGGAAGATTTTAAAATTAAAGGGATTCGAGTTTTTTATTATACTTCATAGTGAGGTGAGAAGCATCGCCTGAGCTGTCCAGTGAGCAGGAGGCACAAACCCCATTTGGGTGAACACAACAAATCATCACTGCGGGATTTTTGGGAAAATCTGCCTTCTCCTGCCCCCAGGGGAATCCTGGTGCCTCCACTGCTCTGTGCTGCCCTGCCTTGGGAATTCTCCCAGCAAGGACCACTGTGGCTGCCTCACAGAGCCCCCTCCTCCCTCTGGCTGCAGGGATCCCATTTGGAGCCACAGTGGGGTGGAGTTTGCCTAGATCCCTTTGGAAAAAAAACAGATTCAAAGGAAATCTGCGCTCATGCATGGTTCTGTGAAGGAGGAGGAAGGG
>VZTX01029776.1:131660-182614 GCA_013400915.1 Pardalotus punctatus | reverse complement strand
CGCGAGCGCCCCCTCCCCTTCCCCCCCGCCCGCCGGGTCGGGCGCGCGGCGGGAAACGGGCGGCGCGCGCTCCCTGAGGGCTGAGGCGGGCCCGGCCCTGAGGGGGAGAAGCGGCGGCACGGGAGCGGGAACGAAACGAGCGCAAGGTGAAAAAGCCCCTGCCGAAAGGGCCCGCTCCGTTTAGGGTTTCATCGCCGGATGCGGTTTCCACGTGAAAGCGCTGCAATCGGCAATGTCGGATTGCTGAGAGTTTGTTTTCACACCGCAAAGTATTTGTCCTCCGCGTTTCTCCAGGAATCAGGTAAAACCCTAGGAAGTGGTACTGGTCTGGTAAAACTTGAGTGCCCTAAAAAAAAAATTACGGAAAAAAAGTCCGGTTGGAGGCTGAAAGACAAGTAGGATCGGTTGGAACACTTGATTTCAGAGAGAGAGTTTGGGCTTATACAGAAAAAAAACCACAGGTTTTATGCTGTAAAAGAATAATTTTCAACATCAGGGAACCAAAACACAACTCACATGCAAGTAGTTTCCCATGTATTTGAGGTCTGTTGGCAATGATTGTGTTTTTCTTAAAAAAGTCAATAAAAGCCAGCCCCTGGTTTATTTTGGCTGTACCCTTCTATTTCCATGGACAAAGAGTAGGGACACAAGCTGCTGGAGCCTGTGACGAAGTTGTCATTTACACTGTACCCCCAGGCAGGGCTCTGCTGTCATGCTACTAACACACACCATCAACAACACATTTGTCGCTTCCTTTTCTTGTCAGTCCTGACACCTTTTTCTTTCTTTTCTAATCTTTATCAAGTGGTTTGTTTTCTTTACCCAAGGGGCTTTGGTTCTTAGCAGAATACTACAGAGAGAGAATCCATTACAATTCAGCTAGTGGCTATGATCAATAAACCCTGTGCTAGTTGATTTTATTCTGCCTATCCATTTTTTAATATAATTCATGTTTATGTAGTTTTTTGTCACATCCTTCATCCTTTTTAATGGCAAATTAATGACCAGTCTTGAACAATACAGAAAAGCCATGCTTGCACAGTAAAGAAGAAATATGCTTCTTCAAAACAGCAGGAAACAAAAATCTGTGATAGTATTTCCAGCAGGGCTTTTATTGCAATTTTCCAATCATGTCTCCAGCTCCAGTGCTGGTAGCTGCAGTCTTGTAAAAACAGGAGAAAGGTGACAATCCTTTGGATTTACTTAGCTACACTACAGAGGGCACCAAATCCAGTTTCCTAATCCAGTTCCCACAAGATGAATTCGATGAGGCGTATGCTAAAGACAAACAAGATCATAATTGGAACAGAAAAAGAAGCAGGATTGTAGCATAGTTTGATAGAGAAATTACATTAAATCTGATACAGTGCATATTTAACAACAGGCAGAAAGTCATGGAACAAACAGTGTTGATCTCTGCATTGTCCTCCCAAGCGACGCAGGGAGTTGTCAGTCCAGCTAAGCCATGACTCCGTGACTGACACCTCTTGACTCACTGGAACCAGAGAGGTGTCAGTCATGGCTTACATGACCTGATATCTGCCTGGTTCACTGACACTGGTGACAAAGTTCCCACCAACCCACAGCCCCTGACCCTCCAGGGCAGCGGTGTCACACATGCACGGGCCTTCAGGGATCACGGCTGCGCAGGCTCCTGAATCTGCCGCACCTCTCTAAAGTCCTGATGATGCTCTCATTCAGTACAAACTCAAAGTAGCACAAACCTGGCACTCTTGGTGCTGCTCTATCTGCTTTTCTATGGGTATGAACACAACGTTGGGGTTCTCCTGTTTACCTCGAGACCTGCCATGATCTTGGTTTAGGTGTTAGGACCTGACCAGGTTACACAGAATTGAGAATTAAAGTCTACATGAGGAATAAATAAAATAACCAGCAGTCCAGTGTGGAATGTAGAAGTGACTCTCCTTCTCAGAGATGACAAGATGGACAAGGGAGAAAGAAATGTCTGTCATTCAGCAAGGACAGCAAAGGATCCTGAAAGCTGAACAGTGTTTCCATTGTTTTAACACAAGCTCCGCTTCTCTACTGAAAGATCCAAATGACAAGGACACTGAGGGTTTCTTTCTCTTCACTGTTTGTTTCCTTAGTAACAAATACACAAGCTGCACTGTTAGATACCATCCTTTTCTCTCTTTTTTTTTTTTTTTTAAAGATAAAGGCATATCAAGGATGTATTCAGTGTTTTCAGTGGTAGCAGGTTAAGGTTGCTTGTACGAATGAACCTCTGATACAGCATGATGTACTTGAGAGTACTGCATTTAGTCAGTGGCAGAGACAGTGAAATAACTTAAAAAGCATGGAAGAAAAATGCTTGCATCTCGATGTCTGGATCATTCTTTCCTTTGCTTCTTCAGAATATGTTAAGTCTCAAAAGTTTGGAGACTTTAACCAAATTTTAAAAGTCAATTGGTCTTAGAATTTCAAGCTCTAGATTCTCTGTTAGCTGAAAGAAAATCACTGAAAGAAGGAAAAACTACTTTTCAAAAATTAATTTAACTGCTTTTCTATATGTTTGCCACAAGTGCAAGCTTAGTAATGAAAAACAAAAAAATCTGATCTTGTCTTCTCAGTTACTCAGGTTTGTAACATTGTGTTCTTCATATTTCTCCAAGGAAAAGAAATAGGCATCTTTTTCTTGAGACATGGCAGCAACTGGTCTAAAGAGCATTATCTAGAAATAACTGACAAAATTAATATCAAACTTCTGATTATATAATATGAAAATACAACAGTATTAATTATTAACCAGCTTGTTGCTAAGTCATAAATTATACTGGTGTTTGTTACAGTGTATTCCAGTTACTTGTCTGGAACTGCCTGTGTAGGGAAGTATTTCAGGTGAATAAATAAATTAGTATCTTTTCATCTGAAATCAATAGAAGTAGGTGTTAAATTGTACTACTTATGCCAACATAAAACCTGCAAACGCCAAAAAGATGCAGTGAAGCTGCATCTTCAGTGGATCAGGGAATATCAAGGAATATGATCAGCTGTCCTGAAACACTTTGATGTCTCAAGTGGAGAATAGGCAGAGGAATTTGTTTGGGGGCTATGACTCAAATAAACCCATATCATGATTTCTATGTGATGTAGACATCTGCTCATATACATATAAATGGATGTGATGTGGAAAAAAGTCAGAATCACCCAGAGCTCCAGATACCTAATTCAGGAGAATATATGTTCTCTCTATCAGAGGGCTGAAATATACAGCACTGGAGGGTGATTTGTCATCTGCAGAATCTGCATCACTCTGTTTATCCCCGCCATCACTGTGAAAGATCTACTTTATCTCTTGTGTGACTTTTGAATAGCAAAACCAGATGTTAATTAAACTTTTCTAATATTCAGACTGACAGATATACAAGTGTCCTACCTAGAGCAGAGAAGTTCACCAGGGAATTAGCCAGCACATTGCCCTTCAAGCCTCAGCATGCCCTAGTAGCTAGGTTAAATATTTTTTTCCCCCACATTTGCTTCTTTAATAATTTAATATCAACTCCACTAGAAAATATAGACCTTTCTCTACATGATAACAGTAAGAGTTGAGTTTTGTTCTATACTTCTTTTGGTCTTTAAACAAAAATATAAGGCAAACAAAAGAATCATCGTGCTATAAGCACAGTAATGAAAATGGTGATCATAAGAACAAGTGACAGCCGTATTTTTTGTTGAAAATTGGTTTTCCTGCTAACCAGCCTGAGGAGAGATGAAGTTTTGCCTGTTTTCAAAAGCAGAGGCAACTGCAGGGATTGTGACCACGCTGGATAAGTGGGGAAACCTGCCACTGGTTGTGTCTGCTTCTCCTGATGGCTTTGGTTGTTGACTTTGCAGAAAGTCTGTCAAGAGACTCAAGAGCAGAACAGACTGTAGTGTGTAAATACATGTGTGTATCTTTAAAACTTACAGGAGTGTTTTTCTAATGGGAGAATTTGTAACTGTTCTATTTATGTTTATATCTGGCGCAATCAATTACAACCTCTGGAACTGCAGGATTCACAGATCAGGACCCAAAGGTGAGATACAGTAGAAATTAAGTCCTAAAAGTGGGTGAAGTCTAAACTCAATTGTTTTGGCTTATTCTAATATGCTTTAGACTGTTACAAAAGAAGATTCAGGACCAAAAAGTATGTTAAAAATATATACTAAAAGATCTTTCTATTTTAATTAAAACTGTAGATATAGGTAGTGATATGAGCTGTACATTATATCTCTCAGTGCTAACTCAAATTCCAAATCTTACCGTCTATGGGCAATTTACCTCAGGTGTTTATGGAAAATAAACATAAGCATTTTATGTATCAAATACAGATTCATTCTGATAGTTAATGTTGTGAAAGCATACTAGAGATGGAAAACATGTTGAAAATGGTGGGCAGTCTTTACATTTGTCTGTGACCTGTTTCAGAATTCAGTATTTGGATTTAAATTCTGATGATGAAAGTGCATTGGTATAGATGACTGAGCTGGACAAAATCTGTCAGCAAACTAGAGCCCTACCCCATTAGTTCTGTAATTTCCCCCTCTCCAAAAGAAGCAGCAGTTACTTTAAGCCACCTCAAGTTGCTTTGCAAGGGGTGATCCCTAGATAACTTCCAGAGACTGAAAAGACAACTGTTCTGAACCCCTGATAGTGGCTGTATAATTCTGAATGCACAGAGGGCTGGAGTTTGAGCCTCCAGCACAAAACATTGAGACTGTTGACAAGGAGCAGACTGCACTTTAGCAGGAGACTGCAAATGGCATCATCGGTTTTCCAGCTATTCACTCCTGGTAGGTAAATTACACAGTACAGTGGAATATTTAGCATGCAAACAGGAGTGGCAACACAGTAAACCAGCACAACAACACGTAGAAACTAATTGCACTTGATGAGGACCACAGCGTTTAAATCACAAAATCAGATGCTAGCAGGGAGTGTCTGTATTTAGCAGTAAAGAAAGCAGAAGAGGAGTTTCTCTGAGGCAAAAGGAAAAGGTAGTAGAATAAAGAGAACTATGTAAGTTTTCCAATGTATACGTACATATTAAAAAATCCACCCTAATGTAGAATTGTCATCTATTTCACGCAGCTATCGACTCCTTGGCTGATTGTTGGCCAGCTGTTGCTTATCTGGGAAGTTAAACCTGTCTTTTGTGAGCCATAGAAAAGCAGAGATTAATTTTCTGTTGATACATGTTTTGTAAAAACACATTCTGCATATGCTTTTCTATATATGCAAAACAGTTGGCTAGAGGCAGGGATTCGAGCTTTTCCTATGTTGGAATTGTTCTGTTTCCTTTTTTTCCTTTCTTCTAAAAGATGTGTTTCTCATCTTAAAACCTACTTATATTTCCATCTTAATTTTCTGTCCTGCCCAGATTAGGGCATCCAGTGCAAGCATATTCTGTCATTTCACAGATAAATAGAGCCGGGGGATTACTGTAATCATGTGATACAACTCACTGGGAGGCAGAAGCCATGTGACTGGTGATATTACTTGTCATTTAAACCAGAACATCCCTTAGGGAAACATCCTAGAACAACCTGTCTCTACAAATTGTTAATTCCTTGTTCTAGTCATTAATTACTCTCATTGACATATATATATATATATAAAATTTCTCCCTCAAATGTATTTAATTTTACCTTTCAGCTGCTTTTTCCTCTATCTCCATAAGATGGAGGAGACAACAGGACTCACTATAGACATAAGAGCATCCTTTTAAGTAATAGCATTTTATAAAGCACATTTTTCAATTTCTAAGTTGTTTTATATCTCTTCTCAGATCCTTTTCCAAGGTATCAAATGATTTATTGAGCTGTGGATTCCAGCAGTGATTTTTGTTCCTGTCAAGCATGGGACTGTCCTTTTCCTATTTAGACAGTCAGATGATCATATCTATCTGTTCAATTAATTGCCAATTCAACTGATTCTTCATTGGGGTCCCCAAGGGCATTTCAGAATTGCTGTTCGCACTTCAAAACAAGGAATACATGAGAATCTTATTATAAGGGCCAAGTAAAACCAAAGTTAGCTAATTGATAGTAAAAATATTTTCAGCTTGTTAGTGTTTTCTCATGGATTAGGCTAGACATCACACAAATTAAAAGCCTGGCCACATTCAGAAGGTATCTCTTATCAAGAATAACCAGCAGGTCACCCGGAGTTTCTCATAGAAGGTGAATTTCATTTCATTTCAGAGGCAAATTGTGAGTTTCCATAGCAAAGCAATGCTCTAGGAAAAATTAAATCAAAACAGATTTTGATTAGGATTGACTTCCTGTGGTAGCCAGCCCATTTTTTACACGGCAAAATGCAGGAGGGCATCAAACTATTCTCTAGAATTATGTGAAGTCAGGTATTATTAAAGATGATTCTTTTTGCAATGTTGAGATAAACATACAAAGTAAATAGTGATGTTGGCCATGGAAATTTTCTGTGAAGGACAAAAAGAAAAGCTTTTATTGTACTTAATATGAGTCTAGTGTAACTTTGAATGAGAATGAGACTGAAGAGAAGAACAGTAATAACAAGAAAAAAAGAGAGATATTCTGTGATTATCAGAGCATAGGCTGGTACACTGTAACTTGACACTTGACACGTATTGTTTTTAGTAACTTATCTAAAAAGTGTCTACAAAGATTGCTGGGAGGAGAACATACAAAGCAACCCCTGTTTTCCTGTCCTTCACACTGGGGTTTTTAAATTCACTGTGGCAACTGCTAGAGCTGCCTCTGCTGATTTAATTTATTACTTGTATTGATACACCTGGTTCTTCAAGATTAACTCAAAGGCCTTATTTACCACCCTGTAATTTTTGCCTCCTCTTAATATTTCCTTTTTCTTTCCCCTCAGGTCATTTAATTCTATAAACCCCTGGAGAATGCAACTGAGTCTAAAGACTAGTTTTATTTAGAGTCAAGAAAAAGCATCACTGATTTTTATTTTTTGTGATCAGATTACCTGTATGTTTCATTGGTAGGTTGGAACGAGTTGTATATGAATTCTGTACCCTAAATACTAGAAATTTCTGATTTTTGTTTTCTCCCGTGGATTTTTATTTTCTCCTAGGCTATCTCAGTTACTGAGCAGTGAACGATCCTATTAAAACTACTGAAGGATTTAGAGACAAAACAGCCTAACACTTTGTTCCACTGGAAAGGTGTGCCGGGTACTGTACTGGCTCCATCTTGTGGCTGAAACGGCGCTGATTCTTTATACAGGTTGACCCTTCTTGCCATCATTCTTAATAAATATTGATAAATAAATGTGTGAACTTCCTTTCTAACTTTTAGGACAAGTGGCTCAAATGTTTCTGGTAATAGAAAACCGGGCAGACAGGTTGAAGCCAAGATTAGCCCAAGAAAGCATTGCCTGTTTCCCTGTGTAGCACTAGCAATCCCAGTATTTGGTTACATCCTCTTGTGAGAGGAGCCTCAGCCAGCCAGGGGGGGAAAAAGCACCTACCAGCACTTTTTGACTCCAACCTGCACTAATGTTGCTGTTCATTATTAACTTGGTGTGGCCAGTAAAGCAATTTGCCATTTGCCTTCAAGAGTGGCCTAGGATTTCTACCAAAACATGAACACAGATCAGCGTTGTTTATTTTGGCAGCAATTTTTCTCTTTTAGAAAAGAAATATCTTTTCAGGTGGTTGTCATTAAATAATGTGCTAGCATTTGAATGGAAGAAAAAAGCAGGTACCTTTCAATTAACCTTTTCCTGCCATCCCTGAACTGTGTTCAGTAAGTGCCTCAATTTGACTGCTCAACCACCCCAACCACGAACTCAGCCTAGGAAAGGACAAAACACACAGCAGGAATTACAGAAGGCTGCCAACACCCCAGCTCACTGACCACATGGCTCAGCTAGTGCCTGCTTCATATTCCAGTTATGTAGGCTCATCTTTTGGTGCATAGCACGACTACCTGTTTTCTTCAGACTGCAAAAAAGTAAATAGTTCACTTTTAGCACCTTCAGTGCTGGCAGCAGGAAGGCAGTGAGCTGCCAGGGCATGCTGGATGTTTTGTTCTGTTGTGTATCAGCTTGTGTGTTACTGGATAGAGCTTCTAACAGGCACAGTAGAAACAGCACTCATCTCTAAAAATATTGCCACAGATGCAAGATTGCAGAGATCAAGAGAATACAAATTATGTTTGCAGAAACTGGTAGAGAGAGGGTTGGTTACTAGGTATGAGGTAGGATAAGGCTGGCTGCACCCATATTTTGCCAGTCTCAATATGAAAGGCATATCCCCTGATGCATACAATGTGGAAATAAAGAAAGTGTCTGTTTCCAAGGAGTCACAGACCCCAGCAAAATATGCATGGCAAGAAGAGTCTCTCTTACTATGCCATACAGAGAATCCATGATATCCAAGCATGAGTGACAAAGCAGCTTTACCTTGTGATGTAAGTGCCAATCTGGAAGACATTCCATATCTAGAATTCCATTTTATATCCCCTGCAGACATGCTCAGAAATCTGAAAATAAATGCAGGTTTACAAGACAGCCACAGTGAGTTAAAAGTATCAGTCTCACTCTCTCTGCTGTACATCATACCCATTTCATAAAGCAAATTCACTCAGAGCTGCACTGCAGTTTTATGTGAAGACCTCCCTGCTGGATTTTGTACCAAGAAAGAATCTTTGCGTTAAGCATGTCTCTTGGTCAGGAGGCACTGTGCACACAGTATACACCTACTGTGCTCTGTACTGTGCCATCCAGCTGCTGAACACTCCCTGTGTTCTGCTCTGGTACTGCCATGCCTGTCAGAATGTTTCCTGAGCCTGGCAGAGGGACTGGTGCAGCTTATGGCCCAGGGATGCTGCACAGCAGAGGAACAGGGTGGCCAGGCTGCTGCAACCACAGCATGATTAGTGTTTGAAATGTCTGGAACAAGGGTGGGAGGAAGCTATAAAAGACTCTCTTACATCTGCTCGAGACAGCAACATCCAGCACTACACATAAAAGTTACCAAGCGTGTGTCACAGAAAGTAATAACAATTACTTAAAATAAGACAGAGGTAACGCTGCTGCTTCGTGTTCCGCAGTGTGCCAGGGTAGAAGGTTGTTGTCTGGTAACAGAGGGGTGAAATGCAAATATTGCAATGCCATCTCAGCTGGTATTTAAGTTCTGGGGAGGCCAGCACTCAGGTGGATCTCACCTGCACCACCTGGGGGTTTCAGCCTTCAACAGCCTTCTCTGCATCCACATAATCTAGAAAAGAAGCGCCCATGCTGGCACAATGTGCGAAGGAACCGTCACACATGCCTTTGTCCTTTGCTTTTCTGAAACCCATTTTGTATCCTAGGTTTTGCTTTTGTAGTCCCTGCTATCCTTGAGAAGACCTTGTTCAGCCAGAAATATCCACATTCCAGTGCCTTTCTGGGGTATCTCAAACTTTTAGGTTCTAAAAAAAAGTCACCTGAGACATCTGCATGGCTTGGGGGGCACAGGATCAGCTGCTCTTGTAGGAGTACACAAGCACAAGTCAACACAACTCACATTTGATCAGAAAACTGATTCTTGCTCTTGTGTGAGCTAAAGAATTACAGAGCAGAGCAGACAGCATAACTGTCTGAGCAGGGCCCGAAGCAGGGCATGGAAACCCTCAGAACAGCTATTGGAACCAGCAAAATCCCCTGAGCATCAGTATCCAGAAACTTCCTGCAGGACACTTCACTGCTGCTACAAACAAGATTCTGCAATCCTTTGGATATTGTAACAGGAGAGAAATGAGTGCCACATCTAAGCTGGGGGTATACAACACAGCAACAATCTAGTGAAGTGAATTTTTCATGTTACAGGCTATACTGGTCCCTCAGTCCTCTATCTTGAATTGCTCTTTTGATACTTCTGCCAGTATGTGTGGAGCGGATGGATGGGAACGGAGGCAAGAACAGATTGTACAAAGTCTGACAATCATAACCAGCATAAGCATAATCATTAATATTCATATTAAGAAAGCTCCCAATGCCTCACCTTGCTTCTGTGCTTCATTCCCTAGCAGGGTGGCATGCTTTTTTTCGTAGGTGGTTGGAATTGCTTGGACCCACACCAAAAATTAGGGGGGAAAAAGAAAGAACGATCAAATCAGTCCCAAGCGACAAAATTGTCTTTAAATCCTCATTTCAACTGCCTTGACCAGTCATACTGTACGCCCACTGTGAGACTCAGACTGCTTAAAAGAAAGCACAACTAAACAAATAACCAAACCCAAAACAAAACAACCCCTAACTTACTACATAAAAATAGAAAGATTCACTTATAGTTTCAAAGGTATGTTTGTGTTGTAACCTGTCACTATGTTAGCCTTTGACAAACACTGGAGCTATAAATCTAGTAGACTTATATAATATTTTTCAATACATAATAGTACCTATATTATTATAAATTCTGCTTTTTAATGATCGCGGTTGACTGTCGTCAGCTGTTCATGGCAGCTTTCCCCCAGCAGATGGCACGAGCACAGCCCGTGATCGTCCCGACAGCTCTGCAGGGACCGGGCTGAGCAGGAGCGCTTTGTAGCGCCGGTCTGAGCTACGGACAGCAGCTGAATCCAGTTTTGGGGCTGGCTTAGAAAACCAACGTGCCATTGGAAAAACCACCCAGCAGTACTGTAGCAGCTGCTAATTACCAAGCCCTGGAAGCCGACAGCCCGTGGTGTAGGCTGCAGCAGGGTGTAGGTACTGCGCTCATAGGAAGAGAGCATGAGAGGGGTTTACAATTCTTTATTTCCCTCAAGCTTTTCAGGCATTAGCTAGCTCTCCACTGCTTGAGTAGGTGTAAAGGGTATACAGGTGTATTTATCATCCCAACATAGGACATACAAAGAGTTTGTAATTTTTACTCGTTTACCTGAAAATTATTTTATTCCAGGGCTTGGAAGGTTTCACTACCCCTGCTCCAAAATCTAGCACAGTTAGCAAGCAGCAGCAAGACAGATCACTGAAAGGCAATCACACTTCTTTTCACAGTGAAAATTACTAGATGTTCGAGTGATTCATACATTCAAGTAAAACTAAAATACACACATGCAAAATTTCAGTAATTGAACACAAACATGTCATCATGAATCCATTCTCAGTGCAAGTGAATGCCAAGACAATTCCTGAATATCCTGAAATGAGCACCTTAAGAGCTGAAATGGACTCTCCTGGTTAATTAATTGCTACCTTTGTTTGATGAGGAGTGTGGCAATTTGCAGATAAAAATATTTATACAAGAAATGCCACAGGCTTCATTGTTGCTGCCCACCTCTCTACCCACCAAACCTGCCTGGGCTATAATCACCATCTTCACACAATCCCTGTTGCACCCACAAATTTCATTCATTCAATCGCATTGATGTGGAGACATTTTTCTTTTCTAGTCCCTTTTTTCCCCCCAGAGATTTAACTCAAGAGCTATGATGGACCTGGCATTTTATTCTGAAAAGGACTGTATTTGTATTTATTCTCTGAGCCAAGTGTTTAGTTTAATATGCTTGTTGTAAATAAACTCTATCGTCCCTTGTGGTAAAAGGCCACAAGTTCCTGCTTTGAGGGACTGATCCATGTTAAGTGAAACTGTTTCCAGATAAATGTTTCCATGTGGTATGTGCCTCTTAATTCACAAATACCTTTGAAACACCGTATGTAACAGTTGCAGTGAATGAGGTTTAATGGGTAGAAATCTATGGAGAATTACTTGAGCAGTTGAAAGTTGGGAAGCAGAAATATTGTCACCTCCAGAAAGTGAGTTTTTCCCTGCATACAAAAAAGACAGCTGACCGGAGCCTCGGGTAGCTGAGAATTACAAGCTGCTTCTCTCTTCAGCACTGCAGAAAACCCAGCTATTTTAATATTTCCTAAAAGTATTCCATATTCATCCCCCAAAGAAAAGGCACAAAACTCCTTAAATTTTATCTACTACTGCACTGCCCAATGCCAGGCTTTCCAGGACACATGGGCACATGCATTCATGAGGGCAGATTGTTCTGAAGAGCTTCACACCTGGCTGCTCATTCCATCTCCTCAGGACTGATTTCTAGGAGAGAGAGCAAGCACTGCTCCCGAGCACAGCTCCCCAGCTCCCGGCATTCTTGTTGTCCTTCTGCTCTGGAGCAGCCACGCAGCCTCTGCTGCTCCACTGCCTGCCTCGACACTCACAGAGAGCACAGCAGAGCAGTGGATCTGGATTCTTAACTAAAACACAGCACTCGGTGTTCTCTGCACAGGTCAGACCTCTCCCACTCTTTTCCTCCCCTCTCTCACTTGGATAGGAAACACAGCAACAGGCTCCAAGGACACAACGCCCCAGCAACAGCTTCCTCATCAGCTTCCAGCTGTAAATATTCCTGTGTTCTGTACGTGCTATACAAATGGTTAGAGGAATTTACATAAAACTGTATTATTGCTCCACTGACAATCAGTCTGACAGAAGGGTTGATCTGCTGTCAGCTGGCAAATGATGTGACAAAGTTCCTGCCTAGAAATAATTGCTGTCAATGCTAGAGTTGCCTGGAACTTGTTAACAGGACAGGATTGCTGTGGAGGCTGGTCAGCAAAAGGTTCCTGGTACAAGGCACAGGCACAGCTTTAATAATCCCCAAGCGATCCTCCAGGGAAGGGCAGCAAGGATTGACAGCTAAGGCAGTATCATACGTGTACAGAGCAGCACCACAAATAACTTGACCATGTGTTTACAGTAATTTTATTTACAAGTTACCACATGACACCTGTAGTACTACAGTTTTTATAACACCATTAGCAGTAAAATAAGTGACATCTAAGAAGAGTAGGAGGCAGCAGAGAAAAATATGCACAGAGAATGCAGAAAAGCTATTTATCTACAACTGAAAGTAAGTATTTTTCTACAGACTTAGAAAGCGAGGAGAAATATATGTTGAGAAGAGCAACCTCTTCAGCCCTGTTATTTCTACAGCATAAAATTGTTTGTACAGTGACAACTTAATATAATGAGTACTACACTAGCAGCCAAATATAAGTGATAGGGAGAGAACTGTCTTATTATCTTGCCCATTTGAGCACCCAGAAATGAAACCCAAAGCCTCCCTTTGAAGAGGGTTACCAGGGCTGGTTTTCTTGCAGAGCCAGTAGTGCAGAATTGCTACTGGGGGCAGGAGGGAACAGAACTCATGACTAGAGAGTTCCCAAGCATTGTATATTGCCTGTGAGGTCTTATCTGGTCTCGAGTTAAGTAGTTGGTGAGCAAAACCAGTTGCAGCATTCTACAAGTCTTTTTACAGTGCCATGCTCTAAGGCTGAGAACAGCTTCACAGAATCCCAATATGAAGTGGAGAAAAAAGCCCTTCTGCCCTCTTATAATCCTTGGCTCTAATGATGCTGGTGTTGAGCCTAAGCCTTTCTCAAGAGGAACAATGTGGAGGAGCAAATCTGGAGAAACACTCTAGAGCTAGAGGTATTCTGAGGATAAGACTCCGAATAAGCTTAATGCAACATCAGGTGCTACCCTTTTCTGCTTCAAAGTACAGCAGCAGCTTCCAGAAAGCAAACAAGTGTTATTCAGGACCTCATTCCTCCCCCTCCCCAACATCTTTAATAGCCTGGAGCGACTGTCAGTGCACACAATGCATGCTAGTGGCTGCAAAGACAATGAAAATACAAGCTGCACAGTAATAATTATTTCCACTACTAACTACACACAGGATATATTGCTTTTGGTACAATGCCATTTATTGTCACAAGAAGAAAACCAGTGATTAAGTTGAGCACATGAATTATGCAGACCTTTGCCATGCTGGAACAACAGCATATTTTACTTACAGAAATGTCACCAAGTCAGCTGTAAAAACAGCTTAACACAGTTCTTCCAAAATACCAAGCATACCCTCAAACCCTAGTTTATATTAAGTTTAGCTACAACAGAATGATTAATAAATGGTTTTGTTTTCAATCCCCACTTTTGTCTGGAGTGCTGTGCTTATACTGCATGAAGGCAAACACAGACTCAAAACACAGAGCTCCAGCGACAGCAACACCCACTGAAGTATTTCTGAGTGTGTAAACTGGCCTGCAAGTTTGTGTCCCCTCCACACCTGTGGGAAACATACTCAGAAATCCTGCAAAGGTATGTATGTGTACAAAAACTAACAAAAAGCTTTTTAAAAACACAGAATGCATTAAAAAGTCTAAAGTTTCAACTCTTGAGTTTGTGATGCCTCAAATATAAGTTAGAATATCTGTGAGTTTTAATACTTCCAGGAACAAAGAAAGATTTTTTAGTCCAAATTTCCTTTTCAGTACTAGCTATCGAAACTAAAGGTGACCTAGGAGAAAGACTTGACTAAAAATCCTTCCAGCTCTCTTGTAGCATCATCAGTTCAGTGAGTCTCAAGCCAAAATTCTAAATAGTCAGCATTTCTGCATTTGCAGTTTTAAGGCAGAAAAAGATGTTCACCACAAACCATTTAGTCTTGGATGTTACAAAACAATCCCAAAAAACAAACCAACAAAAATAAAACAAAAGCCCCTAAAAGGTGCATCTCAAGTCTTCTAGTAATAGCAAATTTTAAAAGGATATCTATAGCATTCTCTTATAGCTTTGGGTTTTTTTGTTTTTTCCTAAAAAAGCCTGAAGTTTCAGACATAGATCACACATCACAAATAGAGAGACTAATATCTCCATTATTTCTAAGTTGTGTGTTCAAGGTCAGAATTAAACTCACAAGCTGGAACAAGAGATCCCTGTCTGCCAGTGGCCTGGCTGGTGCCATTCCAGGACTGGAGCTGCTCTGCCCTATCCGTTTTGTCCCCAGAGCCAGCGGCTGAACCAAGGCTCCAGGGTCAGCTGCCTGTACCCAGGCCCAGCTTTGGGAAGCACAACTGTGTCCTTGCCTCAGCTGTACAGAGGTAAAAAACGAAAGAAGCAAACAGAAGCTGAGCTGTGAGACGGCAGGAATCTACAAGTGTGAAAGGTAAGGAAAAGTAGGAACAAAGGAGTGAAGTCATCAAGTCAGAGCAGACAAGGGACTTTGGAGAAAGATCCCAACATGGAAAGTCTAAACCCCTGAGGAAGAGCAGCACTGCTGGAAGAGGAACTCAGCAAGATCAAAGGTCAGCCCAGTGCAAGCAGCAAGGGAAGCAGACAGGCAGGAGCAACACTGCAGGCAGCAGCCAACAACCGAGTGCACACAAACTCTCAGACTGGGAAGAGAAATGAAAGCATTTTCATTACCGTCTTTTTAGGTGAGAAAACACTGCAAGCCCAAGACCCTGTTAAGGTATTTCTTGCTCTTTTCAAGGAAATCAGAAATGGAAGACTTCAAGTCTCCTCTCTTCAGCCTTCACAAACATAAGCTACCTCTGTACTAAGCTAAAAGGATGACACATTTCTCTACCACACTAATTAATCAGATAGAAAGAGAATGAACTTCAGGAAAAACGGGCTCTGTGTGTGTGCACGTTGAGAGGAAAATGAGAGGCAGCTTTAGGGAAGTTTTCAGTATTCACAAGGTACATCAGTTCAACAGGATGAATAATCCGCTGTTTATCGTTAGAAAGCTTACAAAGTCGTATAGAAGAAAGATTTTTTGTAACACCTGGAACTTGTTTAGACTCAGCTTAAACATAGAGAAAAGTAAATTTTCAATAGCAAGATGCACTGAAAAAGAAGGCAGAGTTCTGGAAAATGTGAAAGAAAGTTGTCAGTGCAATTTATAAAGGGAAAAGACAAGAGGGGTTACAGAATAATTGTCACATCCCACTCCCAAGATCAGGCTTCAAACAGCACATGAGCAGGGCCACTTTTCTGACAGAGATGTAAACACCTCTGACACCAGGTTTGGTTTAGACTCACCCAAGTTGCCTTTGGAAGCAGTCGAGACTCTAGAACTCCTTCTGAAGCTACGTGGACTCATGGTGGGAAGACACATCAGAGCAAGATAACCACCAGCAGACACAGCATACGTTGATGCAGTGATGTTTCTAAGTCTTCCACATGCCCCAAATGTTTTTATTTTCTTAAACTTTTCAAGTGGTGCATATATGCAATTCAGGAGAAAGAATAACTGAAGATGAAACATGCACAACACAGAATCATCTTTGGTCTGCAGAGAAAGTCCTGGGTCAGAGCTCTATACAGCTTGATGCCACCAGACCTACATTAGCATCTCTTCCAATAAACAGGGCTTGTACTCACAAGCAGCTCCTTGCCAGCCTTCCCAGCACCTGGAGATTCTTACTGGAATCACCAGCCCCCACCCCGACCCACGTGCCCAGCTCTGGCTCCAGCAGCTCTAGAGTGCCCACTACACCTGAAGCTCACAGAAGGAGGGGATCAGCAGCCAGTTCTGGTGAAACGCAGGAAACCTGTGTGGTATTTCAAACTAACCCAAGCGAAACAAGGATCACAACAACGTCAATCAGTTGCTTGTCAAAACCTCCCTGGAGCCAAGCAGCAGTGCAGTCATACCTTGAAGTCCCTCCCTGAAGTACATGCTGATGGTGAAAACACGTTCTGCCAGGGGAACAGCCACAGCCAACAAAAATATAAGAACACACATAAACCCACCTATGACAAAAATGAAATTCTGTAGTATTCTTGGGGAAAAAAAAAGTACTCTACAGTGAAAGCCAAGGAGGGGAATGAGAGATTAATTTTTACAAGCCAGTTCTCAGAGCTGTTACAGGTCTGTAACAGACCTGTCAGTTATGCTTAAGCTTTCTTTAGTTTCAGGTCATTTTTTGTTTTCATATTAATTAGAGAAGTTTCTAGCTGCCATCATCCAGCTACACCTTTTAAGAGTTCAGTTCTTTGGCACAGTCTGATCTTAATCTAAAAAAAAATAAAAGAAAATTATTAAAAGCCCATGATGACAGTGACATGAGCTTACCAGCACTGCTCTCAGAAATCCCACATTTCAAACCCCTGGTGGTAGAAGAATCTTTTTGTATGGAAATTAAAACATTTGGTCTCTAAGGATTACACAAGTAATAACTTTCAAGATTTCATGGGAACAGTGCAACATGAATATCCATACAAGAGTGTCAAAGCCTATGAATCATCAGATACATTGAAATCGATTTGCATCACTCTGCTCAACAGGTCAAAATTTCGTAACTTTTTTGCATCAAAGATAAAACATTTCTGCCTGTCTACAAAGAAACTTCACCTGTGGTGTTTTTGGATGGCTTCCCTAATTTAATTCCAAGCTGGTACCGTTGTACAGGGGAACACACACCTTGAGCACTTACAGCCGCTGTCTGCAGGCTGCTCCCTGTGCAGCGTTCCAGGGAGGGGCAGTTTTACATCAGCCAACGGACCAGCTCAGGGCAAAGCAACCTCCCAGTCGTTCTAGACATGCACAGAACTATGCTGGTTTGGTAATACAGGGACACAATTTAATGATTTTCTTTGCATTTGTTTTTACAAGATTCAGATGCCAAAAACAAAACAGAACATTAAGTTACCTGATTTAAAAAAGAAAATCACAAACGTTTACAACATCAAAAGAATAAGACGAAATATAAACCTTTGCTACTTACAATTGATCTATACAGATTAACCAAATCACAAATCTGTCACAATATAAATGTTTAATTGTTACAATGAATAAGAACATACAGAAAATGATTTATTTATTTTTTATAAAATCTTCCTTTGCTTTTTTATTTTAAACTTACCATTAACTAAATTAGCTATGCAGGACTTGTGGGGTACATGACTAAGAAGGCACCAACAGTACAAAGCAAAGACAAAGCAGTTTGAGTATTTTAAGAGTGCTCTACACTGATACAACACGAGAAAAGGCAACAATAGTAAGTAAACCAGCTGCAACCTTTAGAAATTTGTTCTAGATTTACACGTGTAGTCCAACTTTTACATTTCCGCCGATGTGTCACTTGATTTGATCACAGCACATGCTACAAAAACCACTGTAAGCTTCACTTTACTAATGTGCACTTTTCACTAATTTAGTGTCTTGATTTCAATTGTTAACTAAACCATTTTGAACCACAAATGTATTTAAAACTTAGTAAAAGGATTGTTTGGACTTTTTTGTTTAAACCACTGCATTTACAAAAATATTTCCCCTAAAATCTGGGATTGCTTGAAGACATTGCTGTACAAATATAAAAGTACTATGCAAGGGACCAAATTCATAAGTATATGGTGTGTATGTATAGACCTATATTTATACCATATCACTGTGCTGTAACAACACAATAAATTTATCAATAACCAAGGACTATATAAACTACACTAACATAAGCAAATATATATTAATAAAGTTTAAATCTATAGTACAGTTGCTCAGCAAACAACTTCGACATGGTATAAATATATCGTAGCATATTACAGTGGGCAGCAACAACAGGTTTTTCTTTCTCTCATTCTGCAAGGAAAGCCCTGTTCAGCTCCTTGGGTTTTGTTTGGCCACTGCCGAGTTCTGTCACCACTGCCACTCCCGGAAGCTCCCAGCGCACGCGGGCCAGCTCTGGTGTCACATGGGTGAGAAGAGTCTGGCCACAGGCAGGACAGCAGAGTCAGACGCTTGTTTGCCAAAGCATCCATGAGAATTTTGTGTTTGCATATTTTTCTTCAGCTGTAAGGTTGGAATGTTTTTGACAGTGAACTGTTTACATTCCTTATTCCCAAAGCATCTTTACCATGAAATTTGCATGCTACTTCGATTAAGAGTTGCTGTTCTCCGCTCTAAAATATAAAAACTGCATAAAGAAAAGAACCCAATGTAAAATGATGAAATAACTGACCTAACACAGTGTTGTTAGAGGCACCTTCTTTTAAACTATTTCAAAATCTGATCCAAAAAAAGAAAAAAATCATGCTTCAGCATTTGACGCATCAACAAATTCAACCCAACAATGTTTATTGAATTCAGTAAAAGACTGATGAATGTGGTTATGGATCCTGATGGATGCCAATTGGATTCAGCAAGAGTAGGTAAGGAAAAAAGCCCGAAAGCACCACGCATTAGATAAAGCAAACCCTCGGCTTCTCACTCAGAGAGACAGGATGCAAGGGTAAGTCTATACCTCCCCAAACATCCCAAATTAAAGAAAGTATTAAAAAAAAGAACTGGGAAAGAGAAGGGTGAAGTAAGCTGCCAGAGTTCTTCCTTAATAAATTAAAACTGAGGTGTTACAAACTAAGTTCAGTAACAGTCATCTTTCCAACCATGCCAAAAATGATTCCTGTTGTAATGTTGATCATACAAGTAGCAGAGATTCTAGAAATATTTCAACTTTTCAAAACTGAGTGAGAAAAGCATTTTGGTAAAGATGTGTAGAAAGGTCACGAGAAATTTCTACACTGGTATCAACAGTCAAGTGCATATTTCTTCTATAGAAATGTTTTTAGCATAGGTTCCATACCACGATTCCATGATCACTTGTGCAGTGTCCTGACAATGCTCCAAATTTGTTCCCCACAACAGAGATTTATGTACCACAGGAACTTCCTAATAGAAAATGCCCTTTAATGATGAACCCTTGCTTATTAAAAATTAGTTTTGGCAGACTAACACTTAAACTATAGGAAAAAAAAATTTGAAATGGAATCTTGTAAGCACCCTTATCTACTGGAGTCTAAGTTAATGGCTTTCTAGATTTCTCTGAAGAGCAGACTAAATGGTATGAGGAAGCCTGGAGTTATTAACCAGCCAGCATCCTTATATACTACAGTAGCAATTGAACCTGATTTCCATTCAAAGACATTACCCAAGAGGAAACCAAAAACTAATTCTTAATGTTAATGTGAAGATATAAGATTTAAATTTATTTCCAGGAATTACAAGTGCATTTTGTTCATATTAGCAAGCAGTCTTTATACAATCCATTCTTCACTGCTGCCAAAATAAAATGAGAAAAAGACAGCAGAGATATGAAAAGCTAAAAATAGAACTATTTTTCCTAAGTTATTTGTTGAATAGCATTTCAGTTGAACACAACTCAGAGGTAACAATAGATTATTTTTTTTCTCAATCATAGGCATGTGGCACTTAGACAATCATCTTTGCACAGAAAGCTTTAACAGTCATGCGAGGGCACAGTAATTATTTTAAACAAGGCAAATTTCTCACCACAGAGAGCAGTGGGGAAAGAAAAGGAGGCACTGCACTGGAACATAACACCTAGTAAACTCCACATTATACAATTTCAGTAACAAATACTTGAAAAGATCATTAAAAGGTATACAATTTTAAACATTATTTAGTGCTAGCTTTGTTTGGTTGTCCTAACTCAGCATTATCAGAAAAGTTTGATAGTACTTGACAACAGAACAGTACTTCATGTCACGAGCTCATGGAGGCTTGATTACAAATCACCATAGTGTAGGTTGCAAGAAATGAACTTGAGATGCTGACATGCTGTAGGAGCAAAAGTAAAATCAAACTTTCTCATTTGAAGATGCAGTGTTCCTCTCTGCAAGAATTCTGAATGTCAGTGATTAGATTCAAATGTCAAAACTATCAATCCTCATTTGAAGCATTTCATTGGTATGCAGGATGTAGACTGAGTTAATTAATATCATATTTTGGTTTCTTGCTTGCCACCAGATACGGCTGCCTTGCCCAGGAAAAGCACTGGCCATGGGGTCAGGGTGCCATCGTGGTCTGTGTTAAACCTTCCAGCACACGCGGAGCAAACAGCAGCTGCAGCTGCCACGCCTCGCCGTTGCACAAGCCGTACGAACACTACTGCACGGCAGCACCTTTGCAAGTACTAGGCCTCCAACGTGGGTAAACTTTATATGATCTCTTTTAGAAAATGCAGGGAGAAAAAGGTACAAATTTTGTCAATACATGGAAAAATGATTCTTAGATGAATTCAGTTAAGTTGGGCTCCTATGTGGCTCTTACACTGGATAGAATACCTGTATGTACAGCACAGGACACCCAAACAAGTGCATAAGCAAGATTAACATGAACACGACTTATGCTGCAATCCATAGCATAATGATACACACTCTGCTGGATGCTAACCAACCATTTCTATTTAAAAAGGACGTGCAAAAAAAATCTGGGATGTCACTGACTTAAAGTGCCCTGAATAGTAGCTTTTCTAAAAAAAAAATGCCAGCGACTTCAGTAAAGTCAGAAAAACATAGTTCATGGTGTAAACGTCTTACAGGTTAATGAATTATCTTCTTGGATATTGATCCAGGAGTGAAAGGAACCACTGCATCTTTCAAACCAGAAAGCAAGCAGTTAAAACACGGGCAGCAGTAGGTGCACGTACAGTACAGTACTGCAACAGGTCAACAATGGGCATTACGCATAGGAGTGTCAATTACAATTCTTCAGGCTTAAAAGATTCATTGAAAGCATGAAAAGCCAAAACTACCAGGAACCGCCCTCCTGAATGGCTCAAAGGAGTTAGTGGATAAGCTGAGAGAGGCCACAAGACATGACCAACAATAAAGAACTGGGAAGAGGAACAGCAACGTTTGAGCATGCCCAGTCCTTTAAGTCCTTGTCCTACAAAAGAGAGCAGAGACATATTTCAGTGAAGGAAGTTTAACATCACCTTTTAAAACAAGCCCTTTACTATTTCCGTGCTCTCTGCACACTGTGTCTACCATGCGTGAGAGACGGCAGGACCTAGAGATTTTAAAAATTAAGTCAGAGAGTGGACATCAGGACATTCCATTTTAAATTAGAAGTTTAAATCTTCAAAAGATTAGGAAGATTAAACATAATTAATTGATAAAGTACACTGTTTATCTGAACTAAAATCTGATATTTTCATATTACTTCTCAATTCCAAAACCCATGGCCCAGGGGATATTTTGAATCTTGAGAAACAGTCCAGTGAGGAGAGCTGGCTGCTAAAGCACGGGGGCAGCGTAGGGAAACAGAAGTGCACAGCAGGACTCTGTTACTGTGCATTTGAAGCCAGTGCCTGGGGACTGGCCCTCGCTGCCATGTCAACCAGTTGCATTTAAACTGTTGTGCTGTGGCATAGCTGGCAATCCTAACCACAAATGACTGGGACAAATTGCCAGCATATCCTTATCAAGCTAAGTGCAATATTTCAATTTCAGTATTGTGTTGGCCAAATCAACTCCACATAGTAGCATTTGAAGGTAACATTTTTATCAAACCAGAATTTTCTGCTAGCAACGGATCACTGATATCTTTATCCCTAATCCTTTTATCCCTTAATCCCTAATACAACCTAGGTAAGTATGGTCTGGGCAAAGAGGCAAGCAAGAGATCACAAACTATGATTTACCACAGCAGCAACTACTCACTGTCCCTCCCTGAGACTACAGCCTATCAGGAACAGGTTTCAGCTTGTTCCTAAAACAAGCTGAAACCTGTCATATTCTCCCACAATGTATACGTGTGTAGCTGTGCTCATGTACAGAATCAGCTTTACAAAACACGGGTGGGACATTAACACCAGTCATGTTACTGTGTCCCAGGTGTGTTCTATTGACAATGCCAACTAATAGAGCCAGCGTGTGAACCTCAGATTTCCCTACCTTTTAATTATTACAACAGTTCCAATGTCACCTAGCAAGCTTAAATAAACAAAATGCAGTATTTGTAAAAACTGAAATTACTTCATTTGTGAGCTTCTATATGTCTGAATATTCAAGCCAGTGGCAACAGCAGTTACCCTATTAAAGTAAAAACTGTATTTTCAAAAGTTTCCCTCATTTTTTTTTCTTATTCTTTCCTATGAATTCATCATTGAATGAAAACCTGGGGGTGTAGGCAATGCAGAAACTGAAATCCCATTTTTAGTGCAGAAAAATTATTGCTTATAGCAAAGCCCCAAGGCTCCTGCACACTGCCAGCAGAGCCGTGGATTTCTGGCAGGGAGAAACTTCCCCTTCCTAGTGGAACTGCCCACACAAACCGGTGATTGCGGAATGCTGCTCTGAGGGAGGGGAGCACAGAGAGCACAGAGCAGGCAGCCCAGGTCAGCCTGCTGGCTTTGGCTTGGTTTTCCTTTCCAGTCATAAAACTTTTGTACTTTAACCATGAGTATCACAGACGCTTCACAGGGGTTCCAATCAAGTCAGTATTTGACCAATTTTGTTTGAAACTTCCAAGGCTTGTAAGCCTTGTGGAACAGGAAGACCAGTTAAGTTCATTGATTTTTTTTAGAAAGTCAGAATCAGTGAACATCAGTACATTTAATTTTAAATTAAACTTTTAGACCTTCAAAATAGTATTAGGAAGATTAATCATAATTAATGAATATTCACATACCTATTCTTATTTACACTATTTGAGAATTACTTAAAACTAAAGATAATTCTTATTAAAGATTCACATGTGGGCTTTTTCCTTTAAAATTATTTAAGAGATTTCTCCTCTACATATTACATTTAAGAGGAGGTTTTTTTTAAAAGCATTTAAAGCCATATGACAAAATAATATATCTGTAATATATGAAGAACATTGTCCCTTAAAATTGTTTTTAAATAAAATTTGGATTTCAAAGCAATACCATTGCTTTTACTACAAGCAGCACTATTGAAATGTAATTCTTATACCCTAAATGTAACCTACAAACAAGGTAAACACCTCAGACAATTGCCTGGATTCCATGAGGACACTGCAGTGCTGTGGGCAAACAGAAACTTTCCTCAAGAACAAGTCAGGCCTGAGGTCAGGTCCTTGGACAGGGAGTTACTGGGCACTGGGAAAGTCGAGTCCTACATTTCACCAGCAGCACCAAAGCCCCAAACCTCCCCCTGCCTGAGTGTCTCACATTGCTGTGACTTTACCTATGCACGATTTAAGATCGGTATCCTGGCTGAAATCTTGCAGTTTCCTCAAAAATCAGTTCTTTCAGTTTTTCCTTCGGCAAGTCATCCAACTCCATATCAAACTTGAAGGGTGCTTCAGCTACAGGCTTAATAATACAAAGAAAAAGAAATATTACTACTTTAATATCACTGTTCTGTTGCATTTCATGCAGTCCTTGTATGGATGGGAAAAAAAATCTGAAAACGCCCTTCACAAAACTATCAAACCCTGTGCAAATCTCCAAGGCAGAACTCCTCCTATTAGTCCTATGTGTGCTTTACATATTAGTTCACCAGATTTTAAATCAGCCACAGCAAGTAGCTACTCAAATCTAAACCACAAGTTGAAATATTTGTTCAAGGCTCATAACTCAATATCTACTTGAAGAAAATAATTATGTTAAACATATCTGACCATTAAGGAAAACTAGCTTATTTCCTTCTTCCCTATTTCTTCACAAAAAGGAGCCAGGAATCTCCCCAGAATTGTCCATAGGCTACAGCCAGTTCTGATTCAGGGTTTTTAAAGCATAATCTGATGGCAAACTCAGTCATTCTCCTCCTTTACCTCAGACATTATGAAACCAAGCCACATGAGCTGAGAATCTTCATTTTCTGAAGAGACACCTTAGCATCTGTTTATTGTGTGGCATCTCCTAAGTGTTGTACTAAAGTGAGAAATTTTGGTAAATTGATGCAATTCATTCTTCAACCCCATTAGAGCAGTAGAAATACCACCCTTAAAACTAAAGAAGAAAATAATCAGCTGTATCATTTTATCAACATTTACATTTCAACAATGTCTTTACCTCATCGCTTGGATCATAATACTGCTCCAGATATGGATGGGCTAAAGCTTGCTCCACTTCAATCCGCTTATGAGGATTAAAGGTCAACATTTTATCCAACAAATCAAGTGCTAGGAGGAAAAAAAGAGCAAGAGTTTAACAGACACTCCAGAGAAGTGTTACAAACCCTGATCTTAGACAATACCCACTACCCCAAGGTCTGTGCTAATGACAATGCACCCCTGGAGCTCCCAGCTGTAGCAGCCCTGGGACCTGTAACGTGGGCACAGGATCTGTGCCTGCCCCTCTATCAGCATTCCTGGGCTGCAGCTGCCTTGGCCACAACCTGCTCCAAGAGGTGCTACCCTTCCAAAGGCCCTTCCAGCCCCTGAATGGATGTCAAAGGAAAAAATGCATGGAATCCTACTACAGAATCTCGTTGTAACTACAACAGAAATTAAGTAGATGAGTTTTTCTTCTCTCAGAAAAATGCTTTGGATTTTTGTGCCAAAATCCAAATCAAGACAGAGCTTTTCTGAAATAACTCATTATGAATACACTTTTATTCTGAAAAGAAAACTTGGCTGTTTATGAATGAAAACGTCATCCAGAAATCATTAGGAGTTCTAGATCATGACAGTGAGATATTCTGGCACAACCACCAGCACTGAACATACTCTCCAGAGAAGATGCAAATACATTTATATTCATGAGGTTCAGGCAAAATCTGTTGAAGACAACTCGCAAAGAATCCATAAAGAACTTAAAGATCCAGTAGGACAGAGAGTGAGGTCTGGTGAAACTCTGGACAGGTGTCACAAGTCAGTGCTACTGCAGTTGGTCAGCTACTTTGCCTGTAACACATTTCCCCTTTCCAAGAAAAGAAAAACCTGATTATAGGAGCAAGAAGCCCTATCTGCAGTATCCTAAATTCCAACACGTTTCTTCTCCTTGACAAGTAATTTATGTACCAGAAGTTTAACAGAGGCTTCTTGCTGCAGCACAGCAGTTGCAGCTCTGCACCAGGACACGGAGCACACCTGTGACCTTGGGGATAGTGCGGCCTGGGGAGGGGGGGATGCACCACGACCACCCCCCCACGACTGAAGGGAGCTTCTCTGGGTCTCTACAGCACCCAGCACTGCACAAAAGACCCGACTTCACTTGGAGGCAGCTCCAAAAGCCTCAGACTTGCACTGCAATTATCCCTCGGTGTTTTGCTGTGGTTCCCTCAGTGCTGGCAGCTCCCACGCTCAGCCTGAGCCGGAGCATGTCAGGCACAGCGCTGTCACTGCCCTGAGTGACAGCCAGCTCCTGAAAAGCTGCCCTGGCACAGCTGCTCTCGGGATGTCACTGCCAAGGTGCTGCACAAGTCAGCAAACGGCACATTCCCCCTCAGCTGAGGTACCAGCACTACTGCCGTTTGAGCTGTCAAAGCCCACGGTGAGGATTCTCACACTGATGAGCACTGTTATAAAAGCAGAATAAATCACTGCTCTTTCTCTCAATGACAAGGATAATCAGCTCCACACAGTTCCATCTGCAGAAATCAGCTTTTACATGGTTCTTCAGCACCTGATCATATCCACTAAGAGTAAATTATATCAGTTAAAAAACAGTGCTCTTATGAATTGTGCTAGAGCAGGTAAGAGAGCACTGTACTGTGAACACAAACACCCTTCAACTGTATGAAGTTGAGCTTAAAAGGAAAATTAATAGCCATCTAGCAAAACAAAATTGTATTTACCCTTTACTAAAGCTTTGTTAAGAAAGGCAACAATTATTACATTCCTTGCTTTTGTAACTTTTGCTCCACGTACCATAACTGAATTTTTAACCCATTAAATTTTAAGCATTCCTGGTGCCTAAGGACCCCACTCACTGTTTGATCTACAACTGAAGTTTGGCCTTTACATGTAAGTTACATGTAAGGGACCTGCATTTTCTGTTACCAATATAGAGAAAGATCAATTCTCAGGTTATAAAAACTCCCATCCTGCCATTACTTTGATACAACATAATAGAGCATAATATACCTTTGGGGTCAGCGTTTGGAAACAGCCTGTTCCATGGTACCTTATTTTTGTGTGGTAGGGAAAGCAAGTAGTTTCTGGCCTTTAAATTTATTATACAATTCAAATCTTCTTGGGAAGGGGATCCAAGTATACCTAAAAAAATGAATATAAACAATAGTGCATTCTATGAAAAGCACATTAATACACTTGTATCATATATGCTAAAATTCAATATTAAAACTGCTGAGCAGATGTCAGACCAAATGTTTTAAGGATACAGAATACCTCAGGAGCTTTTAGAAAGCTTTACTAAAAACCATTTCTTTAATAAATAAATGCATCTGAGTTTTCTAATGCTCTGTAATCTCTTAAAAAGATCCCAGTAAGTGGTGTAGCTATAGAATTTTTTAAAAAATTGATCTGGATAATAATAATAATAGTAATAATAATAATATGTGAGCTTTTTGTCTTTTTCTAGAATTTTATTTTAAAAATATATCTGCTGATGTAGTACATAAATTGGTTATTCTCTAGTTGTCCCCAAAGCAACAATTAACTGTAGCAATTGCTGCAAAAATAAGTGGAGGGAACAGCTGACACACCTGTAGATCCACACCTTACACACTGACCCACTGGAGAAAGACCAGCCCAGCTGGCAGAAATGATGGAGAGAGACAGATGGATGTGGAAACGCTGCTTTTCCATAAAGCTTACCAAGGATATGGTTAAGTTGGTCAAGGTAGTGTTTTCCTGGAAAGATAGGTCTGTTGGAGAGCATCTCTGCCAGAATGCAGCCCACTGACCAGATGTCAATAGACTTGGTGTAACCCTGCAAGTGAAGCACAAATGCATTTTTATCAAATTTTTGTGTAATTGCAGCAACACGTTCCTTTAGTTAATTGTGAAAGTGCACACAAATCATCTTTTTCTTTTTTAGATGAGTCATGCTTGCTCACGGTGTTTGGTTTTTCTGTACAAATGAAATAATTAAGAACGACATATCAAAACACTACTTTGAAGGGGTAGCAAGAACTGAAGTCTCCAAGATACAGAATCCTTCTGGAAAAGTGTAAGTTTAGCTACATCTGTTACTAACTGCGAACTGTTGAGACTCCCTAATTCTATAACAAATTTAAACTAACAAACTCTGGAAGCACATGTGAAAGCCGCCATCCTTCTCAAGAGGATCTAAGCAGCACTCCAGGAAGAGAACTTTGGCAAAGGGGGGAAGTGGCCAAGCCAATGGTTGTTGGTTGGCTGCTCTGTACAACACAACAGACAGGAAGAGGTGAAGATGCTGGGAGAAAACCAATGCCAGTCACTGGGATATAACGGGAATGGAACAGACAGTGGGATACCCATGTGTATGGATAACCTGTGCCATCCACAAAAGGCACAGCCATGACCCCCATCCCTGGGTAGCCTGGGGGATCCCTGCCCACTGCTCCCCTCCCATCAGCAGGAGCTCCCTTTGGAAGGATCTATCCTTGCTGACCCCAGAGCCACCTGGACACCAGCTCCTCAGGATGTCATCCCTCCACCATTTATTAAAAACAAAGGAATGGTTTCATGAAGACTATGCAATTAAGACTGACACAAAAGGATCACATGCCTTCATTCACAATCAGATTCACTCTCATTATATATTCGAAACCTAAATTAAGATGTCAAGATAACATTAAAGCAACATTTGCAGCCTTGATGGAAGGAGCAGTGGAATGCTCATTCCTAGCACTCCTGTCCTGTTCTGTGGCAGAGCAGTTCATGGAAGCAGTCTCATGACTGGCAAGGAAGTGCAGGTGTGGGAAGTCGAGCATGTGATTGCTCAGTTCTAGTACTCAATAATTGATTCTGGAATCACAAATTTATTGCAAGTCAGTGGCTCTATGGAAATCCATGACCACTTCTCCCCAAGGCTATGCATGTGTTCTGATCCTAAAAACACAGATGGGGGAAGCACAGTTGATACTCACAAGGGAATAACCAGCAACAGCAGCACCAGAGCAGCTCACTGTGGCCCTTACCTTAGAATTCAGCATGATTTCAGGAGCCCTGTACCAACGTGTGGCCACGTACTCTGTCAAGAATCCTGTGTGATCATGATCAGGATCTGCAACGCGAGCCAATCCAAAGTCACAAATCTGGTTTTAGAGAAAGAAATAGAAAAAAAAGCACATTAGACATATACATTTCCAATATTATAACATTACTAATTCATCATTCCCCAATCAATGATGTAACACCTACAAACACAGTGATGACAACCTATGTTTTTAGAAAAAAATTACTGCACAAAGGTGAAGAAAAATGTTTTGGATCAATTACAAAGAGTATCCAACTGCCATTCAGGGGCCAGGAAGAACAAACAGTAAAAGAAAAAAAGATGCTCCTGGTGCAGTTTATGTTCCACTATGGGCTTGCTCAACAGCACCTTTGTCAGACACAACGTAAGATATACTGCTCCAACCTCCTAGAAATTCACCAGAAAGCAAAAAGAAATCAATTAAGACTTCCAGAAAACACAATTAGCAACCAACACATTTGTAACCAAATTCCACACCCTATTTTACAAAAGCTACCATCAAAACTGCATCTTCGCATGAGAAACAACCTATCCAATCATCAGATAATGGCAGACCAGAGAGATTACAGGCTGTTGAAGGAAGTGTGAGCTTAAAAGCAAAAAACAACCCCCCAAAAATGAAACACAAGTAAGAAAATATTTCTCAAGCCTTTAACAGGAAAATAGTTTTATTTTACTATGAAAAGAAAAACAAACACCGATTTAGACCAGCAAGTTCAGCAAAAAGGAAAAGGTGTTTTTAATTATGCTCTGGTAAGGAGGCTCCATGGCTTTCAGAGCTATTTAGTGTCTAGAGAGAAATTAAGAAAATTGAACATGTGAAGACAGACTGTTGTAGAGCAGAGCAGCTGTTCCTTTCTTACCATCCCAAAGGTCAATGGCAAGACTGTTGAGTGGCACATTAGATATGTTCACAAGCTTCTGCTGCCCCCAACCAAATACCAGCTTAAGATTGTCCCACAAAGTGTATTTCCATGAAAGAATACATACTCTCAGGAAGACCAGGCATCAAATGTAGGAGTGGCAAACAGCTGGGAGTTCCTCTGCTGCATATGCTTTATAATATTTACCCTTAGATAGCTAATTGTGTATGTTGATTATACTGAAAATGTGAAGTGAAAATACGTTGTAGTCAAAGTCAGTAATGGAGAATCCTACTAAAACCACAGAAACCTCACTCTACCCTGGCAGATATTTCTTAATTTTCCTGTAGGGACAGCCTGTCAGTGAAATAACTGATAGATGAGTTAGGGAAGAAATACTTCAGCCGACTAAAAGCAGCATCTGAAAGACAAGATTCAGCAGCTGACTGTTACACAGACTGTCTGAAGAAAAGGCAGTGATGAACGCCATAAGCCAAGCTGCATGCTGTTACTTTATATACATATCAAAAAAATAATCCCAACCCCCCGAATCCATAGAAAACAACCCAAGAAAAACCTTTTGAAGCATGGCAAGGTTCTCCCAGGCTACAGGAACAGAGCAGCTGCCTTGTGTGCAATTAGCAGCTTACATAAAGAGATTCGGTACAAACAATCAGAAGAGCCTCCTCTAAAGACAGAAATGAAGAAACTGTAGAGGACAGCTTAGAGACTTCAGAAAATAATTATGCAGCAGGCAAAATTGTTGTAATCTCTTGCTCCTAGCCTTGGAAAAAAGCTAGATAAGATTACAGGCAAGTACACTTGTGCAGAATTTCAGTATTACACAAAATCAAAGTGCTAGGGTTTGTTACTATTAAAACAAAAGAAGAAAAGACACTCTCTGGTCCACAGTGAAAAGCAAGAACTGAATTACAGGAGGTGTCTCTGAATCTCTCAACTCAAGTAGAAAAATGTACATGGGATGGAAAAGAAGAATAATGACAAAGAGAGCTCATTAAAATGACAAAAAGCTCCTGCTGACTGGAGCAGAAACAGGTTAAGCAGAAAAGCAGAAACACCATTAGTGAGAAATATTTCAAGGTTGAAGCTGCAAGAA
Source organism: Pardalotus punctatus (assembly GCA_013400915.1). Lineage (NCBI taxonomy): Eukaryota > Metazoa > Chordata > Aves > Passeriformes > Pardalotidae > Pardalotus > Pardalotus punctatus. The sequence continues at coordinate 151,989 of VZTX01029776.1, read as the reverse complement.
AGAGGTTTTGGCTGCAGAGCTGACAGGAGTGATAGCACAGAGTGAAAGGGATGCTGGAAATCCAGGGCTCTGCTGCAGGCCCAGGTGAGGAACGGGCACCGCTCTGGCTGCACCCAGGGAGGGCAGACACTCCCCACCCTGTGGCAACAGGGTACACTTAAAGCAGCCGCCCTGCAGGGGGGGAATGTGGGGCCACTGTGCCCCTACAAATGATCATGGGTAGCACTCAAAGCACCAGGAGTTTTTACGCTTCTCCATATGAACAAAAGCAACAACAAAAAAAGAAACAATTTGAGAGCAACATAATAACATGCAAATTTTCTTGGCATTTTGACTAAGTCATAGCAGAGAATAAAAACCTGCATAATGAAAGACCCAGGTATGTCAGTCAGTGTTTCATGCCTTGGAGAAACAGAACAGATGCAACTGAGACAGAAGAAATTACTTCCCAGCTAAATAAATAAACAAATAAATAATAAAAGAGATACCAGCATCCTATTTATATATTTAGCTTCCACTTCTTGAAAACAATGTTCTTGCAATCAGTATCAGGGATGGTTAGGTTTTTTCAAACAGAGATGGCTTAAAATTGGATGAAGCTATCAAGCAGATGGGAAGATTTAGGAGGATCATGTACATACGACCATTTACTAAGCAAATGAAATGACACCCAACGGTACTACTAATATACTGAAATATAGGCATTTGGTTGAGTAGCCTGCGCCTCTGCGAGTGTATTTGTGTAAGAGAAAACAGAGAGGCTGCCATTAAGTTTAACTGTTACTGACAGGATGGAAGTTGAAACAGTTGCATCTCTAGAGTAATGGTAAAAGGAGGAAAGGAACACTAACTTGCAGTTTTCCTTAAAAAAACCCTCTCCCTCATCACTTTCTTTCCACACCTGTTGCAGTAGGTAACAATTCTTGGTAGTTTTAATAACTGTGAGTTTTCACCATGTAGACAGAAAAGTACAACTTAAAATATCACTGTAGTGTGTTCATGCTTTAACCAAGGCAAAGGAGGAGGAAGAGCTACACTAAAAACCCAAAAGCAATGAGGAGCAGCACAGTATCCAACACAGTTGTACCACGTCAAATCAAGCACTGTAAACTCTGCAATCTCACTTCCATCAGTGGCCAGCAGCAAATACATGATGTACAGTGTAAAAGGGAACATATTCCAATGCCTCTCTCATCTTCCATGGATTTGTCACCATGGGACTCTGAACCAGAGGCAGCACTCAATAGCTTCTTTTCTGCTCATCTGCCCGGTGTTTTTTAAAAAACGGCAGTATCTACAGTGCTCTGTGATACCAAATTCCACAGCTCAACAATGCTGCAAGTAAACTTCACCTGTGCCTTTCATCCCCAACCCCTCCAACCTTTTCCACAGGTAAGAACAGTGAACAATCTATTCACCCTCCCTATGCCACTGACAATGTTATCAAATTTCACTGGATCTTCTGCTCCTCATGCAGTATGTTCCAGCAGAGGAGATCCAGGCTAAATAGCTCTTCCTGATATGCAGAGCAGTACTTTGAAATCATGATCTCCTCATATCACAGGGAGAAGTGTGATAACTATGATCACTCTCAAGACTCAAAACCAACTGAAAGGTACAGAATGGCATGTTTTCTGTTTTATTCTCTATTTCTGTTCTAATTCTCCACACTTGGTTTGCTTTACTGAATGCCACTAAGCATTGAGCTGACATTTTCCAAGAATCATAACAGCTCTAAGCTCATCCTTCTGTAGTATTAATGAGTACAGAACCCATCACTGGAAATGCAAATTAGGAACATTCTCTCCCTAAGTAATTGCTGTGCATTTAATCAGCACTGAATCTCACATGCCACTTTAGCTACCCACTAATACAAAGTCCTTTTCCAACAACAAAATATTAACAGTGTAAACAGAGAAACCAAATCTTGAAACATACACAGTTCTGAGTTTACTTTTGAGGTAAACATGATGCTGCTTCAGATCAGGATTTTCACTCAGCTTTCAAAGAAGCTGTTTCCAAGTCAGCCTCCAGATGGAAACAGTGATGCACTCATTACAGCAGCCTAACAGGTTCTTAGTCACTCAAATCTTGATAATTATTTTATCAAACCAAATACTGTTTTGGCAGTCTTTCCAGGACAAAAACCACATTAAACCCCAGTAAAAAACCCCCACATTCATGGTTACAGCCGTTCATTTATGAAGACCATGGCAGGAAAGTCGGTAAGAAATTTCAACTCACCTTGAGATCACACGTGGTGTTAAGCAGCAGATTTGAAGGTTTGAGGTCACGATGAAGCACATTGGCTGAATGGATATATTTTAACCCTCTCAGAATCTGGTAAAGGAAATAACAAATGTGGTCGTTGCTGAGGTGTTGAGTCTTTAAGAGCTTGTAAAGATCTGTCTCCATAAGATCTTGCACAATGTATCTGTGAGGCATTAGATGTAAGGCAACAAAAAAACTTACATGTCACGTCAGATATCAACATACAGTACCCAATGAAATGTCGAGAACATTTTTCCTCTTATTGTCTGTTTGATGACAATTATGAAACTGCATAGTTGATTCTTGCTACTGAAGTTTGGCATCCAATCAATCCTTGGTACATGATGCAGCCCTTCATAGAATTAAGAGGCACCAGCATGTGATCCTCAAATTAATCATCATAAATCTCTGTTTCTTCATAGTAGAGCTTGACTTTTATTGGAATCTTAATTTCATCTGATTCCTATCCTGCTTGCCAAGAAATAAAGGCTGGTTTTTCGTTAATGAGTAATAAGCTTCCAATATACTTGCTTGCAGTTGCATAAAAGCATAAAGGTAGAAAGATCTCATAATTTCTGATCAATTTTCTCTACCATCTTCCCACTTAAAAAATTCAGCTGTTCTTCTCTGCTACATATATTTATTATGCTACATTGAACACAACAGTCCCTCTCTTACCAATGTTAAACCCCAATACAGCCAGTCAGATGATTTTTTTTCCCCCTAAGGTTGCAATGAAAATGAAAAGAGGGATTTTTCTTTCTGCTTTGACAGGAATGAGTTAAGCACAATTTTCTTTCCCCTTAATTGAAGAAAATTTTAGACAATTACAGCAGAGTCCAGCCACTTTATTTTCTCCTCAAAGTAATCAGTTCTAACAGCAGCTCTATTAAGAGCAAATATAGTTTTAGAATTAAGTGACTAAACTAGATCTTCTCTACAATGTTGAGTTCTTTGCCTTGGAAGATAGAAATTAACATTTTTCTCTTTTCCTGGAAAAGGAAAAACAAAACTAGCGTACATCTACATCAGATCTATATATTTATCTATAAACTGATCAAATACTATTGACTTCCTTTTGATTTACAATAATAGAAGCCCATTTTTATTAAAATGTAGGAATGAAGAGGATGAAGGGGAAGAAACAAAAGAGAGGAGGAGGCAACCATCACTAACAATGCCAAATAACACTTTAAAAGGATACACATCTTTCATCTGTTCAATAGTTGGAGCTCTGATAATGTCATTTATTCCAATAATATTCTCATGCCTGAAGCGCAGTAGGATCTTGATCTCTCTCAGAGTTCTCTGGCAGTACGTCTGATGCTCAAAGGGACTGATTTTCTTTATAGCAACTCGAACTTTGTTGACGTTATCATAAGCAGAACTAGAAGAGAATCAATAGCATCAATTATTAGGAATACTAAATTCATTCAAGGCAGAAAGCAAGAACGTGAATTCAATTCAATACAGGGGTGGTGCTTTGTTTGCATTTATTTTTGTCAAATGAGGAGAGGTGACACATGTCTCTCAGGCTGGTGAACTGACTAAACACTGTTGCTCTTTCACCAGCCTGTTTGGGTCTGTACAACCATTGGCTTCCCCAGCTGACTTGGAGTTCAATGATCCGCGGGTACCTGCACTGCACAAAGGAAAAGGTATTTGTCTTCTTTATCAGCCTGTGCAACAACCAAGTCTGAGGGTTTTTCTGTATGCTGAAATCATCAGAAGTTTGATCAAGTTCATCTTGAGTTAACCCATTCATGCTGGGGTGCAGAAAAGCCTTCAGAAACCATCTTTCAAGCAGCAAAATCCCACATCCTCTGTCCAACTCCTGCAAGCAATACCAGTTGCCACAACCTTTCACTCCTGCAACAATCTACACTGTCAGCACCCCCGTAACAGACATGGAAGGAAAATTTGTGACAGCACCTTTCCAAGCTCAATTCCAAGGATAACATGAGCCTGAGGAAGGAAAGATGTATGCAGGTACACACACGGAGCGGGAGCAGGCAGCAGCACAGTGAGGATCACAGGGGCTGTGACCCACGGTAAGGAACTCACCGCCTGCTGCATTTACAGCACTCCCACTCCAGGAGCTCAGAACTCCATTCCCAGCTACACCAACAAACACACTCAGGACTTCTGTTCCACATGCCGACACATTAATGAAGAATATCACAGCCTGAGTCTAATTAAAAGTCTCAGCAAAACATACCTGATCTTCTAAAATCTGGGCTCAGGCTATTATTTACTAAAAATGTTATGAATCCACACAAGTTTTGTTTTCTGTGGTCTTTTTTATAAGAACAACAAAGTATCTCATTATCATAACTTCTACTTGTATTAGAAGTATATGGTAATTTAATTAACTAGAATTTAGATCTGTGTATATGATTCTTGTTCCTACTCAAGCTCACTACTGTATTATTTGGAAATTAAAAAATAGTCAAGCCTACATTCCATACATTTCTGTTAGCCTCAACAATTTAATATAAAAATATAAGCATACTAACCCAAAGAGGCTTTACATCCTACCAATTTTCCATAATCGAGTCCCAGAACTTTTTTTGAAACTCTTTTAATTTGCCTTACTTTGCTGAGATGTCCAGGTACCTGGTGACTGGGTAGAGCAGAATAAAATACAAAAATCCAACTGGAAAAGGAGACCTCAGAGGAATTCAAATGCATGGCCACATCAATGCTCTTCTACCACTAAGCAGAGACATGGTGCAACAAGGTGTTTTTGAGATGGTACTGTCACCACTGGATGCAAAAGTTTTCAAAATTTCTCACTTTCATTATTAAAACTGCAATATAATTCAGTCAATTAGGGCCATCAGTAAGATCTTCATACAGCTCACGCATATGTAATGACATCCTTTTTGCATCTTTTTCCCACAGAATCCGTTTGACCTGCCTGCATCCCTAACCCTGGTCTGTGCCCACAGACTGCACCATTTATTTGCTGCTAGAAACACTGAACTCAAATGCTCTGTGGGGAGCTTTGAAATGCCACATGCTGAGAAAGTATTCATTACAACTGTAGCTATTGCATATGTATAGATAACACATTAGCAGGTTCCTCGGTCCCAAAATAGATAATAACCAAGTGCCGTAAGTGGAACTTGGCATCGCCTCCAAGAGAACTTGGGCTCCAGTAATTTTCTTAGCTCGTCACCAGTGGTGTTTACAATAGACCAGTGAGGCTGGTCACAAGCACAAAACAAAACCAGAAATAACTCTGAAGCACTAACAACCTGGATTTGGGAAAGAAATGAAAGAGTGCTATGGGCCATTTCATCATTATAAACAAACCTCCTGCCTCCTCCTTTGTATTGACTCGAGCATTTTTTCTGCCACAATCTGCAGAATCTTACTTCCTTTCAAAGGACTGGACAGCAGCAGCTATGCAGCACACTAAAAGGCAAAATGCCAATACTTACCAATTGATGCTGCTTTAATAAAAGCTCCCAGTCTCTTGCAATACTTGATAAACCAGTTACTGCTTCTCAAGCCAAGGTTGATTATTGATGGAAAATATGTATCTTTCCTTGCACAGATTTAATGAACTTGATTTCATCAATTATATACATCAGGATTTTCTCTCTTGTAGCTGTTTCACCTGTAGTCCTTGAAGCATTTTCATAGCAAAGGTTTATGCTGTTATTTAGAAAAGTATGGATAATTTTGCTTTCTGATGGTACAACTATAATACACATGATTCAGTGAGGAAACAAGCTGCATATCTGGAGTAAAGATGCAATCAGTTTCCTCTCCAGGGTACATTCCCCATACAATCAATTTTCTGTTTGTATCAGATTACCCCACACTACCACAGCTAAGATTTCATTGCCTCAGCTGAGGGGAGCAAAACTGAAATACTGTCTAGTTGAAACATTAAAAAGGACACTGGATTTATTTCTGATGTCACACTTTTTAAAAGATGAGCCTTTCTATAACTTGATTAAACATCTGAGGGATTATTTCAATTTCTATGAGCAAGAAGCTAATCATACAAGCAGTCAGGTACACTTGCTTATGCATAATATTTTAAATGTCATGCATAATACAGGTACACTGAGAATCTGTATTATCTAGTTAATGCCATTTCACATTCTCAGCCACAGCCCTCAAAGCACATACAGCTTTAAGTAAATTTTGTGACCCTTTAAAAATGCTTTCTCAATTTGACACGTCCTATAGAAAACTGTCAAAGCTACACATTAGACTGAACTTGAGTGGAACTGAAGAGTCATACTACAACCAGACCCTTATTTGGCCTATGAAGCCATATTGAAATTCCTAACTTGCTACCCAGGAAACACCATAAATGAACAAAATTGCATCCTTTGTAAGCTAGACAGAACCATTTCCCAAAGCTTTCCCTCCATTCAACTGCTCGTTACCTGCCACCAGCACCGGATTTACCCACTCGTCTCCAGAGCTCTGCTGAGGAGCTCTGCTACTCACAGTGTGCATTTTCATGTTTGCAAACGAAACCACGATGAAAGTACAAATGCAGGCCCTGGCTGCATCCCCCCTGCAGCCCCTGCTCCAGCTCATCGCTGCAGGTTCGTGCCGCAGCAGGAATTACAGATCTAATTTTACAACTCCTGATCACCCGTGCTCCCCCTGCAGTCGGATAATAATAAGCTAAATAGCACATCCCATTCGCCTCCCAGCCCATCCTAAATTTAGAATATTTGCATTCTGAAAGTGCTGCCCCAGTGTGCACCGTGTAACCTATTTGTCTAGGCTGTCAGCTTATACTAAACCTCACAACAATTGGTTATATTTGCAATGAAGCAGTTAACTGGGACATCTTCTAAAGTCAGGAACTTTCTATTATCTTGACTTTTTTCCAGAGAAGATAAAAATCTGTAAAGTGGGAATAACAGTTCCCATATTAACAACTTTTAGAGTGCCAGTTTATAGCTTTTAGTTTCTAACTGTTAAGCACGTGTACTGATCACTGCCCACAGAACCATCCCATTATGATGAATCTAGTCACCACCACTTTAAATATTCAGAAGGAAGGATTTATTTCCACCCCAATCATGTGCAGCCTCACAAGCTGAAGCAACCATTTAGCTGTGAATGCGATTTATCTGTAATGCGATAAATTTAAATATAGATTTTGCAACTGCCCAACTCTAGTAGCCACAACATTATTCCTATTTCAAGCCGTGGTTACTAACCTGCGACAACCTGCAACAGCACCGTTATTTAGATACTTTTGCAACACCGTGTGAAGATCAATACAAGCCACAGCAGTAGGATTTATCATTCCTAATTTTAAGTATCTTGTAAATCTATAACAAAGTTTTGACTAAATAAACATCATACACAGCCGTACAAAATAAACAAATGAGCATTTATAACCCAAGAAAATGCACCACATAACTTTTAAAGCCAGTTTTTATGCTTCTACTCTCTGGTACCAACTTCCTTTTTACACAGAGGTCCAGGGCGGGGCTGCTTCCAGGAGCAGTGACCAGAAAGGCAGGGCAGCTGTGAGCCCGGAGCCCACAGCGCTGCCTGCTCTGTGGCCTCTGCCATGCGCCCCTCTCCACTGACTGGAGCTTTCACCAGCACGTGTGGCTGGGTGCCAAGGCGCAGCCCCTCCTGCCCACAATGCCTGCTGCATGTTCTCCCACCCATTTCTATTCCTCGCGTGTTTCGTGCGGGGCAGAGCTGGAACAAGTGAGAGCACGCTGCAGCTGCCGGCAGGAAAGGAGCCAGCTCCTGGCAATCCTTGCATCCCACAGAAGGCTGGTCCTTCACAGAACCACCGAAAAACAACTGCCTGCTCCTCTGCTACGCTGCCTGCAGGCTTCCCCCATCACGGGATGTTCTTCCAACACTTCGAGGATTACTCCCCTCATGCCTGTTTCAAAGGCTGCTCTCAGCATACGCACACACACACACAAAATACACAATGCTACCGGCAAACATCCTGATTACAACTCTAAAGAAAAGACTGATTTGAAGTTTAAAAGGGATTTTTTTATCAGTAGCTCTGTGTTGCTGTGGAAACATGATTCCAAGGGCACATCCAGGGATAAGAATCCTTCTGAGATATTGGATAATTCTGCTTACACTCAGAATAGGAAAGGCAAAAATAATTCCCAGCAAGCAAGCTGATCTATGGAGATCTTTAATCTTTTCATTTAGTCTACATTTAGCTCAATCGTGGACATTTCCACAACATGCTGACATTTATCAAGTTACAATGCACAGAGTTTAAACTTATTTTAAGACTGCTGTAAATAAAATAATGCAATATTATGACATAGTAACAACCACCCTAACAGACTGTTCGCTACAGCTTTTGGGAGTGGGGGAAGGTGGTGGCAGAAGTGCAGATTTGCAGAGGGGACTGTGTTTTGGTTTTTTTGTTTGGGGCTTTCTTTTAATAATCAGATATTAACCCTTCCAGTTTCTTCAGAATTGTTAGTTTCTTATTCTACATGATTAAACCACAGAGAGCAGCCACAGTGTATGATTTTTTAAATAAAAAGACTGGAAAAAGGATAAAAATAGTCAAAGACTATCCGAGGACACTGAGTAATGTGTCATTTTTATACCGTTGAATGTATTTTTTGTAGCCAACTGTAAACACCTACGTTTACTAGAAATACTTGTTACTTTGCTCCATTTATTCATAATATTTTGAAGATAAATAAGTGTATTATTCATTAGACTTTTTTTATTAGCACTGATTTACAAAATCAGCACCTGGTTTCAGAAGGAACAAGTGCCTACTCATATTGGGGTACATTTGCTGCGTTTCAAGAAACCCCAGTTTATGAAGAGACAACCCATGTCTCACTCAGAGTTTTCTTTCTGATTTCTCAGCTTTCTCTAGAAGAGGTTCTCAATAACAAAGCATCTCTCGGGTTTGTCAGCTGTGAATTCAGAAAATAAACTAGAGAAACAGGGGCATTGTAATACCCTTCTACTTTTCTCCATTAAAGATTTTGTTTTACAGACTAACTCTTACCATGTAGGAAGGTCAGCAATCCATGAAAATGGGGACTTACCTCACTGTTTGATTCTGTAGAAAAAAACAACAAATAAAAAACCCCTCAGCCTTGAGGTTCTAGTTGCTTTACAAGAACCTAAAAGATTATAACAACTTTAACAGGAGCACCATGTACTCCTTCGTCCTACTCTGAGGGCAGAAGTCAAATACGTTGTAATTCAGGACTTGAACTATCTATTGGTATGCTACAAACACTCCCCATTGATTATTATTACCCTCTTAGTCTTTAGAAAACATTCATATAATGAAAAAAGAGGCCAAAAATCCTGAGTTCAATAGTGAGATACTTCAGAGTAAGTTTAGTTAGAAGATCTGCTGTGACACACAGTTCCCCACTGAAAGCTGCTGACAACTGGTCCCCACTTTCTTGCTACAAAAATGGCAGCACGAGGTGACTGAGCAACAAGGGAACAGTAAAATAACTATACAGGAGATGTGATGCAATTTGCAGCAGCATGAATCTGGCCTTACCTGAAAACTCCTAATTAAATGTTATTTGAAAATCTTGGGGATGGCTTGAGGCTTTTTACATAGTTTTGAATTTGTCAAGATTCTTGTATCAATGGATAGGTTATTGCTTTGGGGTTTCTAAACCTTTCACCACGACCCCTCTGCAAAGCAACTGTCATACTTACCAAGTCTTCATGTTCTTCATATATATATATATATATATTTCTAAACCTTTTTATCTGCTGTGCATCACCAAATGATGACTGCTAAGGCTTTGGTTTGCTTTTTATTATAGAAGATACCTAAACTATTTTTGTTTGGTATTTATTTCAAAATTGATTTGTTTTCTTTTCCAACAAGAGAGAAAATAAATATAATTTCTAAATCAATGGCCTTTATTTCACCACAAGGGCACAGCAAGGTGCCCATGTGACCCCTGCAGACACCACCATGCTTTCAGTCAACCTCTGAGGCTTACTGGGTCAAACTGGAACAGCACTGCCTTCACCTCTACCACCTACTGCTTCAGTCATCTTCCTCTTAACAATCCAAATCAATCCTGATAGTAAAGCTTCCTGCTGCAATTACGCCAACTCCCTCCTCCCATGACAAAGGTGAATAATTGCTCTGAAGTCATTTTACTCAGATCTGATCTACTACAGGTTATAGCCCTTCACACCACAAATTCATAAGGCACTTTCACAACCTCCGAGGGAGATTTGCTTCCATGCACCTGCTCAAATAATTCTGATTGATACTCGTGAGAGAGTGGCACAGGCTTTCCAAAGAAGCTGTGGATGCCCCATCCCTGGGAGTGCTCCAGGCCAGACTGGACAGCACTTGGAGCAATATGGTCTAGAGGAAAGTGTCCCTGCAGGGGGTTGGTCCTACTTGATCTTTAAGGTCCCTTCCAACTCAAACCATTCTAGGATATAATTGGTTACAAAGGCACAATTTTATTTTTTAAGATTTGAAGGCTCCTTGCAAAAAATTCAGTTTTGAGCTATTTACTATGCACATAATAACTACTTAATAGTATAATTCCTTAGATCACTCCTACTATTTTGAAAACAAATAGCCAGTCATGCAAAATGGAGTCTGTTAAATTAAGTACTTTTGCCAGAGGCTCAGTCAATTCATAATCCTGGGTGTGGCAGACCAGATGATTTGTGTTTTGTTAGCACCTACTAAACAGAACTATGAAAAGCAGCAGTTCTAGAACTACACCTTAATACTGGCATTAGAAAAATATTGGCTATTTTACCCAAGGTTCTGTACTGTTTGGATAAACATGTTATTTAATTTTAATGGTATTTTGATTAATATTAGTTGTTTGAAATAAAAGATCAATTCTCTCAATCCCTTCTAATATGTGTTTTTCTTTCCAGATTTTTAGCTGTGAAACACTGACTTCAAACCACCACGTATGGCTACTCTGTTTTATGCCACTTCAGTTCAAGTTAATCTTCAGAAAATAGAAAACTCTTATATCTCACTTTATCTACTTCTTCCCTTCCCACTTCCCTTCCCTATTTTAGAGGTTTACTGGTTCTCCACTGCCAGTATTTCCTTTGATAGCATCGATGCCAAATTTAACAAACTTCGTTGCTATGTTTAAAGGCCCTTTGGCTATCTGTGAAACAAACCCTTCATTCCAAAGGCACCCATTGCTTTTGATAAAATATTAGGATATTAAATATCAGTATTTTCTTCTCTATATATAAATTCATGTGGGAATGAATTATGGGCTAAAATTGTAAGAGACCAACAACATGAGACAACCTAAGGTCTCACTGGATTCAAAGGAGTAGTTGTTCACACTCGCTTTTGCGCCTCACATTCCAGCCCTTTTGCACTTTTTTGGTTGGAGCAGTGCCTTTTTTGTGTCAGTTCAGAGAACTAAGGCAGCTCAAAGCTGCAGCACAAACAGTAAAGAAGCCTTTACCTGCATAGTCCTATTCCCTTCCTGTGTCAGCACCAGCACTCACAGGGCTTTGTGTCCATCATTTCAACTTATCGCCTTTAAATTTTATTTTTTTATTAAGTAACTCTTCAGCTAAACCAGCTTTCCAAGACAGCAAATGCTCCAGCTGTGCCCTAGCACAAGAGTGGAGGAAGGAATGACAGAGTGGATGCACGGAGAGAAAAGCTGCCCCTGCAGCAGCAGCACAGCCTGAGATGAGCACGGGTCAGCCCTGGAAAGCTCAGCTCGGGTGTCTGGGCCTGCCAGGGGAGCTCAACCTCCACACAGCCCGTGAGGTGCTGACCTCCTTCCCCTGGGCTCACGGCTGCTCAAGGGGCAACAAAAAGCCATCAGGACAGCAAAGGACAGGTCAGTAATGGCACCACTCCGGAGCCTGTTACTCCAGAGCCTGGAAAACAACCACCACACACCCAAGCAGCGAAGCAGGAACTGTAACTGCGTGCAGGAAACATTTCCCCTTTCCTAGAGAGAAGAAAGAGCACTATCAGAGAGCCGTGAGTGGTGACGGGATTAACAAATCCTCCTGTACGGTTTAGTCTTTTGTCTGCTAAGGTTCTAATTTGACTTATATCCCAGATCCTTCTCCTAAAATCAGCTTATTTAATTGATTCCACACCACATAAATCTTCAGAAGAGATAGTTCACAATATTTCATTCCAACAGAAAACAGAACAGAATCATCCATGAATACTTAAAAGCAGACATTTTCCTAAACCTGATGCAGAAACATCAGTGCAAAATGAAAACTACCCCAAAGCACTGAGGAAAACAAGGTCATTGCTATTGTCCACTCTGCCATGGTTAGTTCAGTATTCCACTTGCAAAACAAAACAAAACATTACAACCACGAGCACCGAGTGTGCATCTCACCACTATCAGAAGTTATTTCCCTTTGCATCAGATTACAAGGCATTTTCTGAATGTTTTTTCCACCTTTCTAACAAGACATGCCAACAGTAAACCCTCAGCATATTCACAGCTTGGTGTTTTGTTCAGAGAAGGTATCAGCATTAATACGTGTTGGTTGCTGTAGCTGAAAGGAAGCTATTCCACAATTATGAAACACTTAAAAAAAAATCCAGTATAAAAGTCAACCTGAATGTCATTCGGGATATTTTGCAACATCCAAATCCCAATAAAATTGGGTAAATTCCGGACTGAAGCATTTCAGGGAGTATTGATTTGGAGTGCTCAAATGACCTGAGATTTTACTCAGGACACATCAGCAATATTTGGTGGAGCAATCTGCCTTCCTTCTGAACAAGCAAGAAGTAAGGTACTGCAGTGGCAGCTGCTAATTTTAAGAGAAACTGCAAAATGAAGTAATTGTACATTATAAACTGTAAGCCTAATTGCGAGTTGCTGGTACTTAAAACATACCCACAACACAGATGAATTACTTTCCACCATGTAACAAAAACTCTCATTTGCATCCTAATTGCCACAGAGTATTTCAGTATTTCATGAAAATTGTCATAAAATACAAAAGAAGAACTTTTAAGAGAAGAGATTTCCCATTAAGAGAATTTAGGTGGTTGTGATTTTGGGGACTGCTAAACCAGATGGACAGTAAAAACATGTGCACGATTCTGCTAAAACTGGACTGTCGTGAAGATTCTGCCCAAACCTAACAGAAAAATATTTCTATCACAGCCTTTCTACAAGACATATATACACAAACCAGTACTGAATCCACCTCTAAGAGGTAACTGGGCTGGAGGGGCACAGCACAAGCCCAACCCGCGTGGAGGCAGCCGGGGCACCAGGGGGCTCCTGGTGCCGAAGGAGCTGAGGGGACCCGAGGCTGTCCCTGCGCTGGCTCTCAGCGGAAATGGGTGGAGACAGGAATGCTTGTGGAACAGAGACCAACCCCTGCACCCCGATGGAGCACAGGAAACCCTGCCAAACTGTCTACCGAGAGCTCACCGAACAATCCCATCTGAATCAGTGACAATTATTACGATCTGGATCTTATCAATCTACCTGCTCAAAGCTCACAACAAAGTGTATTTGGCTTTTCATGCATCTTGCAAAAAGATGAGTTTGAGAACAGCTTCTTCATATACCCAAAAGTTGCACTAAAGCAAAGAAAAACAAGCACCCTTCTGAAAAGGAGAACCACCCACAAGCAAACCACCGTGTTTAATAACTGTCCTACCAATTAACAGAATGTAGATTTTACACAGATAAATCACCTGAAATGAACTACACTGCTGAATTACACATTATTTCTATTTTTATTTACCTTACAACACAGTAACATAGATGTTATATTTTTGAATAGCTCCATTCACTTCATTTGAGTGACCTGGAAATCAAAATCAAACACAAATGAAATCACTCAATGAAATGTTTCTTGGTTTGGGATTTTTTTCCAGACATTATCTAAAAAGTTCCTAAAATACTTCACTTTAAGTGAAAGCATTCTCCAAATTATCAGAACAACATCCAGTTTCATCCATGAGCAATGCCAGCTCTCAGTGATGAAGGCTGACCATGGACTGGGCTGCATTACACGCATAGCCAGCAGGTCAAGGGAACCGATTCCTGCTGTGAGAGCACATCTGGAATTCTGCATCCAGTTTCCCTCCCTCCCAGTACTGGACCAAATCCAGCAGAAAACCATTAGGATGCATAGGGGGCTGAAGGATGTGACATAAAAGAAAAAAAAAACTGAAGAAGCTGGGTTTGTATAGGCAAGGAGGGGAAAAAGGGGTGGTGATGGAAAACATCCAACTGCTATTTTAAGCTACATAAAGGGGAATCACTGAGAAAAGTGATGCAGACTCTTCTCAGAGACACAGTACAGAGGACAAGAGGGGATGGTCCCAAGCTGCAGCAAGGCAAACTCTTCTGTTTTTAAGGGCAAAAGTTCCGCTGGACAATTGGTTTAACACTAAAACCAGAAGTTGCCCATAAATGCTGTAGAATCTCCATCCCTGGAGATTTTGGAAATACTGAGTGGACACGTTGAGCAACTTGGTCTAATTTTGACATCAGCCCTGCTTTGAGTAGGAGGTTGGACTACATGACCTCAGAAAGTCCCTTTCAACCTATATTATGCTGTGAAATATTCCATAGCAAGATGTCATAAAATATTTCATTAAATACAAAATCAATCAGTTACTTTAATTTCTAGATCACAGCTGAAAATTATGACAAAGCATCAAGAGAAAAAGCATTAAAAAATTACTATGTTGGCGAAGTACTAGTTTTCAACACAAGCTGAGCTCTACACCTACTCAGTTGGTAAAGCACCAACTCTTCTGTGGGCTGTAGATCCCCGCCCTGAACAGGAGCCACTGAACTAACAGAGCCTGGTGTCCTACAAATACACATTTCTGGTCTCAAGAGTAACAACAAATTCATCTGTGAAACTGGGGCATGTCATGTTTTCATGTGGAGTCTGATTTCTCACATGTGATCTTACATACAATCTCTTCCGCAGTGGACCAGCATATAGGATCTCTTCACTCTAGCAAAATACCTATTTTTGTGAAACTTGCAGAATAACTTCCCATCTTTAAGACTTCTACCATCTCTCAGATTTGGCAGAAGGCAGGCAACAGGTACTAGAATCGTATGTAGGGGTATGGGAGATGGACTGGTGCAGCCACATACAGGTGCTGTGAACATATAAGCCTTATTTCCTTAATAAAGCATGCTTCAAAAAAACCCCACAAATTATCTCTGTCTGTTTCCATGGGACAGATCATGCTGTGCTAAGAAAATGTGCATTTATTTATAAAATGCAAGTGTCCATGAGCTGCACTCTTCACTAAGCCAGTATCCCATTGCTTTGGGCTGGCAGAAGTTGCTACCTCCCATCTTCCATAAACCTGGAAAACAGCTCTGACACAGAGTGAGCGGCTTCTGCCCGTCCCTGCTGCACAGCTTGTGAGGGACCACCTGTCCATCACCAGGGAGAGCAGGAAAAGCAGCTCTAATTGCTCCTTTGGATTCCCACACCAGGTTAGGCAAGTGCTGGAAGCTTGAGTGAGTGAAGGGAAGTGCTTGTACCTGCCTTCCCCCCAGAGGGAAGAAGCTGATAACTAGCCACCAATTACACTCCCTAATTCCCTGCTCTGATCCTTGCACTGGGGAGGGTTGGCTAACTTGTATCAGCTCCCTGTTCCCCTCCTTATCACACAGACAGAACATGTTAATTACCAGGTATCGTCACCCACACGCAACCTGGGCTCCCTAAAAGCACAGGCAAACAGGGACACGGATCCCGGCACTGCCCCTACCATTAAAGGGCTCTCTCTCTCTGGACCAAGGCAAGGGTTAACAGAGCAAAAATGACAGGCAGTTTCTGATCACTGCCACTGACCAGCCCACCCCAGGCCACCAAGATGACCCTCACAGAGGATGCAAAAGTTACCTTTTTATGTAACATGAAAGAAACTATTACACAACCATCAATCCCATTCAAGTTTTCATATTTTAATATAAATATCTATGCCTTGCAGATCATTCTATTCCTGATTTCTTTCTCGTTTTAGTTTATTAATATACTTCTCTTAATTTTAAATTATCAATGCTCTAAAAGTAGGGCTGTTCCATGAGACAGCAGAGAGAAGTGTAAAATCTCTACTGCCAAATGTTTTAAATATTCTTTTCAGTATTACTTTAACATTTCTCTATTGACTACCAAAACTTCTAATACCACTCTTCCGCAGCACATCAGTAACACAAAGATCTCTTTGTAACAAGTCAAATTCAGAGCAAGAAATGCAAGATTTGGGCTTGAAGACTATTTTCTTCCAACTGCATTCATCTGGATTCAACTGCTTATTTATAAACAGTTATTTGCAGCACTGATATTACTTCACATTCACATAAGCTTGATGACAAAAAAAGCTTCCAAAAACTAGGATAAAAACGAGAACATCCCTATCACATTCCTATTCACCATTTCTTTCCAAAATGATTACTTGTTTTTTACTGTCAAATTATCATCCTTGCCAAACTACCACTGACCAACTGGATGAAGAACAAGTCACGATGGAAATTTAAAGCTCAGCTCTATCGTATTTTCATTGCTGTTCCAGTGTGTTTGAAGTATGGCTTAACAGCTTGTTTAAAAAAAACCCAATAATAATAATAATAATAATAATAATAATAATAATAATAATAATAATAATACCACATTAGGGGAGAAAGAAACAATCCCAAAAACCTTTCCTATTTTGTTGTGTCTGAAAGGTGTTTCTGAACTTTCAGGCTCAGTCTAAAAGGGGGTTCTGTCTGACTCTGATGTTGATGACCCACTATCACTAAATGAAACAGAAAGTCACTTTAGGAACTTTACATCAAACCCCCTCAAAACAACTAACAATTCTTAAGTGAAAACAGAAGGGAAGAAACAATAAACACAACATTTACATATATTTGGATAAATTAACTCAGAGTAACAAACATGACTGTGTGACTAAGTAATTGCTCAAAGAATGTCCTGCAGTCCTTGGAAGTGCTGAGGATCTTGGGTCAAACTTCGCTCTGTGCTCACCCCCTAGTTTCACACGCAGAATTACTGAAACAAAAATAGGTTGGAAAGGGACACTGACAAGGATCCACCTCCTACCACTTCACCCTCTGGACAAGAGAAAAGCACAAGCCTGTATCACTGAACGTTTTTGGCAGAGTTGAACTGGAGGACATTAGGATGGGGTTTGGCCTGATAATGTGCCTTTTCTGCTTACGAAGCTGAGAAAGTGCAACCACAACACAGCAGTAAATATACTGCTCTGCTGAGTTTATTTTTACTCAAAACCTGATTATGTAAAAAAATGACTGCACTAGGGAAAATAGTTAAATGCCTTTAAGGGTTTTCAGATCCAGATGACAGAACATTCGCGTACAGTCTCTTCAGCCAACATCTTCCTCTTACTTCCTGTACTGGTATTTTATGTTGTGATCAATATTTCTCAAACATTATTCTCTCTGCTGCAAAATCAAAATGGAAGACTGACCGTAACAGCACTATCCTAAGAATACTTCATTTGCCCTTTTACTCATATAATCAAAAGCATTTTATTCTTTTCAAATCCCTAATACAATAATGTAGAAACAAAAGAATTAGGATAAAAACGAGAGAGAGAGTGAAGGATTTTAAGAGTTAAAAGACACCCGTTTGCCATATAACAAGCCTTATGGCACAGTGCCCTTGTAAATAACCATCATCTCTGAACAGGTCCACATTACCTGTGTGCCTCAAACAAAACCATCAGGGCCTGTTTTGCTTTCCTTTATTAAAGTGTACAAATTTAAATGGATTTTGCAGTTGCAGGAAACATCTCCATCTGCACACTCACAGCTTGCCCTCTACCCCCCCCAACCCCAAGGGAGAAGCTTCTGCAGATCCTCACTGCATTAGCTACCAGAGCAAAACATGAACCACAGCATTAAACTGCACAACCTGCATGGCTGTGATTGATAATTGCATTTCATTGCAGTCACTACAATACAGCGCAGTTGCTATGGCATTAACTACAACAAGTGCATCCAACACTTTCCTGACCAAGTACACTGTATAAACTGAGACTTTGCTCCCTGTCATTTCACACCCAAGGAACAAGAGCAATAATTAAGAGCTCAAAATACATAATGTGGCACTTTAATAATTTTAGAGTAGAAAACACAGGAGCGAAGTGCAAATTTCAACTCAACTGGAGATTTGGAATTTTTGTTAGTAATTTTACACAGCAGACACAAAATATCAAAAGAAATTTTCAAATAAAAAATAGCCTTTTGGATTTGGAGGGGAAAGAGTTTCAACATAGAAGTTTACCATGCACCCTCTGGAGGGGCAGAAGTGGCCCCATTTCCCCTGTGTCTGTTCACTGGCACAGGGATGCCAAAAAAGGGCATCAACTGCCATCGTGTTGCTTCTTACAGTCCCTGATCTGTGGTGAAATATTTTAGCTTTTCACTTTGTTTGTGAAACATGGTTTTTAACACCCCACTGATGTGAACTGGATTGTACCCAGCACACACCTTGGCAGCGCTATTCCCCAGGACCTTCGGAAACCTGACTGTGAGTGCAAACCAGTGCAGCCGCTACTGAGATTATCTGCACCCATTTCCTTGCTCTGGCTCAGAAGATAAAATAACCATAATAAAATACAGCCTGTACCAGAAGCTACATCAACAAGTTTTGGACTGGATACATTGCTGCAATTTCTACCACTAAAACAATAACAACGATATTTTTACATTGTAAACGGGATTTCTGATTTACATTTTGAAGGTTCTTCTCATAGCAAAAAAAAAAAAAAAGCGAAGGCCACAAGACAAAACTCTGAGAGAGAGGTTCATCTCCCAGCTAAGCTCAGGCCTAGATGAAAGCTCCCACCCTGAAACACAATGACTTCACCCCGACAGACCAGCACAATTCAGTGACTATGTGCAAAAACCTACAGCTATAAAAATCTGTAACGCACAGCTGAAGGCTGTGAGGTGCCCTCGCTGAGAAATGCACTGCTTTACGAAAGATTCATCATCAGAGAGAGAAATTAATGCTGATAAAGCTTTCATGAAGTCATAGCCTGTCTCATTTAGTACCTGTGGTCAAAAACCACACTGAAGAAACAGAGGCAGTGTTGGAAGAAAGTTGATAAAACAGTAACAAGAGTTTTTCATCTGCATCCCTTAAATTATTTCAGGAATAAGGGGCTTTTTAAAAACTAATATAAGGGGTTTTACTAATGGAAAACAGAATATGAAATCCTAAGTAAGGTCACTGAGCATGCCAGGTTTATAACCCAGTCATTAGATACACAAATCACACAGCATCACCCCAGCTCATTGAGATTGCTAAAAAAAAAAATCCATGTCGCACTCTTAATCCAGTTAGTTCGCGTTTTTTGTAGTTCGTTCACCTCGCTCTTTAAGACCGATGTTACCCACAGTAAACACACACGATCAGTTTTTAGTGAGACTTAGACTCTAAGTCATTATAATACAATATAATCTAGAGCTAGGACTGCTGAGGAGAACTTTCACCTGCACACGTTAACGCAGGCACTAATCCGGCCGGCTCTGCAGCACAGACAGCACGTCCTGAGCAAAGTCAGGCAGCGGCAGCAACTCCTGCGCTCAGATTCACCTCTTTTATCCCCCGCGACCTCGGGCTGCTGCAGCCAGGTGAGCCCTCGCAGGGCACAGGGAGAGACGCGGGGCTGCCGGCAGGATTTACCACCTTCCCCCCGCTTCCTGAACGTCTGCAACCGCACTACGGAGACGGAGGAAATAACGAGAGCGACCAAGTCCAGAGGCAGAAGATATTAAAGAAAATAAACGCAGGAGCGAAACGAAAAGAGACGCTCAGCTGCACCCACAGACGGAGGGCTGGGGGGGGTGCAGGGAGGGAGGGGAAAGAAGGGTGATGCCGGAGGGACAACCTCGGGAACACGGAGGGAGAGGCAGAGCTGAGGAGAGCGAGGCAGAGCAGCTCCCCCTCCCCGAGGGCAAGGGCGGGCCGGGCCCGCGGCCGGGCAGGGCGGCGGGAGGGGGGGAGGGAAGGGAGGAGGGGGGTGGCCGGGGCAAGGGCGCTGCCCCGGCGGCCGCACCCC
>VZTX01029776.1:75192-131439 GCA_013400915.1 Pardalotus punctatus | reverse complement strand
CCGCAGCCGCTGGGGAGGGGGCGCGGCGGCCGCGGGTCACGTGGCGCTCGGGTGGGTCACGTGGCCTCGCGGCCGCGCGGCGCCATTAGAGGCGTCAGGTGACGGGCGGGAAATGGAGCCGGGCCCGGCCCGCCCTCAGCGCCCTCAGCGCCCGGCCGGGCCCGCACCGCACCGCGCTGCGTGCGCCGGAGCTCGGTGACTGCCATAAGGGCGAGTTTATTTGTGACATTACCCGACTTCAGCGCACAGTTTTGCAACCGCTTCTTAGGATGTTGTTTTTACATGGAATTACGTTTTCCTGTTCGCTGCTTCCCGTATAAATGTAAATAAACTTTGTAGGGGAGGTGAAATCGCAGTTGAGGCTTTTCGTCATGGTTTGGTCACTGCTTGCAAAAGTGTCGTACATTTTCTGTTTTCCTGCAAGGCGGAGTTTTCCTAAAACAGCTTTTCCTTGTTTGCTGGAGTTTATACACAAGGATCTTAGCTCCACTTCTGATTTTTTTTCTGCAGTTCTGTAATGACCCTGGCAACAAGAACTAACCCCTGGTTACCACTGACAACTACCAACATCTCTGCTGCTTCCCGTCTGTCCTGGCCTTGAAGCTGTCCCCACCCATGTCCGTGACAACGTCTTGCTTTTCCCAACTCTGCGAGGTCATTTCTGGCATCCCACCTTCTTCTGGCCCTTCTTGCTCCAAACCGGCTTCCTTTGCCATCGGCCAAACGATCGCAGTTTTCCGTAGCTGCTCCCAGCCGTGCACTGCCCTCGCTCCCCCTCGCTCACCGCTCCGGGCCCGCTGCTGCCCAGGGCAGAGGAGGGGAGTCCCTGGCTTTGGCTGCACATCCACTTGTCCCCAAGGCCTCTCCCTTGGGACAAGGAAGGCCCTGCTGGGCTGGCTCCAGGTGCCACCCAGCGTAGGTTGATGGAGGGAAAGCTGTCAGGGCAGAGCAACAAAATCTAATAAACTCCTCTCTGTACTTAAAAGGCATTCAGCTCTGCAGCTTGTGTTTTTGTGTGTTTGAGTGGGATAATGCTTCTGATGTATTTATTTTTACTTGTGTATAATGCTTTCCATTCCATGATGTGTTCTTCTGCACTTTAGAAACACAGCATTATTTTTCTCAGAAATTTTAGGCAGTAGTAAGTGTGAGTGTTTAAATTTTCTGAAACCAAGTAAAATATTATTTAAAAGGTTCTCTTAACTCTGAAAATGAAATTTGCTTACGTTTCTGATTACATACATAAATAAATCTGTCATCAGGAAATGCAAAACAAATTATTATGGAGAATGTAGCTTAAACACAGCCTGTCATAGCAAATTTAATTAAAAACTGCTGTGTATCTAGATTATTTTCTACCTTCACTGGGATGTGTCTAATCAAAAAGGAAACCAACCAGGCAGGCCAGGAAATGGTGGAAGGACTGTCAGCTCCTTTGAGTGCTGTGTTCAAATATATGTCTAATCCAATTAAACCCAAATAAATGGTCAGAGGCTATGGCATGCTTTCCCAACAACTCCTCCCGTGACAGGACTCGGGGCAGTATTTCAGTGAAGCGCTGCAGTTGCTGAGATAGCCAGAGCAGATGGGAGTGGTATCAATTGGTTTTCAGCCTACTTAAATGTGCTGCCATTACCTGCACTTAATGTTGGGTTTTTTGCCTTAACAAGGTGACATTAAATCCTCAATTCTGGAAAGCACATAAACGTGTTTTAAGAAAATTATTAGTTCCATGATCAAAATAAAGGGCTGTGTTGGGGGAGAAGAGGTGATACTTACTAAAAAATGATAGCAGATAATGAGAAGCAGGAGGAAAAAAAACCTTTTTATTTCAAACAGAACTCAAAGCACTGCTTAGAAGAGTTTGTGTAAGCAGAAACAGGAATATTAAGACAAAGCTAAGCCATAAGCTAAGTCAATGTAAATACACCATGGTTTGGACTGTCTCCATCTTCAGTGAAGTTCAGGAGTCACATGGATGAGTTCATCCTAGAGCCAGGATGTAGAAATTCCCTGCACTGTTACTTGTATCTACTTTAACTGTTAATACTTGTTCTCTAAATAGGTCTCTTGAAAAGGGAACATTGTACCACAATGCCCCCCGAGCCCTGGGATCAGCAGTGCTGGGTCAGGCCGAGGACAAAAACCATGGAGCTGCCCTACCAGTGCCCCTCCATAGTGGGGGTGGGAGGCATTTCAGATTTTTGTGCTAATTTAAAACTGAAGCCACATCTCCCAAAATCATCGTAATTATACCAGCTGTATGATTTGCGTGGGACATTGCAGCCATGGCTTTCTTGGTAGCTGCTGTTCGACTCTGTCAGCATGAACCTGAACCTCCCCATCACCCCAACAAAACACAGGCATTAAGTACATACAATGTTCCCAGAATTATTTAAAAAGACCTCAAGCCTTTGTGCGGGGGTGATGAGAGAGAGAAATAAGACATGTTAAAATGTTTTATAAAGACATATTTTAACTTCTAAGGCACTCAGGAACCATGGTGATGGTGCCTGAAATTGCTTAGATATGAGCCCTGATCCACAGGGAACTATCCTAAGATTCAGAAAGAGCATCAGCAGGTAATAACTTCGAGTCAGTACCTACCTGGGCTTGACTGAACGGGTGACACACAGCAGAAATCCCTTGAGACTGATCTTCATGTGAATGTTGACCACGGCTTTGACTGTAAAGCGACCTCAATGAAAATGAGCCTCTTGCTGTAATCCTGTACTGCTGGGAGGTTAAAAACAGTCTCTTATCCAAATTGCTGGGCAGTTGGTGCCAGAACAAATTTACTTTTTCCCCCAAGTATTTCCTTTTTTCTGCATTCAACATTCTGATGGACTTTGCAGGGAGCTTACTGTGGCTTAGACACCGTGGAGTTAAGATGAGTAAACAGATTGCTGTGGTTGTTCTGTGCATGCCAAGGGGAGTACAAAAGATTATTAATTGCAGAATGATTCTGTCAGTAACAGCCTTGATCCTGCACTGGGTATCATTCTGTCGCTGTCAGAACCTGTCACTGTTGTAGGAGATGTCTTATATTATCTATCATGTTCTGGTTAGATTTGCTCTTGACAAATATGATTTGAAAACACAGTTGCAATTTCAAGTCATTTTTATGTTCCTTAGCTTTGAACAAGTAGTTTACAATCATATTCTAAAATATTTTTAAGGGATCCATTTTACAGCAACCTTAGAAGCTTATTATATAAATCTAGCTATTTTAATTAATATACTGACATTTTGTTGCTGTCTATATAAAATTAAGTTGCTTTTCTTTTTCAGCTGCAGTAGTAGCAGTATCCAGGCACTGTCCTGCAGTTCAGTAATGGAAATTTCCCAGCCTCAAAGCACACTCTGTCTCAGTCAGCTGCAATAAAACTCTTGAGTGATTTCAATATTGTTGTGTGCTTTACTTGTCCTCAGTTATCTGGAGCTTGTATCTTTTGAAAACCAGCTACTCCTCATGAGCTTGCTTCATCTTGCCCAAGACTTAAAATTCAGTAAACAAGCTGGGGATGATAAGGGAATTGAATCACCAGATAAGAAGTTATTTTACAGGACTGACAAAACAAAACATACATATAGTCAGTATTTATACAGCATGTTACAGCAACTTGTGAGTCTTCACTGAGGTCCTGCTACATGACCCCGGTTTTCTTATGCTGAAGCTTTATGCACTGGAAGGCTATTAAGTTCTTATAAAAAGATTTAGCTAGTACATAATATCAGTCTCTTGATCTCTGTATTTCTGCTATCATTGATTGCTAAGAAATTTTTTTTAAAAAAAAGGAGAAGAAATTATTACGTAACTCAGAAGTCTAATAACTTGCTAATACTAGAACGTGCAGTGTGTTTCCCCCACACTTATTCTTGGTTCAGCTGTAGGCAGGACAAGTGATGCCTCCAGCAGAGGCAGAAGTCAAAGCATGTAGAAACAGGATTGTTAGGATTTTATGTTGTCCAAATATTGCATTTTTAATGCTTTTTTCTCATAGCTAAAAATGTAGGGAACTTTTGTAATGAAGAGGTTGGCTGATGTGAGGACCGAGGAAAAAAGGGTGATGCAAGAATGAGTAAAATATAGGGGGGTGGGAATGTAAATTAGAAGTCAAATGAACAGGTAGTGGGACTGCACTGTGGGAATAGACGGGCCCTAGTTGGAGGGGGGATATCCAGATCCCACTGCATCTGGCTGTGTGCAAGTGAAACCCTTGGCAGACTCACAAGTCTATTCACGGAGAACCGGTTTGGGGAATGATGCCAGCCCTTCTAAAAAGAGCTCACCAGGACTTGCTTTCCCTGACGTCATCGTCTGCCGGGGTGACGTTCATCACAAATGCATGTGGCTGATGCCTGTGATGGCACAAATACACGTCCTACTTGTCTGCTGTTATTAGATTTAATCTAAACCATGGGCAGTGGCTGAACAGAGACAAGTGATAGGGGAAAG
Source organism: Pardalotus punctatus (assembly GCA_013400915.1). Taxonomy (NCBI): domain Eukaryota; kingdom Metazoa; phylum Chordata; class Aves; order Passeriformes; family Pardalotidae; genus Pardalotus; species Pardalotus punctatus. The sequence goes on along the minus strand of VZTX01029776.1, from coordinate 126,980 downwards.
TACACTGATGGCATTCTGAGATTTTCACCAGGGTTGAAAATTCAGCCAGCATTAATGGCTGTACATCCCATGACAAGTGCATGGCAGCCTTTGGGAGAAAGCTGGAGGCTGTAGCACAGCAATTCTGAATATAGAGTCCCACATACAAACGGTCACACTGAGCTTTCCTGTGCATGTGACAAGGAAACAGGATTCCCTCTGCTTGGCAGGTCCTGACCTTGCTGCCATGGAACTGCAGAAGAGGCACCTCCAGGTTTAGGGCTGCAGGGGAATCTGCATCTTTGCTATCTGCACCTATGCTGTGAGAGGGAAGGGAAGTATCAGTCTCCTTTCCTTGCATTTTGTTCAACCCACAACATTGTACCACAATGGAGTCTGCTCTACTATTAAAACTATTAAACTGCTTAGTTTTAATAGGTTTTATATAAATTACAGACATAAATTTCTACAGTCCAAAACTGATGAATCATCATTCATTTTTTAAAACAAACATTTCTTTTGCAATTTTGCATATTGATAGCAGATAAAAGCCGTGAAGAGAAGAGAGATTTCCTAAAGGAAGTGGTGTCACCATATTTTGAAAAAAAGAGCCAAGCTGTTGGAATCTGTGTTGCATTATGGGGTAATGCAATACCTCTGAGCACTTCCTGTTTATCATGAGAGATATAGTTTTCACCACATCATAAAACTTTCAAGCATTTGTTAATAAACACTCATAGAGAAAAAATAATATCCAAATATACAACCTCTGTGGCATCTGTCATTATAAACAAAAGAAGGTTTTCATTATATATATTGGATGACAATTTGTGTGAAAGCAGCAGATTTTGAGGACCACATCCAGCTCCTGCTGAAGGCCATGTTGCATCTCTCATTAGGTCATTGCACTCCAGCACATGATTCTTCTTATATGTAAACAGCAAGATGTTTGAATGAGCAAATGTAATTTTTACTATCATCATTCATAATTTTTTTAAACAATGTGGGGATACAGAGAGTGAACATCTGCAGAATTGCAGCAGAGAGACTTGTATGAAAATGGCAAAAGTAAGATTTGCTTTTAACAACACTAATCTGCCAGTGCTGAGGTACCTAATCAAATACACAAATTGTGCAGATGTTCAGAGCGGTGCTGTCTCGCTGTGTGGCCTTTCTCACTTGACAGCTATGTTGCTTCAATTAATTCTTCTGGATAAATTAACCTAGCTGGGAAAGGCAGAGCTGGGGAGCAGAAGGGTGCAGATTTTTTGACACCAGCAACTTTGATGGTGCAATTTGCACACCCAGCAGATAAAATCTTTGGCAAGGAAATGCAAATTATTGTGACTGATTCAGGATGTTCTTGTGATCTGGCTGGAACTTGGTCTGCAGCTGACAGACACACAGGGTGGGGGTCGGGGAGGGAATTCAAGGTTTTTGCCAGTTCCATAGGGAATAAGCATTTTGATAGGTAACTGTACATTGTACAGTCAGACACAAGACAGGCTGGTGCCTCATACAGCTTCACCACTGAAAGAGGCTTGTTAGGTTCAAAGCAACTAAAAGGCTTATCTGTTTGTTCAAGATGGGAACATCTGAGCTGCAGTTTCATGTGGTAAAATCCTGCTGCACGGAAATACAAGATGGGCAATGACGGTGTACAACTCTTACTTCTTTAAATGGCTATAGCATTTAAAACTCTGCCACACAGACTGTTATCAGTTAGACAAGGGGAAAGATTGAACCTCAGAAAGACATTCCCTTCAGCTACCAGCACTAGATGTAGCAAAATTGAATTAATAATTAAGACATTTGTAGCTTTTTGGATTTTGAAAGTTTTAACAATGGGAAAATGATCTGGCTCACATTATCTTTGTCTTACCTGACATATGGTGGTTATTATTGCAGATATGCAGAGCCTCATGATAAGAGATGCCTTTTATAAGTGCAATACATCCACTGTAATCAGGTGATACATTTATCTTACTGCATTACTGAGTCTCTGGGTTTTGTACAAGTGACACAAAATTGTTGTGAGGATCTATCAGTGTCCCAGATCTCAACTAACTTTTCAATATGATGTCTCATTTCCAGCTGATGTTAACAGCCAAACTGAATCCCTGGCCTGGAAATCCTGAAAGACAATGAAGGCTGCTTTAAAAAAACCCCAAAAACACACAAGAAAGAACACCATTCTTTTAGAAGGATATGGCAAAATATCTGTAGGACGATGCTCTGCATCCAATTTTCCATGTACCATTAATGGCAGCAGGGTAAGGTTAAGTGATCATGCTCTACCAAACAGCACGTGTGGGGGAGCAGACAGCAGATGTGCAGCCACTTAGCCTATGCCTTGTGCACCAGACCGTGGTATGGAAATGCACGTGGATATTTAATTGTTATTCAACTACAAGTTGCTTGGATTTATGAGTCTGGAAAGCGCAGATGCTGCAGTGAGGAATGAGTGTTTATTAGCACAGGAGCTGTGCTGGCCTTTCCTGCAGAGAGGCAAAGTGCCCCCGTCTAGAGAAAATGGATTAAAAGGGGGCAGTGCACCACTCTCGTATCCCATTTACCTTTGTGAAGTGCAGCTGGAAAAACGCCAATATATGGATACATTTCCATCATGAACTCTAAACAGCTTTTACTGCTGCTTATCGCAGATAATAAAAATGCAGCAGCTGTCCTTTTATCAAAACCCAATTTAGAGAAATGTATGGCCAAATAAGGGACATAAGCACCTTCAGGGGCAGCTACGTGGATATGAGAATAAACCCTTTAAGAGCCAGATTAGGAAGATGGGACCATCACCCTGTATTCAAGCATTTTTCCAGTGCTTGTTGCAGCAACCTTCTGCAGTTACTCTGCACGTGTCTTCTTTCCTTCTTGGTTCCTCTTGCACTACTCTTCCCCATGCCAACATCCTGCTGGGCTGCTGCAGTCCCATCCAGTCCTTTCTGTGCCCTGTGGGCTGGTGCTGCTGGGTGACCTTCCTTCACCTCTCCAGTCAGCCTCCCTGCTCAGGCGTGTTCATCCTGCACCCTTCTGTGGGAAACCCCACCTAGGAGGTGAAGTGGGAGGTTAAGCATCAAATAGGAGCAAGGCACCCCCAAAACACCCCAAATGTGCAGCAAAATTCTGATGTTCGTACTTCTCCCACTCACTGCAGTCTCTATTCTCACAGTGTCCAATTCTTCTCCTTTCCTGGGCTGGTATATTTTTTACTGAATTCATTTTCTTGCAGTTTACTGAACTGCATGAGCTCATTAAAGAGTCAGACAAGCACCAGACCTGTACAAAGAAAGCAGCAGGGCTGGAAGCAGAAGCATCATTTTGATACCAGCAGTCCTTTAGATTTGGCTCAGCTGCCAGGTGATATCACTCCCTGAGACTAGTTTCAGCTGTAAAATCAGGAGGTTTGACTGCACTGCTGAGAAGCCTTCAGACATTTCTCTTGCCTTTGCCATCCTTTGCTGCACTTTTCTCTGTTCTTGAAAAATGCAGGAAAAAGCAATCATGAGGGCAGTTTTGTAGCAACTTCCTCACCACCTCCTTTCTTCTCGTCCTCTGCCTCTCCTGTTTCTGCCATTTATGCTTTCCAAAGTATCCCTGCTGTAATTCTCTGTGCCCCTGATGACTTTGTCCTACCCTCTCAGGAGCAGCTGTTGTGCACTAGAAATGCCCTCTCAATCCAGGATCTTTTTTCTTGCAAACTGCACAAGCAAGACAGACAAATGCAGGCCTCCTTTCTCAGGACAAGTGTTCAATAAAAAAGTATTACACAATCCCCAAGACATGCACATTACTCACCAAAACAATCCTGAGGATCCCATTTGTGCCTCTCCTTTCTCTCCAGTGGTACCCGTGCCCTGAAGGCAGAGCCCAGTAGCAGGGCTGGGGGTGAATAAACCCAACGCTTGCAATGGAGGGCACGGCTTTGTGCAGTGATCAGCAGCCCTACTGTGAAGGACAGAAGTATCTTGCTGTGTTTATTTTGTGATGTGTTCTGATAATTTATACTGTTGGATTAATAAAAATAACAAGATAGATGCTTTCCAAATGGAATCTATTGCTAACCGTCCATCATTGCTCTATTCTTCTTCCACACACATTAGGAAGTGCGCATTATCTGGTAAATCGAGACATTAGAAACAAATAAATGCCGTTCTATTGTAAGGAAGAAAAAGAGCCTTTCTAGAAATACTATAGAAACAGTCACATCCTCTATTTCTGCCTTTTATAAAAGGCAGGCTGTGTCTTATTATCATCAAGGAAGAAGTAAACAAATGTAATTTAATCAGTTCTGTCTTTCGTTGATTTGCATCAGCAAGAATAAAAGACAAAGGCAGAATGGAAAACAGCAGCTTTGTGCTAAAAGTTTCAATGCACAAAATAGTTCTTTCTCCAGCTGTTCAACATTAAAAAACGCTCTGCATACCAGTAATAATAAAAGTGTCAAACAATTGACCACAATGGGAATCACAATGCTTCATTAAAAGCTCTAAAGCATAGTAGAAAAGCTTCCAGACATTTGCCAAACAGAACTAAATGCTCAGATACTTTCAAAAAGTGTCAGAAGATGCTTTCATCTAGTCTAGTCATGCAGATAAATATGTCCTTGCTTATTCCAGCCTGGTTTCCGAGCTCCTGCTGCTTCAGCAGTAACAGCTGCATGTGCCACTTGCTGTCCTGAAGCTGAGGCAGCTCTAGTGCACCACAAGAGGTTAATGTCCTCTCCAGTAATGAAGCTCCACTGCATGGGGCATTGCAGGGATTTAATCAGTAATTTTGTATTTACATACATAATTATGTATTATTTGAGAACGTAACCTATTTGTTCAGCTGACAGGCGATGTTGTGATAAGGAATTTCAGCAGACAGGATATTTATAGATCCTTTATCTCTACATACAATCAGAGCTAAAACGTCAAACAATACCCCGAATAAAGGGGTTGTTTCAGTTCAACTTTTCCCCATTGTTGCTTTTCCTTTTTTTTTTTTTTCTCCCTCTGTCTGGTTACTGCCTAAAACTTGGCAGTGAGAGGAAAAAGGGAATGTGACTCACACTGACAACTTCATTTGCTGTAAGAGACCTCAGTAATTGCTCTAACCCACTTACAGGAAAGCTACCCCTCCTCTTTCTCTCCTTCTCCACCCTTGGACAGAGTGGCCACGCTTGTAACAGGAGCAGCAGGCTGCTCCCAGAGGTCATGCTATCACTTATGGAGTAACCGGGCCTTCCTTTTCACTTTTCTTCTTCTGGATTTCAAGTTAACCCCTCAGCAGAACTCAGAGCAACTTCAGTTTAAGGGGCATCTTCCTGCCATGGATTTTTCATGAACCTAATAATAAAGAGGGTTTGCAAAGGGCTCACAGCTCAAACGCAGCAGGGGTGAGGTGGCTGCTCCCACAACACGCCGGGCTTGGCAGCCAGCACGGCAGCTCCAGGATAAAGCTGCCGAGGAGTCAAACAATTGTTGCCTTTTCCTTTCCTTCTGGGATGGGGGCAGGGAATGGTAAATAGAAACAGGAGAAGAATCAGCACAGTGCCATGCAGCACTCTACCAAAATATATTTTCGTTTTTACTTACATAATCAACATGAGAGCAGCATTCATAGTGAGGTGGCGGAACAGATGGCAAAGACTTAGTTTTCAGCAAGACGTTAATTAACAACAACTCGGGTTTCTGCTAGAGAAGGAGGTTTGTTCTGCTCCAGCAGGGCTGAGATGGGCACTTACTACATAAAACAAAACTCAGTTTCCCCACACAGAATTGTGATTCTTTTTTTTTTCCATTACATCCCTGTTACTTTTCCAGGATACTGTCTAAAACACAGCAACATCCTAAATGCAAAGCCTTATAAAAAACCATCACAAGTTTGGGTCCTAGCAGTAGCTTGGGATTCTCCTTGCAAATGCTTTCAAATGCTCTGTGGACATATAAATACAAAGAGGAAAGGGAAGAAGAGTTGTGATTGAGAGAGTTGTGTGCAACTTACACTGCAGCTGAGGCTTCTGTTATGTACAGCAGCTTTCACAGAGATATGATTGAGGCTAAAGCTTTCTTAGATGCTCTGCATGAAGTTCTCTCTCCTCTTTCCTCTGTTCCATACACTTGGACTTCACATCTTCAGCACACGGATGCAGCTGAGTTAGAAAGAGCTGTCCCAAGGGGGACTGAAGCAGAAAGTAGCTATGAAAGATATTTATTCAAACCACAGGCAGAGAATACATCACCCAGACACAATGAATAGGGAAATGGCACATGAAGCCGAAAAGTCTGGTCTCCGTTTTTCATCTGATAAGCTGTCTGGACAGCCAGGCACACTGAACAGCCCACAAACATCCAGGCCTTCCCTCCCTGTGCTGCCAGGTGATGGGAGATTTCTTTTTCTTGCTTTGCATTCACCATTAGAGGCTCTCCAGAGTCACACGCCCGAGTCCTGCAGAGGCCTGTGGGCCACATTCCTCTGGGGATTACATCCATCCCAGCAGGAGAGAGGGAAGAGATGCAGGCCAAAAGGGATGGGCAAGCAGTGGAGAGGGAGGAGTCGAGGGGAGCAGGGAAGGAGTGAGCAACAGAGAACATCCAAATGAACACAGGCAGGAGCTGGAGGACAGTACTGCAGGAAAGGGAGAGGGGAAGCAATCATATATTCTATTATATAAAACAGAGCAACAGGGCATCTAGACTGATCTGCTGTGGAGCTTGGAAATGAACCCATTATTCCCACGTCTCAGCACTCATCCCTGTGCTGCCAGCAAATCTCTAACACCTGACAAGAAACGTCTCTGCCCATTCTAGTGACATGTACATCTAGAAAGGATGCTTTTCCATTACTCCCACTTTCTCCAAGCAGGCAGTAGATGGCTGTGGGTCTGTGCTGCAAGCTGAAAATCACGCCCTACTCATTACCCAGAGGCAGTGAACAATATTATCACAGATGATTATTTTCTTCAATGTGTATGTTAAAAACATAGTTGGGATGAGTTAAAAACTACATTACAAGAATACTGCAGTTATCAAGTCTAACTAAAAAATTAGTATATGCTTGAACTAAGAGTGTCTGTTCCACCTATCAGCACCTACTTGAATTCAACATTTCAGGTAAGCTCCCCTGTCTATTGCTCTCAACCACAAGAAAGTACATCCTGACATTGTTATACTGAGCACAACCAACCTGCAGAACTGTACAAGATTTGGGCCTCCATCAGTTCATGTTGTGTTAAACCAGAAATGGGCCACAGAGAATATCTTGCATACATCAGATGGAAGAGATTCTTTGCAGGATGATTTTCAGGAGAAGCGCCAGATATCACTGAAACTGTGCTTAGGAGGTGCAAAGTAAAGGAAAGAAAAGAACACCAAAAACTGTATTCTGCTTAGCTTGTCCTCCTTTTGCAGGGGTTAAGATGTGAGAATCAGCAGAACTGCTTCTGTACTTATGGTTGCTTTTTCAGGAGGAGAGAAGAGTGATGAAAAACCCTTTGCAGGTATTACCTTTAAAAAAATATAATCAGCATAACAAGAAGTTAACTCTTCAAGAAAAACCAAAAAGAGAGAGACCAACAGATGCACAGACAAGCACTGACTTCAGTGGAGCTGCAAGGCTGAATTTGGCTCCAATTCTGTGAAGTGCTTTCAAAGCAGGAACATACTGCATACAAATGAGCATTAAATAATTCGCATCATTAAGAGAGCTCTGAGCAGCTCATCTGGACTTTGAAAAAAGCTAAAGCAAATGTACATTGTTTGAATACCATTAGGGACAGTCATTAATGAGCACTAAGGCATCTACAGTATCGACACAGTGCTGTAATAAGAGACCCATCCTCCTTCTGAGGTTATTTTCTTTATTGATTTGTAGAATTTCTTACACATGAGATTTAGAGTGTGACTGAGCTCAGCAATTTATGTAGGAATACCCTTTAAAGAACTATACAATTACATCTTTTTTACAGTGCATCTTTTAATTTTGGTTTTATAGAAACATGGCCCTGTCTGTTTGGTGTAGATACCATAAACAATTTCAACTCCAATGTATACCAAAGAAACAAAGCCAAATAGGTAAATGGATTTATCCAGGGTGACACAGAAGGATGCTGTGTAACAGAAATCATCAAAAGGGTCTGGATGCTCAGTTTCCTGCTTTAAACATTTCACTCAATCAGCTCTAAGCAGAGCTGCTGTAGCACCGGGATAAACTGTGGCCTATACCATATCTCAAATGCCAGGAAACACATGGGACAGTGCAGAGACAGTGAAGAAGAGGTCAGGTGAAGAACACAAGTTGTGCAAAGAACTAAAGGTACAATGTAGTTGAAGGTACTCAAGTGCCAGAGCTGCAGGAGTTGAGAAGTGATGGAATATTGAGAGCTAAATATGTGCAGCAAAGTGCAAAGGGGGAGGCAGGGGCAGGCACCAGCCTACAGGCAGTTGAAGGGGAGCTGGAAGGAATCTTTAACGAAGGCAGAAATCGTTCTGAGTGACTCAGAATATTGGTATTCACAAAGAGAATTGAGAACAGGCAAAAATAAATAAAGCTGAAAGCAAAACCCAAAGGCCAAATCCCTCTCAATAGCCAGAACACTGATATAATCTGAGCAACCAAACAACAGGTCCTTGTGAAAACCTCTCTGCAGCTACTTCCTGCACACCAGCCTCTCTCCCGGGCTGCCGAGGGCTGCGGGCAGCTCCCACAGCCCAGCCTGGGAGCTTAGCAGGCTGCTCTTGTGCTGACATCGTTTTACTTGCAAAATGCAGCCCCGGTGGTCCTCCCTCCACATCCCCAGCCCTTGGCTTTCCTGTGACATCTCAACTAGTGCATTGTGTAACCTCACAAACTTCCCTGAGCAGCTCAGGGTGGCTTTCATTAGCTGCCAGCTTTCGTACATGTCACAGGCACACACATTGGTCCCTGACAGACATAAAGTCGCAGTAGTTTTATTTATGAGTGGATTTATGCTAGCCAGCTTCCAGATCCTGCTTCCATCAGCCAAAAATGTATGCAGGCAGCATTTAACTAAAACCCCAAGTTCTACTAGTTTTACAGTGAAGACTGAAAACTAGGTTAGTTTCAATTTATTTTTTTCATAGAAGTGTGATGACTTTTTTTTTTAAAACTTCTAATTGAAAAGTAGTAAAGAATTTACAGTAATATATTTTGGAGCTGAAATCAGTAACACTGAAGAACAGGAAAGAGTTCCTGACAGCGAGATCTATTAGTCAATGGAGTGTTCTCCCAAAGGAGGTGATGGGAACACAAGAAGTGCGTTAGCAGAGCTAAAGCCTGTATTAAGTGCTCCAAGTGCTGCAGCCAGCTCCAGAGGATTGCCATGAGACACAGCCCTCAGCAAGGCAGGACGCCTGCCATTAGCCTGCTAATGCACATCCTGGCCTGGCCAACTGCTAGTGGGAATAGCTCACTGACTTAAAAGGTCATTAACAAGAAAATATTAGAATACAATTTTCTAATGGCAGGAGCAGCCTCTGCAATGTATCTTCCATTACAAAAGGTGATTATTAGCAGGGGGGGGGGAGAAACAAATAGTTTTCATTAGTACTTGTATTAGGGCTTATTCATTTGCTCTTCCTTAAACTACCTAAAAGTAAAAACCACGAAATTCCTCAGATCCCTTCCATGTCTACTTTACCCTCCAGAAAACAGCCCATTGCAATCTAAAGCAGCTGTGCTCCAGGGCGTCTTTGACAGCCAGCACTAAGGACACAGTACCTGTAAAGACCAATGATCTTCAGCCAGTTAAGTCTGTCAGGGAAAATTCTTGAGGTGCAACCACACTTGACCCCATGCCGATCATTCCAGCTGCTGGAACAGTTGTGTGGAATTAGCTGCATCAACAGAAAACAATTGGGTGAAATATCTGTTGTCAGTGGCCCAACTCGTGTTACCTGTGCTTGTCTGTAACCCAACAATTAGATCCATCGTTAGCAGCTTGGCTTAATTATAACTTAGAACTTCTCCAAACATAGACTTTGCTCACGATTTTAAATGACTATAATTAATTATACAGAAAGCCTGAAGTGTCTTCTCGTCCATTGTTAAAATTACTTTTCCCTTTCCCCACACTGACACCAGAACGTGGTTTCATAAAGGAACTGGCCTGTCAACTAAAAGCTTAAAAAAGAGGCATCTCTTGTAGCCTGAAAAACACACAGAGAAACATCTTTTATGTCTTATATAAAGAGAAAGAAGGCTTCAGAATTTTTTAATCTTGACTAGGGGATGCAAAAAGGAATATTATTCTAACCTACACTTGTTTAGTCCCACTCCTTATAAGAATGATTTATTTCCTGCCTCCCATTTAAAAGGCTTTTTGCACCCTCCCCAAATTACTGCTGTTATCAGAGATCTGGTATTGGGCAGCTGCGCCCCAGCCTGAACCAACTGCTTGAATCTTAACCAGTAAAAAGCAAACCACAGAATTAATGCCAGAAATACGGCAACTTCTTAAAAGACACAGAGAAGAAGAAAGGTGTTATCATGCAAAGAAACGTTTCCCACTGGGCTTTCCAGTGCCCACCCGGAAGATGAAAACATTAAGGGGGGGACACAGCACGCAGAGGGCTCTTTTGTGCAGACTGGCCATGGCCACAGTCCCGCACCCTGTCCCAGGCTGCTTGGGTGGCTCCGGCCGAAGGAAGGCGGGAGCCCTCTAGGGGTGGCACACAGAGCCCTGAAGGGACACCGGGCACCTGCTGAGCCATTCTCCTTCTCCGCGCCGAGCCCCTCCTGCCTTACCTTGACACAGGAGCACTGTCCTGGCGTCTGCAAGGGCTCAGAAGCGGAAGGTCTAAACAGGAAATCAGCCTGGTTTCCAAGGAAGGCGCAGGCTTTTTCCTGGAAGTGCCTACTCTACAGCCTGGAATATGATGTGGGAAGTCTCTTTTCTATGGTTGTTGCAATCCTTTCAGGGAAAACAGAACATCACCAAAGTGCAAACAGCAGTTCTCTAGCTAGTTTGGCTCACCACAACATAGCTAGAATTTTTTCTTCTAGGCTATGCAAAAAAGACTGGGTTTTGCCTTACTATATGCCTCAAGCATACTGTGAACTCTTGTATAAAATGAGCAGGTTTATCTTTGTCAAGGCTTGTTCAAAATAGTTCTTTCCAAGAGCTACTTCTATTTGAAGACTAGGTAACAGCTGCAGCATTTAAACATTTTCTCATTCTAATGAGAACTTAAGATCCTTTCCAACAGCTCAACATAACGAGAATGTGGCAAACCCAAAATTCAAAACATTTTGACTCCAGTTAAAAAAAAAAAAAGCACCAAAACAAACCAACACCCAAAACAAAACACAAGTATCAAAAAGCATCTAACAAGATATTAAGAATTTGCAGTGGTGAAACAGAGAACAGATTTTATTAGAGATCGAAACCAGAAAAGTGCAAGAAACACTTAAAAAACCTCCATATATATATAATTTGGTTTTTTAATATAAGGTATATTGACCATAAAAGACCTGTACAGTTACATGTACAAAACTGCAGTATCAGTTTGGTGAAACATGTAAATACCCATTGCAGTCTCTACACATAATTTCCAAAAAACTTCCTGCATGACATATTCAAGGTTATGCTTGATTTCTTAAAAAAAAAAAAAAAAAACACAACCAAAACCAGAGACAGTAAGAGGAAAGTTAAGAGGAAAGTAAGAGGAAAGCCTGTAACCTAAAATAGTGCTACTTGAATAGCAAACTTGATCTAGATGCAGAAAATGTTTTATCTATCCCTCACCAAATGGCAGGGATGTGAAATCTGCATTAATAGAGAAGAGCCCATATTTCTTAAAGTTCTTATTTCTTAAAGAAGAAGCAATTCTGCTCACACTGTTTCCCAGGTGGAGAGGACAGGCATTTCCAGGCAGCTGGCAGAGCTGTGCCCTGGTTTTGGCTGGTATAGAGTTAATTTTCTTCCTAGTAGCTGGTACAGTGCTGTGTTTTAGATTCAGCGTGAGAATGATGTTGATAACACACCGATGCTGTAGTTGTTGCTAAGCAGTGCTTACTCTAAATCAAGGACATCTCAGTCTCCCAGGCTCTGCCAGCAAGGAAGTGCACAAGAAGCTGGGAGGGAGCATGGCTGGAACAGCTGACCCAAAGTGGCCAAAGGGCTGTTCCTTTGCATTCACTTCCATAGGCTTATTGATTGGTTCTTGCTCAAACCCTCCAGCAACAGAGCCTGCAATGACTGGGGATCCTGGAGCAGAAGGTTGGCTCTGAGCCCCATGTTGAACACATGGGTGGTGGGGACCTGCTGGATGAGAAGGAAAACAGTCACGAGTACAACAGCACAGCCAAAAATCAGCAATGCCTGGATTTCTTCTGCTATTCAAAAGGAGACAGCAAGGCCAATGTTGGGCACACTGGAGAACAAGGAGAAACAACAGTGATGTCCAGTCCTGTTCTCAACTGCAGCTGGAATGGGCTCAGACCTAGAGGAAGGCAGCACCCTTTGTTACAAAGTGCCAGGGATGCCCATGAGACACTGGAGTGAGTTTGTTCAGCTCTGTGCTGTCATTGGCAAAGATCAGCTGTCGTTGCCTTTGGACTGTGGAGTTACCTGGCTGATGGATTCCCACAGCTGCGTTACAAAACCATGGAAGAACAGTGGCAGTCAGCTGCTGCTTGTGCTCCCTGGTGAGCCCAGTGAATCACAGGCTGGAAAGCTGCTGCTAAACCCAGTCAAGCAAATCCCCAGCCCACACTTTTCTGAGAATTTGGTGCTTTTTTAGAGATTATTACAAATAAATTTTCACCCCTGCAATTCTTACTGTTGAAAAAATAAAACAAACCAAAAAAGACATTTAGAACCATGAAATGAAAGATATTTTCAAGAGACTTGAGGTTTGATCTGAAGTAGGTTCAAGCATGCCCACAACATCTTGACCAGAATCTACCTGATGATTCATTATGGTTATACTTATTTTTGTATTTCAAGAAATACCTTATCTGTTCCCCTGTGATGGCAGCATTCTGGGTTCTTGTAGACTTTTATTCTCTTCTTCACTAGAATAAATACAAAAGCATTTAGATAAAGTGCCTGAAAGACTGCATCTCTCAGATCCCCTTGTTAAAACTTGCCTTTTGTCAAGTCTCCTGTCTCTGTCCTGCTCTCCTTATGTCTTCCTCTCCTACAGGATATGAACACCTGCACTTCAGAAGCAATCACACAAATTAGCTTAGCTTCCAAGCCTTACTTGTATTTCAGGTTACCAGCCCTTTTAGAACTTTCTCTATGTTCTGTAGTAAATTAGCCCTAACATACTCTGAGAATTCATTCTCCAGCCTTTCACTTCAGTGGTCAAAGACCACTTGTTTAACAAGTGTGCAAGTAAATAACAAATTGTCACCATCTCTGCTGCAACAGGGTCTTTCAGATCATTATCCCGTTACTGCAAGATACAGGTAGCACACCCCACTTAAACTGCATTGTCACTGTGGTCATCTGGCAAAAAGAAAGAACAGATTAAATCAATGACTTAGAGGTACACAGTCCTAAGATGGTTTTAGTGACATTCATCTTTTCAAGTAAGCACACTGTGTGATCCCAAGGATTATTTCCTTCTAGTGCTACCACTGAACTCTTTTCCCAGAAAAGCCCTATGGAAGAAGATAACATGGTGAGGCGGGGTAACCACTGAAAGATGTGAAACATGACTTACCTGAAAAAGTAGCAGCATGAGCTATTTGAAATATTAGAATGAAAAATATATTTAAGAAAAGAAACAAACAGTGCTTCGAGTCACTATACTTTATTAATACTTCAGAAACATCAGGTCCTACAGTGGCAAGTTCTTATCCCCACCTGTTTCCAATCACTGCTTTGAAACAACTTCTTGCAATATGCAAATAGATACATGAGGCACTGTGTGAATACAAAAGTGACAATACAAAAAAATCCCAACAATTAAACCTCATGCAATACATACATATATAAAAAATATGGTAATGTAGCATAATACACACAAGCACTATTAGAACAATCCATGTAGATGAATGTACAATATGCATAGCATTTAATGATCAATGACAACAGGTTTCTGACCCGTGCATAAAACCAGTCAGCTTAAATAAGAGTTTTAAGAGACTAGATAACTGGTTAAGCCACAGCTTATAAAACCTGCTGTACTGCAGCTTTTCTGCTCAGGGTCACAAGTGCAGATTAGCATACAAAATAAATAAGGACTATGATTCTACAAAACTTGGCTAACAGCTCCTATTACAAAGTCACTGGCCCTCTTACTTTCATTCACGGTTCATCAGCCAACACAGTGGCAAGAAATGTGCCTAAAGCAACAGCTCTGCTCTTGTACTCCTTTAATACTGATAAGAACATACATTTTTAAGTCAGCAGTGTAGTTACAGAGGTCTAACTTACCACTACTCAAGCACGGGACTGACATTACAGTACGGAGCAGACCCTGAAGAATGGCACTGACTGAGAGGTTGCTGAGCCTTGGGATGTGCTGCTGCTCCCAACCTGACTGCTTGGCCATCTGGGGCGGGAGAGAGAGAGAGAGCTGGGGAGGTGAAGGAAGGCAGAAAGCTTTTCCCCCCACTCTCAACAGTGCAAATGTTTGAAAACACAAACAATCTGCAGGAACAAGGAAATACAGAGACAAGAACGTTTCCAAAGTCCTGTAATTGGGGTGAGAGCTATTGTTACTTGAAATAAGCTTAAGTATTTCTATGGAGTTAGACACAAAGAACAGGATTTTCTTCTTACATATCCAATACTGGTCCATGCCAAAGACAACAGTTACTGTAGTCTCTTATCTTCCTAGCTGACATGGTTCTTTTTACACTCTTGGTGTTGCAGGCCTCCAAAAATCGGACCACATTTGCTATGGACACAGATGAAGTGAAAATTATAAAATGGCAACTAAACTGACTTAACAGCCAACAGACTTTACAGCCTAAAAAGCAGCATTTTGGGGAGGGAAGGGGTGGCAATGTAAAAGGATGTAAAAGATAGAGAAAAATAAAATTGGGATGAAAACAGGGAGGACACAGAACAGAACTGACTTCCAAGGAGAGGAAGTTAAAAGTAATTAAAGTCATTAAGTTAAAGGAACTTAGAGATAAAAACTTTATACTGGCCTTTTTTTTGTCAGTATAAAGTTTTGACCCCAAATAAAACAAATATCTTGTTATCATTAAACACACTGAAGGAAAAAAAAAAAAGGGGGGGGAAACAGACAAAGAAAGCAGCATTAATCATCCAATATTCAGCCAAATGCCTTTTCACAAAGTTATAAAGGGCACCATGAAAGAAGGGAAGTATTTTTATTGCCCTGAGAAGGTCCCCATAGGATCACCCTAGTTTCCTAGCTATTATCTCTTTATCCTTGGACATCCAAAAAGAACCATCATTGCTTAGATAAAAGGATAAATAGTTCCTTGTGGTAATGATGGTCACACATTCCAACTCCATTTCCAAAGCAACAAACCTGTTACCTGTCTAATGTATTGCCTCCAAAGGGATAAACAACTTCAAGGAGTGATCCAGTAGATCAGGAAGGACCAATGACATTCCTGTGCATGGATATCCAGAACCATTTAATCAGTAATAACTTCAGTATTTGATATATTAATATCTCCAGGAAATTAGTAATCAGGCTTAATAGCTGAGAGAAAATTCAATAATCAGAGTCAAGCTAGTCACAAAGCCCAGATATATTTAACTTTCTAAGGAGCTGAATGTATCTTGTCTCTTCAACTAAAAAGCACATAATAAGACAGAAAACTCTGACTGAGAGGAGTTTGTTATCAAAATAAAACAGACATTACAAAGCAGCCAAATTCATTTGCTTAAAACAGTGGTTTGCAGCCGACAGCGCACTGCCAACTCTTCTAGGCTGTTTTTTTTTATTCCATTGTTTGCATTCCAAGAAGCTTGAAAACATTTCTTTTCCTATTGATTTTGTCCTCTTCTGTTTAACAAAAGCTGCATCTTGCTAAATTTTCTACGCGGCCAACACAGCTGTCCCTTGTTTATTTTTGTGTGCACCAGCAGCAGCGTGCGCAGCTTGGAACATGCGCTAAACCAGGGACACTGAACAGCTTGCGAGAGCTCACATCTGATGGGTCACACAAGAATAAAGGTTTAAGTGATTCTCTGGAAGAGTTTGGTTTCCTGTTCCATGCAGAGATAAGGTTATCTGTCACAAGAGCCTACTAGCTCATTTTAAAGCATTATTTTAAGAAGTGTCTATGACAGATACATGTTCAGAGGTGCAGTGACTCCTTCAAGTCTCCAAGTGTTTACTTCTCAGCTGACATGACTGATATAAATAAAAATAGCTTTAAATAAAATAAAATCCAAGAAATATATTAAACCCAACCAAAACACATGCAGAAAGTGTCTGGCTTAGCTCTTAGAGCTGTCAATGCTGCAAAACAAATACTCCACAGGGCTGCCTGGTTTAGTGGCTCGATTTAGTAACCCAGAGAGGACCAGCCTCTTGGTTTTGATGCTGTTTGAAAGGTTATGATGAACTGGGCAGAAACCCCCCTGCTTTCCAGCACTACTCAAATGCTATCACACCTGCCATAAACTTGTGTTTAGGGAGAGTACATAACTTCATGTAGACTGGGAAGTTTTGCATCCATTTGAAGGCTCATTTTTCTCCTTCTCTAAGTGTTCCTGGGTGGCAGTTTGTTCATCAGGAGGGTTTGCTCCTCAAAAAGGGGGAATGGACCCCCTAATACTAAGAATTTCTTCTTAGTAGGATTCTGTCTGAAAACACAGGCCCAATTGCAAAAGGGACAGCAATAGAACTAAGCAAGGAAATTTAATTCAGGCTTAACCAGAGCTAAATTATACATGAATCATCTGCAGTCTGCTCTGTTGTGGCTAACATCCCCCCACCTTCTCCCTAATGCATTTGCTTAGTACTTCAGTACTATAAGACTAGAAATGGCTGCTGCTGCACATTCAGTACTTCCATCCACAAGAATACAAATAATTTAACCAACAGAGTCAGACTTACACAAAGAGTAGAGCTGGAATATTAACTTTACTGGCCATGGCCTTTGTAGATTGAGGGTATTTGATGGTTACTTTTTGTGCAATACCATTTACAAATACCTGTGTCCTTGGCCACTTGTTTTGGAAACACCTTTCTAAAGTTAGTTTTTAAAGTCTTTAGGTTAGTTTTTAGGTGGGTTTTTTTTTTTCTTTTGCCTGAGAGGGAAGCTTCAACCCCAAAGAACTGATTTAAACTATCAACCGAAAACAGGTTTTCCAGTGCAGACAGCCATCTTATCTCCAGAATTCAGAAAGCAAGAGAAACACTTCTTCCAACATCTGACGAAAAAATGGAAATTTTACTGGCTCCTCATGACAGAAAGTTAATGGCACTGGGAAAGCTTTTTAAAAGAGCAGTATCACATCTGACTTTGAATTGAGATAAGTGTCTATTAAATGCTATTAAAGTCATCACTGTGATTAACACTACTCAACTGCCAACTCTGCTTTAACCACTCTGTGCCCAATTACTCATCTTCCAGGGCTCACCATCCCCTCCACATTTACTCACAGCAGCACTTGCACAGTGACCAGGACCTGCAGAGGCTGGGTGCTCCTTCTTAGCACTACTTTACATGGGAGGATGTTTGGAAAAATCCATTTAGCAGCATTAGCTTCCAAGGCAGCGCTGAGGGGTCACAACAAGTCACCTTGGACACTTTTAGTGCCATTCCTTCTTTGGCTGTTTGAAGACAGAGTTTCCACAGCTGAGCTCTGCCTTTTTAATGGGTGTGTTTCTAATTCTTTCAAACACTGGTATTTCGCTCTAAAGAACTGACATTTGTAGCTCTATTTTCCAGCCCACTTCCTTTTTAAAATAGGCATTAATAATACTTAAATGCATTCCTGTCTCTCTCTTTCACTCCTCCATCACTCAGAGGGTGGATTTTACTTAATTTCCCTCTGCTCTAAAAATTTTCCTGCATTTCTATCATCTGTATTCTCAGAAAAACAAAAAAGCCAAAACGAACCCCCAACAAATGTCATTTGTAAAATTTTAATCTTGTCTCTGTCAGACCTAGAATATTCACTGTCTTAGGTGTGTGTCTCTGTAGGAGAGGATGGGAAAAGGAAGGGAAGGTAGAACCATGAATTACCCATAAACAAAAGAGAAGTTGGATACCCACTAAGCAGAACAACTGAAGCCAGTTTCCAATCAAACAACAAAAGAATTTAACTGTGCTCTGTTTTAAAAATTCAGGCTCCTTTAAAGAGCAATTTTTCTTCTGGTGAGTGCTAAAATGCAGCAGCAGACATTCATTTGGAGTCTAGTTAGACACGAAAATTATTGAACATTTGTCTTGAATCCTTCAGCTAATTTCTACAGTTTCCCCCCAAACAGTGTTTGGGATTTTCCTGTAGATGATACGTTAGGAATGACATATTCTACTGACCAGATATAAACTGCCTTTTTTGATCCAGTACAATTTCTGTAGACCTGACCAGACTTTTTAAAGCTAGCAAAAAAGTCTCTGAAAATGAGAAATGCTTTTAATCCACACTGCAATCTGTATGAGTTCTCAAAGACTGTTCCTATGCATTTACATCTCAAAGAGATGAAGTACTGTGCCAGTCAGAATGAACACACCTGTAAGGGAACAGCTTCTCAGAATGCAGAATTTCTTCCCTAGAGCATTGCTTGAGAATTAGATCTTATGATTGCCACAGAGAGCTTTCTAAAGGCCCACTTCACTTAGCTCCCATAAAACAGAAATGATCAAATTTGAAACAAAAAAAGATATTCTCACATAGCTGCAAGCATCCATCAAAACACTTAAGACTTTCTTTCCTCTGTAATGCAAATCTGCCAATAAAAGGTTGAAATAAAGGAATCATTACAAAGAGTTTGGCTTGTTCAGTCCCTTCCACCTTTGAGGAAATTTGGCAAATTTCAGGAACTAAACCATACCATGAACTTACCAACATTTCACACCTCCCTTCATAAATACGATAGCTTCAGTCTCTCCTGATACATCTCAGATACCAATGAAATCAAACAAGTCTGCATGATTCTTCCTATGCTAATAATAGACCTATTTCCAAGACACCAAGAGGCACTAGTGGTCATCAGGATTTAGCATGGAATCAATACCTGGACTAGAAATCATAGAGAGATGAGTTCATAAACCCAATGGTGTTACTGCACAAGTCTAAGGGCTTCCTTAACTGAAGTAGGTTCACCACAAACACTGATGCTCACCCCACCAGGCTGCCAAAATGGAAATCCTTGCCCATGTATTTTAGGACACCAAAATATAGGATGGAAAACTGCTTACAACCTTCTCAGAAGAAAAGCTCCTGTGGCAAAACAAGGCAGTTGCTCTCTGAGCTGCTGTGCAATGAGAGAGGAGCTCACTGAGGAGTTCTACGTTAAAAACTGTAGGATCTTCCCCAGTAATTCCAGCAAACACCTCAGGTCACTGCCTCATCCCACATCAGCAAAGGATCCAGAGACTCTGGACACAGACAGTGCTGCTCTGTTCTTCCTCTGAGCCATCCCAGCTCTTCTACCTAAACTTCCTCCCTAAGCAACATTAATGTTCACCATATTTTAATCAACAGGACTGACATATTGCAATGACATGTGCTTCTAAATGCGGCATCCAATCTTGCTGCCAGATGCAAAGCACTTTTTGTTTAGACACTAAAATTAATAACAAATTTACCATTGAGCCTTCAGATCTTGTTGAGTCCTGCTAGCCAGGCAAGACAAAACAGAACCAGAGGCTCTAGCACGTCATGAATAGAGCAGTTGTGTAGCACCCTCACACATTCATTACAATTCTTTCATCCTCTGAGCTTCACAGTTCCTTAGAAAGTTATCCAGGCCCAAAAGGTTCATGAAGTGCGGCCAAATTAACTGTCATTAATAAAAATTGTTCCTAAATTGTTTCTAGTTTGTGTTACTAAATTTTCTTGTGAAGGTCAGAAGTTACTTCTTTTTAAATGAAATAATTACTCAGATTGTTACTTTATAGTTAACTGTCTAGAGCCTTTTGCACAGGGCCGGGGAAAAGTCACAGTGAAGCTTTTACTAGAAGCTACAAGATTTGGCAACAATGAGAGAGATGTTTTCTTGAAACTTAGTTACCACTAAAATAATTCACAAAACTGAAACATTTAAGTGCATTAATGAAAACAAAAAGTCACATTTTAAAAACTAGGAACTGGCCCACCAAAATATGATATGCAGCCAGCAATCCTTGGGTGAAATATTTAAGGCACTTGAGGGTAGTCAGTTTTTTTACACCAAATAATAAAGACAGAGCCACTTTAGAATTCCAGTTTAAATAAAAACCACAACAAAATAAAGTAACACTGCAAAACATTCCTCCAAATGTAAAGTTCAGAAAATTAACAAATAAACACTTAAAATAAAAATTAATTTCTCCTTTGTTATAGTACACAAAATAGTGGCAGGAAGAGCACATTTACCTGCTTGAGCACACAAACTGTAAAGATCTCTCTCAAATACCACAAGAGGGATCTTTTCAGATTGCCAAAAAGCCAATAAGTATGTTTGTTAGGGAGAAATAATCCAGTGCAGTTAAACAGCAGATTCCAGTTTCTAAACCAGAGCATCCCAGAAAGCAGTTGATTTTCTGTCATTTTCCCTGGGATATTTCTAGCTAGTTTTTGTGCTTTTTCTGGAGCATCCAGTTTCATTTTCTCCTCTCCATACCCACAAAATTAAATGCTTCTGTTTGAATAAAGAGGCCGCATCTTTCTTGTAGTATCTTTGGTACAAACCAAAAGCACCTTACACAGCACACTGGTGTCACCCAGTCCCTACACCCCTGCTCCTACAGAACACGCACAGGAAGAAGCTTTTCTGTGGCAGGGACAGCTTCTCCCCTCCAACCTCCAAAGTAACATCACAGTTAAGTACAAAAAACCAGTGCTCTTTTTAAGCACTAATTTAAATTTTCACTCAGAATTAATGAAATGCATTTTCTCATCCATTAGCTTATACCTGTTATGGTTTCTTACCACTTCCGGGGCAAAGTGATATGACCAGCAGCCCTGGGACAGCCTTTAGTGTTTGCTCCCAGAGATGAAATAGCTGTACAAATCTCCGTGTCTGCTCAGTGTTTTTTGAGGGAAGGGGGAAGAAAGGGAGAAGGAAAAGACAAATGGGAACTCAGTAAAAGGGTTCTTGCCTTTCTGTTCCATGTTTGCCCATTTGTCATTTTTTCCTGATACATTTTGCCTACTGTATTAGAGGCTTCTTCAGTGGAAAGCAGTTCCTTACATGAACTCACTTGAACATTCTGGACTAAAAAGATTCTGTCACTGTGTGGCTGCTGCCTCGCAGCTGAGGAAGTTAAAGGGTGAGCTCTGAGCACCATCATCAGCCCTAGGGCTCTTAGAGTCTCTGAGACAGTCTGCCAGGATGTCCTGAGGATCCCTCAGGAACACCACCAGAACAGTGATGTTGTCACTGGATCCATTTTCCTTGGCAGCAGCCACCAGTCTTTCTGCTGCTTTGAGCCCCGCTCCTTTGGTCTGCATCAAATGATCCAGGACCAAGTCTACAACCTCATAGGGCTTGATGGCATCAAAGAACCCATCGCAGGCGAGGAGCAAGTAATCTTCTGAGCCAGTCAGCTCAAAGGAATCTCCATCTGCATCACCAGAGACATAGGGCTTCTGGCATATGTCACCTGAGACAAACAAAAAAGCAAAGGCTTTATTACTTCAGATGTAAACAGTTATTTCTTCACCCACCAATTGCTTTTACCATCCTCAAGGACAGCCAGATCATGTTCCAGAGGTACCTGATACAGGACAAGAGCAGTCCAAAGCTGGAATAAGCATGAAAGACTTTTGTTTCTTTAAGGACGCTTGGAACCCTCCTAAATCCAGTGGGTTTCTAAGGAGTTACTTTAACTTATGCTCCCCTAATTTTGCAGGGAAAATATGGAATTTATTCCTAAGTTTTTTCTCTCAGAAATATATTTGTGCAAGGAGATAGTCAGGCCTTCATTTTGCAGGTGGTCCTCTTGGACAGCCTTCAGAATGCCATGGAAGTAAGATTTTTCTTAGCTATCCAGATACACAGCACAATGCCCTAAGAATCTACTCATTGTGCTTAGTTCATCACTTTTATATGCACACACTTACTAAATATGGGCTGGTACTGATCCAAATAGCATTATACAAATTCCA
The DNA here is from genome assembly GCA_013400915.1 of Pardalotus punctatus. NCBI lineage: Eukaryota > Metazoa > Chordata > Aves > Passeriformes > Pardalotidae > Pardalotus > Pardalotus punctatus. The sequence continues at coordinate 104,776 of VZTX01029776.1, read as the reverse complement.
TATTAATCTGCTCCCACTCATATATTACATTTATCTGCTGTATTGCCCAGGGTTTTTTTCTCTTTTTGCCCTAATTGGCAATTAGCAAAGTAAGCTTGTTTAATAAGATTGTAAGAATACTACAATTAAAATGCCCTAAATTGCTGGATATTGAAGGAGAATGCAGTGATTTGACTTAAACAGAAATATCTGCAGTCAGCAGAAAGATACATTCATATTAAAGTGGACAAAAACCCCCTCACAAATCAGACATTCAAGCACATAAAAAAGGCTAAATAAACATTTATTGCTTCCTCCACTTTTACAAATTAAATGCTGCACATTTGTTAAACCACTGTAAAACATTACAATAATTTCGGCATTTATAAGAAGCAAAAAACTTAGTAGTAAAAAAAAAAAAATAGGACTATCATGGCCAATACCTAAAATAAAACAACATTCTATGCTCATGGTAAACCCAATAAGATGATGTAGCTGCAAGCCATGTCAGTCCTTGCCTTATGGGAAGGACAGTAAGTCATTTACTATTTGTTTGATGCTGAACAAGACACCATTTACAGTGAACACAGTCTCAGGTGGTGTGTGTCAATCAAATTTAATCCCAAATTCACCAATTCTGATGGTTTATCTCACCAATTGCCCTGGAAACAGCCAAGGTACCATTAACCCGCCAGCAGTCCATGTAGGTTACACAGCCACCCAGAGTCTCAATACGTGCTCTCTCATCCTGAAAAACAGTGCAATACATTTTTTATGCTGCTCCAGCAGCTTCTGTATTTCTACAATGAATATAGCAAACAGACATCTCAGAATTTAGCACAAAAACATGCATTTAGGATTACTGGAAACAAGCCACTACTTTCCCTCCCTGCTCTGGCTTGTCCATACAAAAGCAGAATTCTCAGGTTTTTGTATCTCCATATCCTTTCCCATACAGATAAGTAAATTTTCCTGCCACTTCTTCCCATTCCATACAACAATTGGGTCAATATATAAATGTTCAGAATGACATAACATAACTAGGCTAAGTAACAATAGCCTTTGCATTGATACTCCTTTAACTACTCAGTTATTGCAAATATTAATGCAATGAAGGCAAAGGGTCACGCAATGCCAGCTAAACCTGCACGGTCCCCATCCAATTTCATTGGAATAAAATATCTGGCTATTTAAAATAGATAGGAAATGTAATACACTTTAAGTTAGGCCAGTGGATTGGCATTAGCTGTTCAATGACAGTACTGCATATAATGAAAGACTTGTATTACGCTAACATTTTAAATTGCTATTAATCTCAAATTACTAAGATATTTTGTAACAGGCAGATTTAAATTCACATACAAAAATCCTGTGAAATTCTTTAATTACTGCAAATTTTGAACAGACAGTCTGAGCAAGAATGAAGTCAGGACTATCAGTGCCATTCATTAGTACTTTCAAGCAGGCAAGGTGAAGAGATCACCTTGTCAAGACATAGGAGTGGATGCAAAACAAGAAATTGTTAATTCCACGCATCCTACCATACAATACATGTAATTATGTAAAGCACCAAACATTTCAAAAGGCTTGGCTCCAAAAGGTTTCAAGAGAATCTGACATCACACACGTAAGAGGAAAAAACAAGTCAGACTTACTTCTCTTTCTGGTTTGTGAGGTTCCATTAACGTCACAGCTTTGCCTTGCTGCACAAGCATCACCTGCGAGTCCCCCAGCCATGCAATGTGGAGCTTGTTCCCTACGATCAATGCAGACACGCCTGTTGTGCCACTCCGCAGCTTCTACAGAAGGAAAACAGGTGTGTCAGGTGGATATTCAACAAGCCCTACTAGGATATATGGCAATATTGAAAACAGGTTTAATCACACTAAATGAAGTAGATTAGACCTGCTAATCCTAATTCAGGTACCTGAAAGAAAGATACAAGACAGTTTATTTCAAATCTCTCTACTATTTATAAACATATTGTCTAATATGCAGATGATTAATGCTCTCTCTTATGTTCTTCCTTCTCGCTATTAATTCTAAAACTGATCGAGGAGACTAAGAGCTCTATTTTTTAAAACAGAGACATGCAGAAAAGCAACAGGGTCTGAATTTCAGTAGAATGGACATTTCACAAACAAACAGGCCTCTCCAATCCCCTTCACAATCTCCACTAACACTAGCAACTAAAGATACCTTGCTTCACACAGATTCCCTTATCCTTGGGTATTTAAAGTAGAACATCAACAAAAGAAAAGAAATCTAACTGTCCTAGATTCCCTGTACAAATTAGTGAGAGTCAGACCTCATGGAAATGCTGGTCCCTCTTTCATACCTCACTGGCAGAAATAAAGATATTAACAATGAGTACCTCCAAGGTATTGCTATAGTAACAGTTCTCAAACTCTGTAATGTAGATTTGAAGAATGTTCACCGTACCAACTCAATTCAAAGCTGATCAATAAGTTTAATGAACTGAGGAGTCTGATTTAAATCACAGAACACATTTTTCACTTACAACCACCAGTGACACTAATGGTGGGACAAGAAAGAGGAAGATAGCGACCATATTATCAGGAAGAGAGAAATCTCTTTTCCAGGTAAGAGGTAGGACAACAGAACAGGCTGCCTGATTTACAGAGGCACCAGTATTCTCTCAAATAATTGGTATGTCAGAATCATTTAAATCACTTTAGCACTTCTTTACAATAACTCATCTTGAACTCCCAAGCACTGGTTTTCCTCAAATTAAGAAATAATTTGATCAAACAAAACTTTCATATGTAACATAAATTCATAAAGAAGTCAGTGATTCAAATAAACTGTACTGTCAGAATTTTCTGGATAATACCACATTGTCCAACAGTTCTCAGTGTTATTTAAATACAATGGAATTAATCTCTACCCACTCACCTCTCTTTTGGCTTTGAAAAGAAACATTTCGTCTGTCTTCTGGAAAGAGCATTTCAAGGCCTCAGCTGGATTCTTAACAATCTCTTCATGTAACCCAACGTTCACATGTAAGTGGGTTGCTGAGTAATTGGCAGCATCCACTCCACCATGGCCATCAAACACCGCAAAGTAAGCGCGATCAACGTCATCCTTTTGCAGGCAGGGAAGAGAGGAAGACATTCACGTTCAAAACCAAAATAGCTCACAGACTGGTACCAACAAGCAACGATTCTTTATTCTGGGCTTTCTTCCATACAAATGGCAATTTAAGTCTGTTTACACATGTACAAAATGGGTCCTTTGCAGGCAAATTACCTTTCTTCATTTGCTCTTATTCACTTAATGTCCTTGAAAATAACCCAGAATTGAAGCAGCAGACTGCTGGTTATGTAGTCCCCTGGCAGTTTCATGAACTGGCACTTGTACAACTGCTGTTCACCCCTTTTCTGTTCTTAATATCATAGAATGGTTTGGGTTGGAAGGAACCTTACAGACTATCTTGTTCCAGCCTCTGTGCCACAGGCAGGGACACCTTCCACTAGACCAGGTTGCTCCAAGCCCCTCTCTTGTAGCCCCTTTAAGCACTGGAAGTTGCTGTGTGGTGTCCCCAGAGTCTTCTCTTCTCTTCTCCAGGCTGAACAACCCCAGCTTTCTGAGCCTGTCTTCACAGCAGAGGTCCTCTAGCCCTCTCATCATCCTTGTGGCCTCCTCTGGACTCTCTCCAGCAGGTCCATCTCATTTTTATGTAGTGGGTCCCAGAACTGGACAAAGCCCTACTGCTGGGGTCTCACATGAGCAGAGTAGAGGGGCAGGGACTCCTCCCTTAGCCTGTTGCCCTCACTGCTTTTGGTGCAGCCCAGGAGACATTTGACTTTCTGGGCTGCAGGCACACATTGCTGGGTCACATTGAGCTTCTGATCAACAAACACCCCCAAGTCCTGCTCCTCAGGGCTGCTCTCAATCCATAATAAATTGTGTCAGTCACAAGAACATTTTAACTCCGGCAACATCACACTAGGTGAACTTCCCATCTCCCCACATCACAACTTATGACATGAATCCCAAAGTCACAAGATCCTCCCTGCATCACTTCTTTACCAGGGCAGCAGTTGGCCCCCAGCAAGTTGAGTCACTAAGTCCTTGCTCCAGTGTAGACATGATAAATAACTTATGGCAACAAATTCACAGATCATCCATCACCAGGCCCCTGTGCTTACAGCAATGTTGAAAAGCTGCCCAGCTGGCCTTCCCTGTTGTGCCCAGACTTACTGATAGGCCAAAGAGCTGATTGAACTCCGGGAGCAGGACGTGGCGATCCTCCATCTTGCGCCGAGCGTTGCGGATGGCGTGGATGGACACCAGCAGGAAGCGTGTCAGTGGCCTCAGTGGTGGCAGCTGCTTCTGCCACTCGGAGCACACATCCCGCAGCTTGTTAAAAAAGCGGCGCTGCAGCGACTCCCCATCCAGCACTGACAGCACAGAAACAAAACAGTAACTGCTGTGTCCCACTTTCCTACTCTACCCCATCTTTTGGCCTGTCTTTCTTGCAGGTTTCTTTCCCCACAGCTACATACACACATCCAGCAACCTGCCTTTACAGGCTCTGCAAGAATTAAAATGAAGTCCTGAGAATAATGTGGAGAGACAGTTGCAATGGAAAACAGTAAAACATTAAGAATAATAGCAGCTTCTTTACTTGCTAGTTCTTTTTCTAAATAGAGGCTTATCAAGCAGGTGATTACATTACAAAAATCATAAAGACCCTAAAAAAAAAAAAAAAATCAGTCTGGCATGTTATATATAAATGTTGTTATTATTATGTAATTAAAATTAGTAAGATACAGTATTAGGAGTTCCTCCCTACTGAAAAATAAAAGGGAATCATCAAGTGGGCAGAGAAACATTCAAGATGAGATTGCTGTTGTCCTGGACACAAGGGTTGAAAAAGCACTGGCCTGGCTTTGGGTCAGGTTATGTCCTACTGAACCACTTCCACTGAAACAACAAGGAAGTCTGAGAATGTTTTGCTGAGGTCAATAGCTCAACTCATAGTTGAGCTGAACAGATTAGAATTTTAAGCTGTTATCTTTATCTTTTTAAATACTCATGGTTGTAGGTGCTGGAGGGACAGAACACTTCCGTTACTCTCCAGCTTTGTCATTACAGAGCAGAACTGCAAACGCCCATTGGGCATAGTGTGAAAAGCTCCAGCCAGACACTCAAATCCTTTTCTGGATAGATCCCAAAGATCAATTAATCCAAACTTATTGTTCATCAGACTGAATGGCTTGGTGCTTGGCATTGTGTCTAGCTTTGCAACACAGTTTCCCTCCAAACAGGTAACAATTTAAAGTTTTGTTATTTGAATAGGAAACCTGCCTCAATGCTAAATGAACTAACTTCAAAACACACTCAAAAGAACATTTTTACAGCAAAAACTAATTTGCTGGTCACTAGTGTATATTCTAAAGAACTGCAGTCCATGACCTATCTTTCCTATAACTATTTTATCCTTACTCCTGCTAACACTGCTAGCATGAAAGCTTCCTCAGATCTCCTTTTAATAGCTCCTGGTTCTCAAGCATTTTTTTGCTCAGCAGCAGTGGCTGGCCAGCTTCAGATGCATCTCTGGGCCTGGAGAATTGAAAGCTTAAATTTAAACACACATCTTTGATTAGCAGCCACTACATATTAACCAAAATTATTTTTGATTTTCTTAATATGTAGGTGTTAATGGGCAAGCTATTAAAACCTTTAAATATTAAATCATCCCATATACAAAATAACTAAATAGGACAGCATCTTAGACAGTCTGTCTATAGCTATTAGTTTACATATTTGTAAATGTCTAGACTAATACTGACCAGAAGGCACATATTGCTGTTTCAATATTAAGTTTGTGAAATCTGACAAAGAATTTAGTACCTCAACAGCAGAAATGCTTCTGCAGCATACCACAAACAGTGGTACTCACACGTGCACATGCCCCCCGCCCCGTTGCTTTTACATAATCACTTCTTTTTCATTCCAAGAATGTGTTTTTTTTTTAGACAGATTTATTACCTCAGTGCAGGAAGAGTCCATACTGTGCTGTAGCACAAGGAACATCTTTCCTTCTAGCTCTACAGGTAAAGTGACATAAGAGCAATTATGAGATATGGGAAAACAAGTACAGTCCACTGGTGCAGAAAAATGAACACCTTTAAAGTAGCTGTTCCTTGCTGAGATCAGGCAATGCAAGTACCTGAACAATGAGCAGATTTCCATCCTGTTTGATAGGGAATGAATGCTCAATAGAGATTTGATCTAAATGGCAATGGTGGCACAAGAACGAACAAACAAAATACACAGGAATATGTAAAATGGAAATTAAAGAAGGCTTCAGCCATCAGAACAGGGAGGGTTCTGGAGCACTTGTCAAAAAGGAATAGTGAGAGAGAATGTGAACTAGTTCAACATTAAACTTATCCAAGGATTTTCCAACTTTGCCCGTGCTATCTTAAAAGTAGACTCCAGTCCTATCTTTATGGCCTTCAGAGTAGAACAGCAGCCTGAATATTCTACAGATGCCCCCAATATATAGTAACCAGAGATGTTAGATGCTTGTGACCAAGAAAATGTCCATGTCCTATCAAGTTCTTCATTACACGCTGTTTCTAAACATTATTTCTTTATCACTCAGATAGAATTTGCTTTGGTTGTGGGCCCAAGATTTACATAAGACCCAGAACAACAAAGTATAATCCTAGGCTCACAAATGTATAGCAGTTCATGTCTTACATTACTGCTACAGTTCACCTCAAAGATAATTACATGGGAGTCAACAAAGAGACCGCAGCAGAGTGACTGCAGGATGCTCTGGTAACAGTTTCCAACTGCTTTGTGAAAACCTACGTAATTATCCCAAGTGAGTTACAATATGCTGCTTCTGATTTTCCTGTAGAGGCTGCAGTGATCCGGTCACACTGAACTCCGATTTGCCAGCTCCCCCTCAAGGCAGAAGCCTGCCCCGGCCAGGTTAGCTGCAGTAAGTGAAGGCCACAAGCATTAAGGTGAGGGATGGCATAATCGGGGTGCAGCATGACTTAATTAACTGAGTTCCCCCTCCTGCCGTTTCAGACTTGGATGTGAATGCTAAAAGAGGCTTCTGGGAAGCGTCATATCCTGGCCATTGAAGTGCTCTGTTAGGGGCACACTGAACTGCCTCTCGAGCCATCCCTGGGAAATGGAAGGGTGAGTATTTCCTCTTACAGAGCAGACTGGCTTGCCTAAGACATCTCTCCTCCGTTTTTATCTTCTACTTTGCCTGTATCCTGCTCCATTTAAATTCTTGGCACTGGGACTGAAGGTTTGGTGAAATCTAATGTGAAACACTTCACGTAAATGCAGTAGGACCATCTGTTACACAAGGCACAAACCCAGTACTCAGTTACCAAGGTCTATTCTCTCTCCCGTTCACTCAGGAGAAAATGCAGGCATCAGGTAGAAGACACAATGCATCAGGCTCTTCTTCCCTCAGCATCCCATCTTTATAGGGGAGAGTGGGAAGAAAAGAAATCATCAATAAAGACAGACTATCGAGCAACCTGCCAAGAGAGAGATCTGGAGTTTCAGAACATTCAGGTTGTGGAGGAGCCAGAATCTGGTTGCCAACAAAAGCAAGATGGTTTATATGGATGAACTGAAGGTGTTGGTGTGGCTGTACAACAACTGTGGTGATGTCAATGTCAAAACACAGGAGTAATTAGCTAAGGTTACCCTACCAAAGGGAAAAGGCCACACCCTTCCCTCTCCAGAAAGCCAACCCACAGGATCAGTCAGGGCTCCAGACACTGTGTTTGCATGTTGCCCACAGAACTAGCACAGTTTCTCTTCATCCCACAGATAAACAGCAAAAGCAAATGAAGTTCCATTCACTGCTAGTCGCCAGGCAGCCTAACCAAATAAATCTGGGAAACCTTTCAAAACACTGAAGTCTTCTGACAGCCTCTGGGAAAACCACAGACAGAAAAAGAAGTATACTTACAGGTAAATCTTTCCTCATCTCCTTCTCCCTCTGTTTCCACATTTTGCAGCTTAAATTCAGTCAAGTCTGTTTGGAGAACTTCATCAACTGCAGCATGAATCAATGATGCTGCAAGAAGTGGTGAAACACCTCTGCTGGTAAGAAAAGAAAGGGAAAGCAAAATAGACTGCATTAGTTTAAAGTGAGCTGCAACCTCACCAGTGTAGGGCTGGTGACCTCAGACTTAGAAAACATTACACACAATAATACCAACTTCATTAGTAAACTAGTAGAGAAAACCATATGTTCAATATTTATTCACACAAATCTTTAGTAAGATCCTCAGTTAGACAACTGCTTTCTTGAGAATGCAAAGAGGAAGAAGTGTATGAATCATATTTTCAAACTGTTGCCTCACACTCCACTCACAGATGGTACCTCCTTCTCTTCAGCTCTCAGATGGGAACTGCTACCTTCAATTCCAGCCTCTGAACACACATATTTTGTTTCTACTCACTACACAGCATTTCTTGCTTGCAGTCAACAGTCTCACCACAGACAGTGTCAAGATCTCAGCATTGTGGTAGATGCAAATCTCTAAAAAGGTTACTTGGAACTCCCCTTCACAAGAAAAGTCATGCTTAGTGCTATCTTACAGCACTTATCGTTCAGTTTATTCTGACTGGAAGTTTTCCAAAGAAACTGCCCAAGAAAAAGGTACAAAGAGTTGAGACTGGGGACTAGGATAAGAAGAGACTCCAAGACTTGTGATTTAGATAAAGCTTTTAGGTAGGCATCTAGAAGACAACAATGCTACATGATCTGCTCACCTTCTCCTGATCACTCAATGCTTTATTCAAGCCACATGCTTTATAAGAAGCACACGCTTGCTATAATGCTTTTGAATCTGTAAACAAATAAGTCCCATCCAACTCTAAAATGAGGCTGCTATAAAATAACTCCTGTATTCACTATAGTCTCATGGCCAGCACTAACAACTACAATACACAACACATGTTCCAGTCATTTTCTATGGGCACAATGACACATAAGCATCAACGTCCATAAAAAGCCACTTTATCCATTGTTCATGGAGCATTTGATTTCCACAAAGTATTGAATTACACAACCAAAGCAAATACCACATTATGGCACCTACATCAAGTCAAGGACAAGACTGTTTTGCCAGGAAACATTTTAAAAGTTCAGCATAAAACTGCTTTGCTGGGGAGTATGAAATGGTGGGAGCAACTGGTCTGTGATGTTGCTCAGTGATGACTGGTCTGTGCGTACAGAAGGGCAGGGAGGGGAAGACCGCAGGGGTTTAGATCCCAGTGACAACAAGCTGAAATGCATTTTGCCATTGTGCTCCTGAAAGAGGGGCCTTGTCACATCCTCACAGCCGTGTGCGAGTACCTCCCGTGGCAGCAAACAGAAAGCATTGTGTCAGTCAGCAGGCTCCAACACAGGCCTGCTTTATGCTACACATTCTGTGGCAGTGACGGCCCAATTTAATGAGTTATTTCGGTACTTCAAATAGATGGCAATGTGTTTGCAGTCCTTTCAGTGCTAGCTGCAGTCATGTCACATCAAGGGAAAACAGAATGTGGCTTTTTATTTCTTTTTTAAGGCTAATATGTTTAGGGGAGTCAGCTCCTTTCCTAACTCAGTTAAAGTAACAGTGCCCGCTTATAATGGCTCCAACACCGACAGACAACTTTTTAAAAGGTCAGGCAAGAAATACATCCAAAACAGATATGGCACCCCCTGCCCTCCAAAATCCTGCTTCCTGTTTTTCTTTGCATAAGAGAAAGAAAGGAATATGAAAAGATAAGCCACACAAACAATGTCAGATGTGTTGTTGATGCTGCTGAAAGTCAGAAGCTTTAGTCAAAGCATGTTTCAGCTCCAAGAATAGAGACAAGGAACATTAAGAAAACAGCTATGCATTTAGCTGCACAGTGAGAGCCACAGATTCAGACATCTTCAGAATTTTGCTGCTACGCCAGAGGAAAAAAATGGTATCTAGCTTGGGTTCACAGTTCAGCATCAGAAGAGGGCTTAATACTCTGATTTTAAACTTCATAGATTTCTGCCTTCCAGAGTCCAGGATTGCTGAACTGGGTCCATAAAAAGCAGCTTAAACAAAAGGAAACCTACTAAGTGCTATAATGCACAAGTCCTGTATAAACCTCTGCTTACAGGATGTCTGTAACAAAGAAAAAGTTCACAAATTATGTCACATCCTTCAACTTTTTCCAGTTGCCACCCAGTTCCTAAAAAGGAAATTCAGTGATTCCTCAGCATTGATGTGCTGCATTCAGCTTTGCTACCTATGTATTTCCTCCCCCTCCATAGTTCTGCAAATCTCTAAGAAAGTGGCTGTTTATTGAGATTTTGTTATGCAGTCAGCAACATCAAACAATTGATTCTGACACACTGACAAAAGATAAAAGTCTAAAAAAAATTACCCAACCTATTTCATTCAATCTCAGTTCTGAGCACAACATATTTGTGATTACTTTATAAACTCTTTATTTTAACATTACCATATTGGCAAGACTGGTTTTTACTCGGGCTCAGGTAAATGCAGCTCCAAGAAATGGCATCTTTCATTCAGATTCAATGCTTACCAGTTCTAAGTTCATCTCCTAAATCAGAGACTTCAAGAGTTAACAAGATGTGTCATTAAAAAAGAGCAAGAACTGCTGCTTTGTTTGAGAGCTACAAGGTCTCACTTGGCTGGAGAGTATCTGGAAGCAGCCACAGTACCTATGGCAACCAGTGCAAAAGTAACCCACTGCAATTATCATTACAGACTTCAAACCTTTCCTGTAAGCAAAGAAGAATGTCACTTATTGTTAAAATCTTCCTTTCAAAGAAGCCCAAGACACCCCGGTGATGACCTGAGCCAAGCATAATTTAATCTCCATGAATCAGAAGGAACACTGTAGCTGTATCCTAAGTGGAAAACCAACTGTATTGGGAAGAAGAGGAAAGCTGGTGGGGTGTGTTACATGCAAAGGATGGTACTTTAAGAGAATCTTGGAAGAAACACATCAGCCCCATTTCTATGACACATGCAACACGAAACACTCAGCCTCAGCACACACAGGCTAGTAGTAAACAGACTTTGAATTTCTTTGCTGCAGGCTATTTCTTTGCTAACATAAAGGGTGTGTTTTGACCACAATAAAAATATTTGAAAAGAATTAAAGCATGTTGTAACAGTGCAGATGAGGCATTGTAGCTTCACGAGCAGCTGAAGTCAGATCGGCAGTGGCTGGAGCATGGAGTTCATATCCTCCAGCCACTCACAGTAAAATACACACCTTGTTTCAAAAACCTGAATACAGATAAGAGACATAAGTTAAAGAGTAAAGCAACACTTATGCTAATAAAGAACACACTTAAATTTATATGCTACCCTCCTCCTTGAAAGATTCTGGACTACTGGACACACGCAGTACTGGTAAAAGGAGCTATGCAAAGCTCCTGCTGATATACATACCTCTGGGCCAAAATAAAGTTACACACGGAAGTAGAATGCAATTATGATATTTTGCATACTTTAGATTTGGCATGAATTACAGAGCAGAACTCACTTCTCTTGTTGTTCTCCTTGTTTCTCTTCTGCAATACAATTTAGTTATCTATTTTATTTCACTTCAAAAGACCAGCTGTTATGCCAACAGTGGTAACTACAGGCCAGAGCACCCTTGTATAATCCTTTTTTCCTTTCAGAGTGTGCATATACACATATGTTGGGGCAAAAAGAAGTGCTATCTCTGCTAGCACAATCTCTAGCATAAGTCGGCTGCAGCTGCCTGATGTCTGAGGGAAGATCCATTTGTGCCCTGATTTGCTCCACAGGCTCTGTAAGAGCAGAAGATCACATACAGCATAGCTCTGCCAGGGAGGCAAAGCCTGTCACTGTGGGCTCCGTGTGTGTTTCTAGCATGTTACAGCTCTATCAGCACGGGGTTTAGCGCAGATCTGCAAATGCCAGCAGTTCTCCAGCAAGTGAAAGATCCTCTCACACTGCCAAAATAATAGCAGGTCACAAGTTTCCTCATAAACAAAAGCTGCTTGTGTTCAGTATTTTCTCCCCAATCTGCTACTTTTATTTCCCTTTCTCTTTTTATTCTTATAATCAACTACAGAATGTTTCCAGTCAAGCAGCTCTAAGCATTAGCATTTATTAGAGCAGTACCCAGAGTTCCCAGGGTGATGGTGGCCAGAAAAGTACAAACACATATCCATTAAGGAGAGAACATCTGACATCCTACAATGCACAGGGAGTTGTTTCTTGTGTTAATGACATCAGGTCATTAAAGGAGATGAACAACAGGGAGTCAAAACAAATACATAAACAACACCACACACAGAATTTCCATCTCTTATGGTTAGATGAAGCAGTTTTTTTCCAGCTTTTCTTATGAAACTACCAGAAGCAGCAGCTTTAGAGTCCAGAATCCATCTGTTTAGGCCCTTCAGTCATTACTGAACAGTTTTTACACAAACTCTGCAATGAAGAATTACCTGCTACTTCCATTTCATTCTCAGCAGGAAGAAAAACCACACAGCAGAACAGGAGAGGCTTAATTCCACAAAAGCTACTTTTCAATTAAGCCCTAAACACGTTGTTTCAAAATTGAGTATTTATCTTGAAACAACAACAGAAAGGGTTGTTTCACACAGAGCAAAATACGCAAACGTTCCCAAGCAATAAGAAGTACCAGTGCATTACAGTAAATGGCACAAATTAGGAATCAGCAAGTTAAGGTTTAGGGGATTTATTAAAAGCAGAGGTCACAAACAGTAGTTTTCACAAAGGAGAAGAATAGAGTTTAAGGAGAGATTGGGCAAATCAGAAGCAATATAAGATTTTCTTTTCCCCTCCTCATGCTTGAATCACATAAACACTTGCTGAATTAACTACTCTAAAAGCAGGGAATGCTGGAAATAAAGATGCCAGGGCCACACCTTGGGTGTGAGCACTACAGTGTAAAGCACAAAGACACAAAACAGGATGCTGAGGCAACAGCAGATCACTTGGGAGGGGGCAGAACAGGAAGCCCAAGTCTCTCCACTGTTATTGTAGTAAATCTCTTCAAACAGGAAGGCTGCAGGAATTTCACATTGTTCTTTGGATATGTCACAAGATGGCCATACAAGTTTCAGCTCCTATCAAGGGGAAGACGAAATTTCTATATTTGGGGGTCTGATTTCATCTCATGTTCTATTGTAGTGAAAGTCAGGAATATTTCAGGTTAATTTCTAAGCTTTGGAAGTAAGTAATGGCCTCTTCATTCACAATCAACTATTTTCATAGACTATCAGAACACAGCTATTACCCAAAAGTGTATGTTCGTTAAAATTCCACAAAGCTAGAATTAGCTAAGCCTGCTCCGATTCTTCAGAATGTTATGTATGTGTTTAGCTGCAGTTAGCAGCAGGCAGTTCCATTGATTTAAATGAACTATTCAAAGTAGAAATATCTGCAAAGCTTCACCAGATTCGTGATTCAGAGGCAAGGCCTGCTAGGGAGCAAAAGTGGTTTGCTGGTTTAGCTGGTGTTTTGCTATGGTAGCTGCATTTGCAGAAATTTGTTAAAATAATTCATTTTAGATTAGGACATTAGGGGCTAGCCTGATGTATCCACCTGCTTCCATGTAAAGAGATATGTGTGCAGTCTTGGAGAAGAAACAGCATTCAGAAACTCCTTGCTGGACCCAACTAATGTTATTCCTTGGCCCATTCTCTTCTCAACAAAAATCCTGATCAGTAGTAAAGGAACAATGTTCCCAATGCAAAGGCACAAAGGTTTGTGTCTCCAAGCAACTGGAAGAACAAGCTAAACATCACCATATTGTCTCATGAGCTGAGGATATTGCTGGATCTTTATTGGCTCTGGACCTGTGTTGGCTTGGGCCCTTCAGCGCATGACCCACACATCTGTGCACATGTGACTGAAGTACCTGACAACACAGAAATGAGAAGCAGAACAGAGCATCAAACTCTATTCCCAATAACACTTTGATCTACAGAAAAATCCCTCATCAGTAGGATGAAGTACTTCATCAGTACTAATTACCATGTAAAATACATTCTGTGATGCTGGAGTGTTAGAGAAATCTCACACTCAGGAAACAGAGAACAAGCATCAATGCCAGAAGTCAGCAAGGTACATCCAATAACATCTTCATAGTGTTAAACCTATGTAGGTTGACACAGTGTTATTTGAGGGTGTGTATTTTACACCAAACTGCCATCATGTGTCTGGGATGCTGCCATGACAGTCTGCAGATCATTGGACCTCAACTGCAATGACCTCTTGTGCAGTCACTAATCTGGCACCACTTCTGCATCTTCAACAACTTTTATTCAAGCATTTAAATATCTTCTAATGTCAGCCCTCCCCCTTATTTTTCCATTTCTTAAAACCTTTAAGATGCTTCTTTCTCTTATTTCCTTAATATTCCCTCATCTGTTGCATTGAGGATTCACATCAACAGAAAAGTTCATTTAGCCTTCAAAGCTGCATTTTTAATTGATCCACAGTAGCAAAGATGGGGAACATGGGAAAGAAAATGTAATGTTGGCAATTTCTCCTGCAATCAGAGACTTCAGTTTTAGTTCCTAATTACAGGGATTAAGGGAAGAAGGCCTGCAATTTCAAAACACAAGATTCCTGTCTTGGCCTTGGGCTGTACCCATCTTTTTCTCCACATGCAAGAACTTAGCCTATCCAACAGGAAAATGCAGCCTTTCTGCAACTGCAAAATAAGACCCCTCTTTGTCATAGGAGTCCAAAACTGAGCTATAATCCTGCAAGGATCCCTACATTTGACACTTCAGGTACACTACACTACACCCAAACACACGGCTTCACTCAAACATGGAGTGGCCTGCAGCCAGCCAGGAGAATTCATAAAAACACATTTCTTATCTATTTCTGCTTTTCACAAACATTTTGTGAAAAGAAGGATAAATAAGTAGATTGCTGCATTTCAATTCTGCTTTACTTTCTTTAGCTATCTTTCCCATCTCCTTTTTTTTTTTTTTTTTTTAATTGCCAGCTCAGGACTTGGGCAGCTCCACAAGACAGGCTGTGGAGCCAGAACTGGCTGCAGGGCAGGTATGTGAAAAATGCAGTTTCTGACACTGGCAGGCTCCTCTGTGTGTAAACACCAGGAGTGACAGGTGAGATGAAAGCATTGCAAAACCAGCATTCCTCTTCTGTTTCCACTTGTTACCGTGCACAATAGACGACAACAGAATGTCAGCAGATATGCAGATCAGAAATACTGATTTTTAAAGCACTGCAGTTTGAGTAACATATCCCATAATTCTACAGCTTCATACCTTCCTCTCTAAATCAGTTGTAGAGAGCATCAGCCTTGCCCACGTGGCAGAATATGTGCCATGTGATAAGTATTTGTTCAAGACTGGCACTACTCTGTTCTTTAAAGCGCTCACCCAGAACCACTCTTGCTCCACAGAGTTCAAAGATTCAGTGCACGTGATGAATTTCCAATCTCACTGGGGCATGCAACAGCTGTGTTTTGTTCAAGAGCAATTTAGTCAAAGCACAGCTAACTAATGCAATGATTATCTGGGCCTTTCTAAACTACAGACTAAGAAATTGTATTTCTTTAGTATGCATTTCTCATCTTCAGGTTTAGGCACACCATTTAAGTGAATGATACCATGTCCACAGTCATCTCCGTAATATAGAGCACAAGAGCTACTTGGTTTTTAAGACAAATTTCTCAGGCAGTTTAAATATCTAAAAATCACCTATACGCTTTCAGCAACAACACCAAAATCTATTTGGTGTTAATAAACTCACCAGATGGTAGTTTAAAAGGCAAGTAATTCAAGCCAGGTTTTCTATCAATAAAATTCCTCTAGTAACCACGTAACATTCAGCATACACCTAACCAGAACCAGTCTCCTCCACACCCCCAGTACCATAGCATATTCTGATCACCACTTGTGTTCTTTTAGACCATCCATAACCCCTGTTTTTGACTCTTACAAGCAGGTTAGTGAAACAGACTGTTGTAGGCATTTCGTAACATCTGGAATTCACAGGCCCTATTGCCGAAGTGCAGGAAGAGAGCAGAGTATCGGGAGACAAGAAATTGGAGGGGGACAACTTGGTCTTGATGAAGCACTAACTTGCCAAAAGAAGTAAGTCACATCCAAATTCTTAGCACTGTTAAAGAGGAAGCCTAAACTGTTCAAGATAAAGGTTGTAATGATGAAGTCAAAGGATGACAGAAACATCACCGATGAGCAGCTGTGTGTTCAGGCGGTCGTATGACTGTGTCCCTTAAGTTTTAAGAAAACATCAGCTTGAGAAACCCACAGAAGCTCATCCCCCTCGGGAGGGCTGGGGAGCCGAACACCCCTGGAGCTGGCTCGCTTCCTACCTCTGGCATCCCTGCGAGGCAGCTCACGGAATCCCTCCCTTGCTCCCAGACTTCCAAGCTGACCCACACATGTGCCCTAAGGGACCTGGATTCACGCTATTGGCGCTCCACCACAAGTATCGCCCTATCGCGTTAATTGCAGGCTTGTAACTGAATCCGCACCGACAGTGGGAGAGGAATATTTTTGAAAAGCACACACAAACAATACTATAAAGGCACGGGGCCGAGGGCCTGTGGCCTGAATGGAAGTATGCTATTAGCAGTCACAAAAAGTAATTTAGAAGGGGGAATAATAAATCAATCAATCAACCCCCAAACCTAAGATTCCCGGAGACGCTGAGGGCTCTCCCCCGCCCCCGGCGGGCCCCGCATCAGGAGGAAGCGCCTCCCGCGCCTGCACCTGCTGCGGCCCCGCTGCCGGGGCGGCCCCGCTCCCTCACNGATGAACGCCCGGCGCCGCAGGGAAAGGGAAGGGACGGGGCGGCAGCGCCACTTTCTCCCCGCGGCAGCTCCTGGTGCCCTCTTCCACACCCCCTCTGCCATCAGAAAGCAGCAGAAAGCTGTTTCCCAGGGATGCCTCTTCACCGAGCTCTCCCCGCGCTCAGCAGTCATGGAATCGCAGAATAACCTCAGTCGGAAGTGACCATCGGGACCACCGAGTTCAAATCCTAGCTCCACCCCAGAAATCCCACCATCTGCCTGAGAGCATCGTCCACACCTCTTATGGCTTCCCCTCCAGACCCTTCCCTATCCTCGTGGCTCTCCTTTGGATGTTAATAACTTAATGCATTTTTTACATTGCGGTGCCCAAAACTGCACCGTACTCAAGCTGAGTACTGACCCAGGTTGAGTGGCTTTTCCATCCTAAAATACCTACACTACATCAGATTATGAAGAATTACACACCCTGACAAATCACACAGAGAGATGTGTAAAAGAGAAGGGTGCAAAGAGATGTTACAAGCAAAAGTTTGCCTGCAAATAGCCAAAATAAAAGCTACTTTCGGAGGAAGAAGAAAGCACTCCCACTAAGCTCAGAAGCCATGGAGAATGACCAATGGCAGGTTTCCCACACTTCTGGGACCATCTCCAAGCATCACAGAAATCCCAGCTGGCAGCAGCAGCCAGCTGGGCACACAGGAATGTTCAGAGCAGTTCCTGGTGTACCAAACCAGGCTACAGGTACGAGAGGACTTGAATGACTGAATCAATACAAGCACCCTGAAAGCCATTGTAGTTTATGCCAAGACCTATGACTCTGAGGCACCACATCTAGTCGATTTTTAAAACACTGTCATGGTTCTTCATGAAAAGAAGCTATTTGCTCCAGCCTAAAGGAGACAGACTGCTTTTATCAGAAAGAACTAAAAAGAACTACAGAAAAAACCTTTCTACCTATGGCTGGATATTCTAAGTATTGTTAAAACATAGCTCATGTTTGAGCTGTAACTGTATAAACATTTGATCAGAGGAAGAGGCTTGGGGCTGTGGTATTTGGGCTGTGTTCTCTGTTCAGTAAATGCACACACTGCGCCAGTTAAAACAGCAGAGTTGTAAATTACCTTTGTAGGAACTTGTCTTTCTGCTGCCAGTGAATCCTGTGTCAGGTCACTCTCTGCACACTCTGTGTTCAAATACAGCAGCCTTTGCACCTCTCCTCTGACCACAACTAGTGCTGAAATGGTTTTAGGGCTATAGATGACACAAACTGTACTTGACCAGATGACCAGACCTGCCCAGCCATGTGCACACGAAAGGAAAGGAGAGAGAGTTATATATTTGTACAACGAGATTTTGCAATGTGGCACCCAGTGCCAAGCGGTTAGATACAGCATGAGCACACCCTCCTTTTGACAACAAATCTAACCAACACTGAAATGACAATTCAGGGAACAGACAGGACAAACTGTGTTTCATCAGATATGATCTGCTGTGTGACCACAGAGGGAAAAACCAGCATGGATACTTAATCTGTCTTCCAGCAGCAGGAGGAGGTCTCATTTAACAGGGCACCATTGACCACAAGATCCTAACTTGTCTGCACAGGCCATAATTTGGGAAACACCGCTCAAGGCAGATATTCCTCTTCCCATTTATAATTTCCATTTTGTATGTCTGTTGGCATTATTCACTTATGCAGCAAAATGACAGATTTGAAGTAGTACTCTTGCTATTGCAGATGTAATTTAAAAATCTGACAGCTACTAATAATTTCTTATTTTTGAAGATTCAAAGTCAGATGAAACAAGTCTCATGCCACTCTTAAAGACCTGGGCACCATAACAATGATCTTAATCAGTTCTTATACTCCTGGCACTTACACTCCTGGCACTTACATTGCTGAGAAAGGTGCCAAAAATGACAGAAGAGACAAATTTCATTTCCTTTCTATCAGCCAGTTAACAGTCCAGGTAGACTTCTTGAGTCTCCCTACTGTTTGTGAGCTCTAATTCTATCAGTGAATCCCAATTAAAAGCTTAAAGGCTTACTCAGTTACTAACAGATCATCCAGAACAGTTTGTTTCGTGAGCAGCCTAAGGTGTTTAACTGTTCTAAGAACAGGAAAGCAGTGAGACATCAAAAATACTTAAAAATTAACTCAAAGAGAAACACATTTTTATAAGAAGTTTATTTTCCTGCTGTGTGGCCATTATACAAAGTAAGCAGCCAGAGCTGCCATTTTGTCCTTGGGTTTCTTTGGGTTGAGTCTTCCTCCAGGTCTCCGGCCTTTGCCCCTTCCCCGCCCTTGCCTCTTCCCTTGTCCCCCACGGTGCATGGGGTGCCTCATGGCCGCGTGCTTCAGCTCCACCAGATCCTGAAACACGGGATCACAGAACACACAGCCCGAATGCTGGGTCTCGTCGCCAGGTAAGGGAGATTTGGCCTTGTTAAAATCCACGTCCACGAGCGCTGCCTCGCACAAGTCGCAGGTCTCGGGCGACACCCGGACCTTGTGGGCGTTCTCGAAGAAGTGCACGATCACATTGCATTTGTTGCAGGCCATCTTCCACTTGGGACCCGACGTCGAGTCCAGCACCAGAACCCCGTTCTCACACTCCACGCACTGCCCAATGCCAAGCATGCTAAGGGAATGCTGGCACGTGGGGTGGGTGCACTCATTACAGCCCATTCCTGGGGGAAGAAGAGGGAAAGTGCACCGCCCTTTATCTCACTGCTCTCACTACCCAGTTGTGGAAGTGAGACTCAGAAACCAGAGACACTTAACTATACTACAGATTTTCTAAATCACTAAAGAATGGAACTGCTCCCCAAATGGCAACTTGCCTCTTCACAGTTTCAGCATAATCCCCTGCTCAAAAATTTTTCTATAATTGTTTTCAGAACTGCCATATACTGCCACTGTACAGTACAGGCAGTTTAGACACATTAGTGACGAAAAGTAATTACGTTTTCAATTAAATGTATGGCTCCTGGCTAACTTATTTTATACTTGAACTACTCACTGTTAGTCCAAGATATTTTTAATTAAAAGATGGTAATAAAAAGAAGTAAAAAAGCACTGCTTTGAGTAATTTTTAGTCTCACAGTTACTAAACTCACTGCAACTTCTACCTCTTCTTATATCCTTCAACAGCTGTTGACGCACCATTTATCTCAGTATCAAAACATTCTCAAGACCTGCTCTTTGTTTATACTCCTATCCAAGCCTACTCAAATTTGCAAGGCATCAGTATCTTGGTGTCTTTCACTGCATGCTGAGTGTTGTGAAGGTCACCTATAGTGCACGCAGGTAATTTTCTTACTTCTTTTATGAAAAATAAATATTCAAAAATTAGTTAACTAATGAATTTTGGTCAGTAAGTTTGATGTATCCAGAGTCTAATTTGAACAGCATTTTATACTAAGCAACACTGATTTTAAAACTCCTAAAGAGCACATTGTACAGACTGTACCTAATTTATTTCAAGTGAGGGTGATACCTGCATGTTTGCAGAACTCCTACCTTTTTTCATGTCCCTGAAGGGAGGATGGTTGTAACAGTATGGACACAGTGGATAACTCTTCCCTCTGGATCCAGATGACCACAGCACCAGCTCAAAGTCATCCAGGGGACAACGCAACTCCTTGTAGAGTTTAATGGTACCGTTCTGGGGGAGACTGTAGGTGTCATCACAGTGAGAGCAGTGCAGGCGACTTGGCTTGGCCTGGGAGCAGAACATAAATCTCCTCAGCAACTGCAGGCTCAACATAGTTTTAAACTTGCAGTAAACCCAGCTGGAGCTGCTCTCTGGTTTGTTCCCCAAGTCAACACCCCATTTTGTTTCAGAAATGCACTCCTGATGACCACATTTGAACCCAAGTTCAAAAATAGAAAATAAGTCTCTACTTATTGCCTCCCAGCAAGTGAAATTCAAATCCCAAGTATGAGGTAAACTTACCTGAATATACTTCATGAAACGATGGCATTTACCACAGCGGGAAAGGGGTTTGCCTGTGGCAGCCAAGGGTGAAAAAGACACTTCCATCAGTTCATCCATTCCTGCAAAACGAATAATCATATTTATGTTAGAATTCTAGTTCTTAAGAGGAAACCTTGCACAAAATCATCTACAGACCTGTGAAGAAATGAGAATTATAATACTTCATTCAGAACGCTCTTGTCTACACAGACTTTTAAAATGCAGTGTTTTGCACTGAGAATACACAAACACACATGTTCAGCTAATCTCAAGTTTTCAAAAACCAGTCACTACACAGGCACAAAATAAACTTGAAGCAGAGTTTTGGAGACATGATTCAGTCCATCTCCCTTTGGAGAGCAAATTAATTTGACTGGAAACTTCCAGTTCTGGCCCAACTTTTCAGAAGGCCTAAACCTCTGAAAGGAGTCTAATATATAAGTACTCTTTATGCAACAACTAAATAATCACAGGGAATTTCACATGTAGAAAGTTTTACCTGCAATGGAATCCACAAAATAGTGAAATTTCCTTTTGAAAATGTCAAGGGTGTGCTCCAGGACCTGATGATAATTTGCTTTACCCAGAGCTATTAAGTTAAGTTGCTTCTCTACAGCACTGCGGATCGTAGGAAGAACCAATTCTGCATCTAACAGAAAACCAGAGAAGCAGCAATGAAAAGTCAAGAACAGAGGTAAACTGTCCATACATGAACTGACATCAAAATAAACAAGTTTTAATTAGTACATACTTTGGAATTAGTAATACTTCCCTGGATGCATCCTTTGAGACAGAAATGCTATTTAAACAGTGACAACAGCCTTTGATATAGGAAAGGGAAAGGAAGGTAAGAGGATGGAAAGGGAAGAGCATTTAACTGACCTATTTTGTAATAACCATGAACCAGAACAATGCCAAGGTTTGTAGGCTTTAGTCTTCGACCACTCTCCACTGTGACATAGTTTCGCTGGCAAATGTTGTTAATGTGGACTGGAATACTGGCATCAGTTCCTGCCACACAAAGGAAAACAAGATATCCACCCAGAACAAAACAGAGTTTTCATCAAATGACTCACTTCTGGCTTCTCTGGTTTAATGTCAAATTACAGGGCTCCTAAAACTGCTTAAAATTCAAATGCCTTCTTACTGCTACCCAACTTCCAGTGCATAACTTCTCCCTTTCTAGTAACTCTGATGTTCCTTAGCAGTTCTCAGAAGTCTGAAACATATGTTTTAACCTTAATCCTTTCATCTCTTCCAAGGAATCACTATTGGGAAGACACCTGTTCTCGCAGCTATTTACTCTGGGAAAATACAGTAGAATAAGAGACTGTGTTTGCTCTGACTGGGCAAATATATTAAAATAATCAAAGGAAACAAGTCAGATTGATAAACGAAAGTAGTATTGTGGTAAATTGTGTAATAAGATACAGAAGGCTTACTAAGAGAGCAAAGCTAAAGCAAGCTGTAAAAACAAGAAATCACTCCTAAGAACGGGGAGGTGCTTCCTCCCACACATGAGCTCTTTCTGACAGAGAAGTGACAGGGATGTGTTATGAAAGGATACTGCTTTGGCCAGAAACATTTAGCCAAAAACTACTAAAAATAAGGATAAGAAAGGGAAAGGAACATGAGGGAAGAAACATTCTAGCATCTCCCCTCAAGCTACAGGTTTGAAGGGGAAGAGATTATCACTGCAGGTATCCAAATGAATACTGAGAGATCATTACTGACAGTGCAGAGGAGGGATTCAGATCTTTGCACTCTTGGGGGATGTCTTACAGGATAACATAAGTTAAACAAATTCCTACCAATGCCATGCTTTTCCATCAGAGTGATCAGTTCTGCTTCTGTCAGGTAATCAGGAGGGCTGGTTTGCTTTTCCAGCAACTTTATTTCACCAATTGGAAAAAGATCTCCTTTCTCACAGTGGGGAAGGCTCTCTTCCAATGGGATGCTGTGCCACGGCATAATTTCTGTGAACCCTGTAGGTAAAGAAACAAACAACTCACCAGTTTATCATAAAAATCTCAGTAGTGGTGCTACATTCTTTTTACAGAGGCCCAAGAAAAAAATATCTGTCTTTGTGTAATTTATCCCCCACAAGGCATCTCCTTTGTGTAAAAAGACTGGTCTTCACACTGGCAAATGTGGCATTAAATCTTTGAGACTACTACACAAAAAATAACACTTTTTCTATTATAACTGAAGTATGAAGATTAGGACAAGATTTGGTCCTGGTTTTGATAGCTCAAAAAAGTCTTCAAAATTGCACTTGTTCCCAAAGCTTCACTGTTATATCCATTCAGTGTATTAACGGGGGAAAAAATTAATCTGTAGCTAATACTTCTAATTAGTCTTACCTGGTGAAGTTACCACCTTTCCAACACAGGTGAATCTTTCAGGGCCAATACTGAAGGAAATGGTGGTTTGTAGGTACTTGCAGTCAGCGCTGACAGTGGCAATGAAGTGCCGAGTTATGTACTCGTACAGTCGCCACCCGTCTCCACCTGGGGAGAAACAACACCTCAGCCACAAGATAAAATTTCAGTACTTGGAAGCTACTTTTCTGGGACAAATTTCTCCTAGAAAAGTAGGCATTAGTTGTTTAGTTTTTCTTGGCAGTACTATAGTCCCAAGGATCAATTGCTGAAATGTCTCATAACTTCACCGCCACCAGAAGTTTCAGTGAGGATCAAGTTTGCTCTCTCTCCACTTCCTGCCATTCAAATAATTTTATTTTCTGTTGAAACTCAGTGATTTTGAAACTGGCACCTTACACCTCAAGGAATTAATTTCCTCTCACACTATCCCAACACTACTGCATTTGCCTGTACCTAATTCTGCTTCTGTTGCAGCTCTCATTGGGGTGATGGGGGGATGGTCTCCTGCATCGTGGCCTTTCCTTGGACGATTGATGCCTTCTGATAGCAATGCTTTCACCTGGGAGAAGAAAGAAATGGCTTACTCAGATCAGATCCATAACACAACATAAATAAAAGAAACTAGAGATATTTAAAGTTTCTGAAGGCCTATAGGTCATAATACACCAAGTAAGATCTAGCCTAAAACACAGACTAGAGAATGCTAGTACAGCTTTTGCTTGATGTACTCACAGTTTCTGCCCAGTAAGGATTATTGGCTTGTTGTCTCAAACATCCTTTCAGGTCAAAGTTCTCTGGATAATGGGTAGTTTCTGTTCGAGGGTAGCTAATGTAACCCTGGGTGTAAAGACGCTCTGCTATTTGCATGGCATGTTGGGGACCCATTCCTAAGGTGGGACAGGAGAAAACAAAAATCATCTACACATTACTGTGATTATGGTTTGCTGCTTCTGGATGTACACCTTACCCAAGTATTTAAATAAATCATGGTTTGTCCTTTCCATGAGACTTTTGTCACCTCGCTCTTATCAAACATTTTACTTTTGACAAGTTTTCTAAAATTGATTTTGCCCAAAATGATGTATTATTTATTTTGTTTGAGAGGCCAAAGTATTTTGTTTTAAAACAGTGTGAAAATTCGAACTTTTGTACCTACCTAAAGCAGCACTGGCTACTCGTAGCATTTCTACAGTGTTCAGAGCCAGTGGCCTCTGCTTCACCTTCTCTTTTTTACTCACAGATTCTACCTAGAAAAGAGAATTTTTACAGTAAAAGTTCTGACATTCGGTAAATGCATGAATTTGATCATGCCTATAAATATGTATCATACCGACCATTATCTATTCTTGTCATATCTGCTTTTTTCTCTTAAAACAGTAACCACCAATATATTTTTACCTTAGAAAATCTGATGAGATAATTCCATCAAGTGCTAAAATTAAAGTCCTAAAGTCCCTCTGTGCCAGGACTAGAGCAGATCTATAACTGACAGGGAATGCAGCAAGGCAGCTTATTGCTGTCTTTACTTCCCACTTACCTCAGCAGCATGTACTTTCAGTGCTACGAGGATTTATTGCTTATTCTGAGCAACAGTCCTAACTATCAGGATCCAGATTTTTAAAAGCTTCAAGCAGTCTTTGAACCTTGATGTCTATAAGCACTTAAATCCAAACATACTGTCAAACAAGTATTGAACAGAGCAGAGTTAGAAGTTAATTGGCTATAAAGACTGTACCATACACATGATTAAAAATTTAACTGCAGGAATATTGCCCTACACATAATTAAATTCTGATTTGTTCAATGTCTCATGGGAAATAAGAGGTCTGCATGGAGAGATCTGAACAGTATTTCCTAGCAGGTTGAGTAATGAGAAGTTCCTATCACAAGTGATGATCATTTCCAAAGTCAATAATAAGAAGAGGCTTCTGCTGAGATGACCACTCCAGCACAATACGATCTACAAGAAAAAAAATCTCTTGCCTTTTATTCTCATTTACACAAAGCTGAGTGAAGTAAAAAACAAAATACAGATATTCTACACTCTTTAATAAAAACAACCAAAAGCCCCAATATGCAGCAAATGAAATAGTAAATTTTATTTCCTTTATATGAAATATGGATCTACTGACACTTGGTAAATATTCTTACCTTTGCTTCTTTTGCCATCTTTGTTATATTCAGGAACATTTGAGCAACCTCACGATCAAACACCCTCACTCTATCCCAATCTAAAGTGAGAGAACTTTCCTTTTCAGGATTCACCTATTGGACAAAAAAAAAAAAAAAATTAATTCCCACCAACTCCACTCCTAGAAATGTGAGAATTCCCAACAAGCATCCAGCAAGCAAATCCTAGGATGTATAGGATTTGTTAGGACAAATTTAGGACAAACCCACACCAAGACACCAGTGCTCAAACATGCAGTTGTGCTCTTTTTCACAGGGGCTTCTGAGAAGGATGGAGCACTTGGCAGTCTAGGGTCTGGGGAATGACCAGAATTATTCCTGCACTGAACTGGAATGCTGCCCTTGTTTAGTGCTGGGAACAGTAAAGACTGAAATGGGCAGAAATTCAAAGTTTACCATTTTGATTTAGCAAAATCAATCATTTGTATTAAACTGTAACTAGGTCATGCTTTAAGCCCCATGTTCAAAAATTAGCACAAAGCAACCAACAAAAGAGAGCACAAAATCCTCTGTAAACAGCACCAAGGATTTCCTAGAATGACACACAAGACACATCACAAGAGATGATAGCAGATGCCAGATTTCACCTTTTTTTTTTAACTTTTAAAATCCAGAAATGGCAACTTTTTACCATGCATGCCTTATTTGTTTAAAAAATCCTTGTGATCACAAGCCATAAAACCCTGTTGGTTTGTTCTCAGAGCTTGGACAGCAGCGAGGCTGTAAAACTGCTCTAAGCTGCCAAAGTACTCTGAGGACTCAATTGCCAATTAACACAATGAGCATTTTATTTGCTTTAAAATTCCAATACTCAGCAATGCCAATGTTTGTTGGCAGGCTAATTAATTCCTGGATTCAAATTAACAACAGTCAGTCCAAGGACCCCAGGGAACAAAAGAGAACCATTTTAAGTAGTCTTTTTGGCTGAATCTGAGCTTAGATGATTAGCACTGAAGAATTCTTACACGCAGCAGACAATAAGCACTTTAATACAAAACTGACATCCTGGAATCTGTTCTTGAGAGTGGTGACACACATGAGAACAGAATGAGAACACATGAGTAAACTATAGGCATTGTGAACTCTTGTCAGCAGCTACGAATTTATGAATGAACAAAATACAAATGCAATTCTTTTGTAAAAACAAGTACTGTAAAACTTACTTTAGCTTGCAACACCCAGTAAGTCTCAGGCTTAAATGACTGGATTTTGTCATGCCTTTCAACACAGAATCCAAGTGTTGGGGTCTGACACGGCCCAAAGGAGATGAGGGAGCTGTCTAAATTCCCATACTTCCCCTGAAAATACTTAGTCTGGAACCTAAGAGAGGGGGGGAAAAAAACCAAATGAGGAACTTATCCATTAATATCCTTATTCCCATGAAAAGCAGACATTTTCATTAACACATATGCACAAAATATATAAGTAATCTATAAAATCATTCAGGCATTAGGAGCCATTCTGGAACCTTTCACAAAACCATCTGCAATCCGTGCTGTCACCTTGTAAAGGCACAGCCAATCCTCAGATCCAGCTCCTGGCGGGCATCCACGGACAGAGCTTCATTGCGATTGGGCTCTCCCAAGTGATTCATGGCATTGCAGATGTCTGTGTCGGTGATGGAACTGAATTTAGCTCTGTAAATCGTCCTCTCCGTGCCACGAGGTTTATTCATGACAGGAAGAACAGCATCAAGAACCTAAGGAAAATCAGAAGCATAGTTAAAGAGGATTGGAAAGATAAAGGCTTTCTCTCTAAAGATAAAAAAACCCACTCCCCATGAAATATTAGCTTCTATGTCACTGCTTTCTTCATCCAGCAATAGGTCATGCCAATGCATTCACTGATAAGGCAGAGCAGTATTTGTCCATCCACTCAGAAGCATATTAAGAATTAAAAAAACTGAAGGATTTATTTACTAAACAGCAACTGCTGTAAGCAAACCACTGCTCTTGGCTAAGTGCAAAGACATTCACCAGTGCAGCTGCAGCACCTTTTGGTGAACACGTACCAGTTTTTATCTGGATTAATTCTATTTATTGCTAAGGCATAAGTAATGATACAGTGGTATGTAAAGAACCTAAAACAATTACTTGATAAAATGTGTTTCCTTAAACTAGACCAAAAAAACAAACAGATACTTTTCATGTAGACTTCTGGGAATAGGATGTTTAAAAAAAAATCTTAGCAAAGTTTTAGTTCTATGCCTTTTATGTGCAGAGACCAAATCCCTGCAGTAAGCTGACACTTACAAGTAGCTTCTGTTCTCTAAAACAACAATTGCTTAAGAAACAAAAGATAATAGAGATGAAGTTTTATAAGGACATAAAAATAACTACTCCAGCTGTGGAATACAGACCAATTCTCAAAGCACTGAAATGTTCGAAGATTTAAGAGACCTGATTGTTCATCTGAGATGAGCAACATCTCTGAAATTTATTTATACTCTTTAACTGACATCTTACAGAGTTCAAAGCATGTGAGTTTTTCCACCAGGGCCCCCCATGCCTTTAAAACTTTATTCAACTTTAGTTTAAATTTTACTGTATACTCATAAAACAGGGCATTGACAGTCTTGTCAGACAAATGTATTATGGTATTGTAAGTCTTAAAAATTGAAATCTTACTTCAAAACAGATGTTTTCTCCTTCCTTATCACAATCCAACCACAAGACAATACAATCACAGCCTCTTCCCTCCACCTGTGAGAAAAATTAGCACAGTTCTTCAGGAACCCCAAAAAACCACCTACCCCCTCCCTAACTACATATTTCTTTTTCTGGTTTCAGCAGAGCATGTGAAGTGTGAACAGTAGCCTTCACAGACTTATTTTAAAGAAGGCATTTATACGCTGTGCCTTGCACTTGCAGTTAAAGCTAAACTTGGATCCAGTGCTCCAATTCTGAGAAGCAGGATATCTACAGTCAAAAAACTCAGAAGGCAATGGCAAAAAGTGAATTTAACAAAGATTTCAACACTGTAAGGACCAGCAAAAATAAAATACTATTTATACTATGTTAATAAAATAGATCTGTGACAAAAAGTTGTTCCCTGCAGGAAAGGAAATTCTTGTTTAGGAACACAGAAGAAGATAATTCTAAATACTACTCATAAGAAAGAATACCTGTAAAAACTTCACCATGGTGAGTTTGGGATTAGCTTCTTTCTTTTCTGTGGGAGCTTTGCTAAAAAGCTCTGCTGGATCCACTTTGTCCCAGCTGTTATATTTTCCTGAAAAGCAAAAGTATATTAAGTGGAGCTCTGAAGACATATTTAAAAAACAAACAGCTTTACTTTGCAAAACACTTGGCTTTTAAAATTTGTATGGAAAATTTTCTACCCTAACACATCTTGTTTTACTGTCCACCAAGGGACCTCTTAGCTTTTTCTGAAGGACCTGGCAGCTCTACAAGCCATATGTAGATCAGTTAAAACATCTTATAAGTGGGCAAATACCTATGAAATCCAAAGTCATGACGTGGCCACACACAGATGTCATCTTGAAGTGGGCACTCTGTCCTATGAAGGACCCGGTGTACTCATGCACAGAGCATGCACCGTTGAGCCCCTTGCGAGACGACATGTTCCCTGTGGAAATAAGATCATAAACATCAACAAGGTAAAAAATCCCAACCATGGAAACAACTTATTTTGAGTGAAATTACATCCCCCTTTTCTTAGATCTTAGAGCTAGGGTCTTCCTGATGACAAAATTCTACTCATTGATCAAATTTTTGCTTCAGTTAAGTATCAATTTAGGCCTTTTAAAAAGTATATTTAATCTTCAAATTAAACTGTCCATTATCTCCTCCAACCTTTCCCTCCCACCACAAAACCTTACAAAAATACAGCTAGTTTTCTAGACAACACAGTTATAATTAATTTATTTTCCAGATGATTTAGAAAACTTTTACTTCAAAAATCTCAGAACAGCAACTTGCTATTTGATTGGCACTTTCCAGACACCATAAGCTCTAAGGCACACACCAGCTACAGAAAATATCCAAACCAAATTTCTTTATTCTTAGATTGAACAGGCATCAGCCCATAAAAATAATCAGAACGTGATGGGACATGCCATTCTTTTATGAACTACAACCTGTCCGAAGCCACCATTCCCAGGCGGCACCTGCCCCAAGACAGCCCCGCAGTGCCCAGGGCGTTTCTCAGCCTCCCTGCAGCGAGAGCACACCAGGAGCCCCCGCCGGC
>VZTX01029776.1:30856-74885 GCA_013400915.1 Pardalotus punctatus | reverse complement strand
ACATGGACGTACACATGGACTCACACATGCACAGATACACACACATCACATACACACATGTACGTACACATGGACACACACATCACATACACACACACGGGCACACGCGCATCACATATACACACACACACATACCCCCATACGTACACTCACACACATACACACACACTCAGACATACACAGACACATATATAAGCAGACATGTACGTGTACACGCACACAGATACACACACACACATATAGGCTCACATACACACACTCACGCACGTATACACACACATACGCACTCACACGTACATACATACATACCCCCAGCACACACTCACACTTTCTCACACTCAGACCCCTCCCGGGGTCGGCGCTCGCCCCTCCCAGCGCCCCCGGCACCGCGGGGAGCCGGGACCCGCCTGGGCGCTCGGGGCTGGGCACGGCCACGGCTCGGGTCGCTCGCGGTGCCCGGCACAAGGACACGGGCAAAACGCACCCCATCCCTTCCTTCCAAAGCCCGTTCCTTGTTCCGCGCCGTACGGTGCGCAGATGCCCCCCTCCTGCATCCACACAGGTGCACAGAACATGTATCATCAAACTTCTCCAAGAGAACATGCACACAAATTGGATCTGCTCTGTTGGAGCGACACGAGCTTGTGCCATTCCGTCACTCGGGTTCCAGTTTCCGTGGACCTGAAACTCTACAAACAGTGTCGGCCACTGACTGCACCTCCTTCAGCGCAAATCAATTCGCCTTAGGAGTCTTAGGAGCACCTGGTTCCCTTGCACCCAAATGAGGTAATGGAAAATATACCGATTTTTGAATGAGTCTGGAAGAAGTGCATTTTTTGCACATTAAATTTTAGTTGAATGTTGATTCCTCACTTAGGCAGAAATATAAAGAAAAGACAGGAATGGAAGGCCAGACCAGGCAGAAGCACACCCTTCCTTCACCCCACCTTTCCCCAGAGAGGAGGCAAGGGCTGCCCCAGCTGGGCTTTGCCCCTGGGGGCTGCAACTCCTTTCCCTAAGTGGTGGAGGGGCCCTTTGCCCTATCTGTTGCTTCCCAGGGATGCTGGGCCCTGTTAAGGAGATTTGCTCAGTGGACTGAAGCAGTTTCCAACCATTCCTGCAGCTTTCAACTCTTCCACACATCCTAAAAACTGTCAAGGGAAGAGCTAAAGAGGGAAAGCCCCAAGTCGATGGATTTTATAAGCACTTTGTGGAAGAGCTCAGCTCTCTATTTTTACCCCCGTGGTTGTGCATCGATCGCTGCCAATGTTTATAGCACTTTTCCCAGGGCTGCTCACTACCATACAAACCCAAAGAGAAGAGATTGGGAAGCAGCCAGGATCAGGATGTATATCAGCCTCATGCTGTCTGAAATAAAAAGGAACTAATTCACTTTCAATTTGATTAGTAGACAATTAATAGACATTGAAGTTACTAGTGAAAGGAAAAAATCAAAACAAACCCAGGCCTTTTAATCCTTTGGCAATACTGAAGTTATAACATATTAAAACTAATGTGTTCTGCTCTTTCAATGCCTGGTTCCCTTTGACATCTGGGGAACATCTGGAACAATCAGGATGCAAGTTAAAACCAAATCTTCAGATATGTCAGATACATATTTTTTAATTTCCTCTAGTAAAAGCCCTCTACAAAATCCAACCTTCCTTTTCTCTTTGAATACTTAACGAAACAAGAGATTCCAACTTGTGCTCACCCGGGAAAGAACTTCGGGACTTTCCTACCCATGGCCGAGGGACTCCGGACACTCAAAGTCCCCATGTACCCCTGGGCTGGTACAGACGCGCGTGTGGCTGGTTCCTGGGGCCGCACAGAGGCTCTGCCGGCCCGAAGGGCTCCGGCTGCAGGGCACTCACGAACCCGGGTCACACAGTCGCTTGAAGCGCTTTGAAAATTGTCCGGAAAGCCTCACCCCATCCCTGGTCCTCCGGCGTGGAGCTGCATCAGTCCCAGAAGCGCGGAAGGGACCGGGACAGGAGCGGGACAGGAGCGGGACCTGGAGCAGAACCAGGAGCGGGACGGGAGCGGGACCAGGAGCAGAACCAGGAGCGGGACAGGAGCGGGACCAGGAGCAGGGCAGGAGCGGGACAGGAGCAGAACCAGGAGCGGGACGGGAGCGGGACCTGGAGCNCGGCCGCGCTCGGCGGGGACGGGCGGGGACGGGCGGGCACCCGCGCCCAGCGCCGCCACCGCGCCCATCCCTCCCACCGCGCCCACCCTTCCCACCGCTCCCAGAGCTCCCAGCACTTCCCAGCACTCCCAGAGTTCCCAGCACTCCCCGGCGCGGCGGCTCAGCGCCTTGTACGTTNCCCATCCCTCCCACCGCGCCCACCCTTCCCACCGCTCCCAGAGCTCCCAGCACTTCCCAGCACTCCCAGAGTTCCCAGCACAGCGCCTTGTACGTTCACTTCTCTCCGAGTTGTAGCGTTTTCCCCCGGGCTGGGCTCCCGCCCCGGCGCCATCCCGGGCAGCCCCGCGGAGCCCCTCTTCCACCGCCGCCTCCTCGCAGAGGCTTCTCCCCGCTGTGTGCTACTGCCAGCTCAGGTTTGGCCACTGTGTCCTTAGAAGTGCTTCTCACCATAACGAGGAAGCTCCAAAAATCGTGTTGCCAGCCCCCACCAGCCCCATGGCAAGCATCCTCATTTCCACAGGAGGAACTCCAGGGAGAAGAGCCCATGTTTGCCAAGATGCCAGTTGCCCACAGTGCTGGGACAGGCTTCATCCAGGACTACTGACACCCCAATACCACTGACACCCCATCCTTTACTTCATTCAGCTCTGGCTGGTGTTCCTTCACTTTTCCTTTGAAAAGATGAAGGCTGTCAAGCTGTACCAACAGGCAGAACAATGAAACCCCAAAGTAAGCAGCCTCTTCTGTGGGTTTCTCAAAGAAGATAAAGTGTGTTTCTAGGTTTAAATAATTAGCAAGGTTTTCGGTTACATCGCTTTGGTAAGTGTATCAAATCAAGAAAGCTACAGCTCTGAGTAAGAACTTCACTCATGGTGGACAGTTCAGCCTCACCAGTCCTGCTGCCTTTTTGACTCCCAAGATTTCAACACCATTTATCCCTCAGGTTTTTCCAGTGCATTGTTATTTAAGCAGTCAAAGTCCTCGTTCTGACTGAGACATCCATGTTTCAGTTCTCCATCAGAAGAGCTTGGGAAGGATTAGAGCCCTGGCCCTCCTTGTTCTGCCACTGCCTCACTGATTCCCTTCAGTAACATGCCTTGGTTCCTCCTCTCACATCCAGGACTTGAGCAGAAACTTCCCTCTTCAGGGGTGCTTTACTGATGTGTATGCATAGAGCTCACTTTGAGAGCAACATAGAAAAAGCTACAGAAATACCATGCTCTCTATCGTAGTGAGCATGATCATTCCTGTTTCACCTCCCTGGGCTCATTCTTGACCTTAGAGTAACTTTTCCCTGTTTGTTTCCAAACACACTTGAAAAGATTGCCATGAAATTAATAAGTATTGACAGGAGGGTCAGGCAGGCAGAAACACATCTGGATGGATACCACACACTTTAGAAATTATTAAAATGCAGGTCATACTATTAAAATAGCTTTTTTTTTCCTTTATTTTAAAAAACTAAATAAGAACGATGAGGCCACAAAAATGTGCCTGAAATCTTGACTGCAAATCTGGGCTCCAGATACTTCAGTGCTGGGAAGAAGGAGATAGAGTCTACCACATACAGAGGAAGAACAGCACTTGAAGTGTTTTGTGCTGGAATAAAAGTTATGCTCATGCTCCTTATAATAACTTTTTTTTTTTTAAACCCTTTGAATAATAGCAGGGGGAGAAAAGGGTAAATGCTGATGAAACAGGATATTGCTGGGACACATGCACATGACATGTGACTCACCATTGGATCTTGACAGTCGACAGTTGTCCTGTCAGAACCTCAGCACTGCTCTGGCAGAACAGACTCTTATGTACTCTGGCCATGCTGTGCCTGCACTGAATATTGACTATATTTGCAGTTTCAAAGTTCCTGTTCCAGTGATACAAAAATCTAGATAACAAAGCAGCATGCCATGATCAAGCTCACTGCCAAAAAGTAATACCTGGATGTGAGGAAATACATAATTTGTAATTCATAACCACACAGGGAGGTTTAGACAGCATTGCAATGTTTACTGTCTATCTCATTATTCATGTATCTGCTTTCTAAACATCCAAGTTGTGTAAATTAGGGGTCAGGTAAATTCTTGCCTGTCACTTTGCAGAAATTACTTCTTTTTGAGCAACAGTTTTTATTGTATGTGGAATTTGGAATTTCTTCTTTGAATTGCACTGAATTCTTAGTGCTGAGGGCCAGCTGAACCCAGCTCCCAGCTGGAGCCAGCAAAAATCTCATCCTTGCCTGAGTTTCACATCTCACTCATCACATATTTTCATATGTTCTCTCCTTGTTGCAACCACATTTTCTTATGGTCTTTCTCTATCCCGCTTTTTAACTTTGAAGTTAAAATGATCCAAACAATTGTAGCTACACTGCTCTTCCTTTGGAAAGAACCACCCATCTCCCCTCAAGTCTAGGAGCTTGCTGAGGCTGAAGTAACTGAAAAAAACTAAGGATCAACTTTAAAAAAAAACAACCAAAACCAAAAAAAAAAAACCCAACCAAAACCAACAAACTCTAAGACCCCTCATTACAAGAAACCTCTCAGAATGCAGTTAGTTCACAATTACAATGTATTTTAAATTATACCTACATGAGAGGTTCATACGGCCTCTCCCTTCTGCTGGCTGACTTTGCCATCTAGCCTAATCCCAAAATTTTTGAGATGTGGGGTTGCTATTCCCCTGCTTGTGGCCCTGGCCTTTGAGCTGTGAGTCAATTTTGCATTATACATTTTGAGCTGACACCCGCGCTTGTGCTGAAGTCCAAATTTGCCTTGCATCTCTACTGTTTGGAGGTTGCTCTGGATGTGGATCCATGGCATAGCTCCCTCACCACCAGCTCCAAGCACACACACAATCCAGGGAAAAGAGCCCCTCTTGTCAACTGACCCCATTGCTGGTTATAAAACCTTTTACCTCACTCCTGCGGGAGAGAGCTCTGCCCTTGCTCTTTACAATTTGAAGTAAAACTGAAAACCAGCTGGGTAGAAATGTGGTAGAGAGGAAGGGGTCTGACATTTAGTGTTAGCTACAGACTGTCCTGCTTTGCAGCTCTAGCAGCACATTGGGGGGGTATGTTGGCACAAACTGGCTTCAAAATCCTCCCAGATACAGCCTGCAGAGATCAACGTCCTCTTCCTGAAATGTTACCTGCAATATACACGGAGAAAGAGCCCCTGAATATTGGCTCCTTCTGTAAGGCTCATGTTAGTGCCTGCCCAGCCCTGACCACTCTGCACGCTTCTGCCCAGTCCCAAGGCAGCTCCATCCTTCCGGGGTCTTTCCTCCCCACTTCACAATAATTCTGAACCGCAGCATAGTGAAGCAGCCAAATGGGGAGATCTCTCAAGTCTAAACTGTAGAGGGTTTGGCTAACTGAACTGTTACACTGTGGCTCTGGCTTGCAGCAGTGTTGGCACTTTGTGAAACACATCCTATCGAGACTGTTTTATTACAATGAAAACCTCTTTACCTGGTTTGTTTGGTTTTTTTTTCCTACAACTGAGGCTACCTAACTCCACCTGGATAGTAAAGGCTGTACAACCTCCATTCAGACTACCTTCAATGAGTTTGTTAGCCCATAAATAACATCAATCAGCAGTTGTTTTTGAGGTAAGGAAGTAACTTGACAGATTCTTTCAAAGGAGAATTAGATTCCTGATTATCTGTGACCTTGCGTGTTTCAGAATCATTACAGCCATTGCAGGACATCACTTGTCTTTACTTTGACTGTTCCTGCTTCCTTTGCATTCTCCAACATTTTTCCTATTGATTTTCAAAGAAACTGATGGGGTCACGCTGTGGCCCTCAGCAGACACGAATCCTTAGTGCCTCCAGCAGCTCATAATCAGCCTGTGCGATGAAAAGCCATATATTGAAGGACCAGTTAAACTCTGCGCCTCTGCCTGGGAGATTGAGGCAGAAGCAACATCCATGGAGGGAATTTGCCAGTTAGGGTAAGTGCCTTGAAAATGGGCTAACACCCCGGGGAGCTGCAGGGATAATTCAGCCTTCCTGGGACCCTCCTGAGTGTGCTGCAGTTAAACCAATGCCCTGCCAAAGCGACACTCAGGCACACAGCCCGTATTTTCACAGATTTCCCAATTGCCTTCCACAGGCACTCGGCGGGAGTAGAACTGTGGCTCTTGCAACAAAACCTGAACAAAGTGGAGAGCTCAGTGTGGTGACAGGGTGGTGTGACTGGTCCTGAGTATTTTGAAACCACTGTCGTGTTTGCAATGTGATAGCTCTGGAGGTATTTTAATGCACAGCCTCCTGCCATCGCAGCATTACCTGGAGTGGAGGAGAGAGGCTGGATGAGCCAGTGCAACATGGAGTTTTACACATTTACTGACTCTGAGCTCAAGCTGAAGTCAAAGAGCTGCCAGCTGTCATGAACACTTCCATGGGAGGTGCCTGAGGTAATTTTTCCATAGTTTTCAGAATAACTCAATATCTCTGCAGAGTTGTCTGGAGAATGATGAGAGAGAGACACTCTCTTCCCATTCTCAAGCCTCCGTGGGTGCAGTGATGGAAGGGGTTAACCGGGCAAGAGGCACGGGAATTCTGGAGACTTTTTCAGATCAGATACCTGGGGTACCTTCAGCTCCGAAATGTTGACCTCTGACTCTCTAAGTTTATCAGCACGTTCACTAATCAGGGGTGTTTAATGGAACAGCCACATGGATTCCTGGCATTCTTGAAACGTTATGACCCTGTCAGTTGTATGAAGACTAAAAGTCTCTTGCTTTTGAACTCACTAGCGTTTGCACTGTCTTAGAAGCCTTTGATAAATACTTGCTGGATTTCTTACCTACCTGCTCTAATCTGCCCAAGGTCATCATTCCAGGGAAAAAAAAGGGTTTCCTTTTGTGGGTATTCATCATTTTAATGGATCAAATTAATGTTTTCTCTGATTCTGGAGTAGTAAAGAGCACTGTGTGTCATGTTCTTTAAAAAATCAGCAGATAAAAGGTTTATTTTCATGTTACAAGTGAGGAGGTTTGTATTCACTGTCAGTCTCTAAAGACCAGTGAAAAACAAATATAAAATATGTTCTTCCATGAAAAAACCCTAACATTACTTAAATAGATCTCATTCAAGTACCCAAAGGTTTTATCAACAGTGTCCATGTGCATGTTTTTCCTTCACATTAGAGAGTTTAAGTTAACTGGATGCAGTTACAATCAGAGACCCAAGCATGGCAGTATATGTGATCCAAGCCTTGTCCAGAATTTAAATGGACCCAAATTCAAATGGGTTGAATTCACCATGAATGAGGTATCCAAGTCACTTTTAAAAATGAAACTAGAATCTAGCAATCACTTTGAGCATTTTTAAAATTTTTACTCAAGTCCAGGATACCAACATAATAGCAAAGGCCAAGTAAAATGGTTTGAATTTTGAGCAATAATTTATTTTTAATTTCTTGTGGATAAGCTCCATACAGAGCAAGCTTTGCTGGGCCAAATAAGACCAGATAACTCATCAGTGGAAGAAAGCTTTGTAATCAGGGTACTGACAACAGGCAAAGAAAAGAGGCTGGAAATATCAAGAGTTAACAGGTGACTTGATATGGATAGCTGTGTCTGCTACGAGGCTTTTAAAAGCAAACAGTTCACATAATTTATGAATGGTTTCATAGGAAGGCTCACATTTATCCAAGAGGCCATGCCTCAGCATAGCAGACCTCCCAGGAGACTTTTCAGGTGACTCTTCCTTTATCAACCTCATTTTATTACTCCTATTCTTCTGCTGTTTCTCATCATATCTCTTGATATTTTTAAACTCGTCACCAACTGGCAGTTTGTCATTAGGGTACATTGTTCAGCTGAGCTACACACCCTTATTTTGAAACGGGCAACAGCAAGAGGCTGACCCTTCCCAGGGCAAGGGAAAAGCACATGAAAGGAGCTGAGGAGGTCAGATCCTGCACGCGGTGGGAGCTGAAGTGCTGCTGTTCAGCCAGCATTGAGTAAAAGCCTCTCACTTGCAGGCTGACAGAATGGTCACCAGTGGCTCCACAAGCACCATCCTCCGCCTGTTGGCTTTTACCTGACATGAGGAGCTGAGGAATGGGGACACACAGTGAACAGGTTTAGATCCCCCGAAACTGACCCCAGCACCAGGCAGACTCCAGCTCACACACGGTGCAGCACAGCTACCTTGTGTTTCCTGGTGAGCCTGCTTTATGTGGGCTCAAAACCTTGGAGGAATTTTGTAGCAGTCCTAGGGATGCCTTGTTCTCCTCATTACATTCCCTGACCTAGCACATGAGGGGCAGGATGGGAACAGTCTTTGTATCTAGGTCAGATCTTAACATTTTTTTCCTTTACTGAAGAATCACTCCCTCCTTTTTCCTCTAGTTCAGGTTTGCCTTTCAACTCTGGTTGAGCACTTCTCTATCATTCTC
The DNA here is from genome assembly GCA_013400915.1 of Pardalotus punctatus. Classification (NCBI taxonomy): domain Eukaryota; kingdom Metazoa; phylum Chordata; class Aves; order Passeriformes; family Pardalotidae; genus Pardalotus; species Pardalotus punctatus. Next base: position 66,324 of record VZTX01029776.1, on the reverse strand, counting down.
TCCTGCCCTCTTCAGCCCAGGGCAGAATCATTTATACTAACAGGACAGCACTTTTCTTTGTTTTCTGTCTCACGCATTTCTTTTCCACCCCATCTATCATATCCCCACATCTGACTGATGTAATACAATGAGATATTTAAAACCACAGAAACAGTGCAAACCAATTTTTTTTTCTCTTACCTAATGACAGAATAGAAACCACCTGGGGAGCCACTGACATAAAACTCACTTTGCCAGTGAGACTCACCTGTCCCCAGCCTCATGTTCCTCTGGTCAATGGAGCAGGTACAGCCACTCTATTTTCAGTCCAGCAGCAGCTTCACTCAGTACAGAAGCCTGATATTGGCATTTCTCTGCTGCCTCACCCCTTGTCCTGCTCTGAACTGTATAACCATGAATACAGCATTCCCAGCTGCCCTTCCAAGTGACTTGCTCGTGCTGGCCCATGGCTTCCCTGGCACTTGCCCCACACATTATATACAAACCCCTGGGCAGATCTCTCCTTGCAGCCTCGATTTTCCCTTGTGTGAGTGTCAGTCCGATGCACTAGTGCTGATAAAACCCTGGCACACACCACATGAAGCTTTGAGCACAGCAAAATACAGTCATAGATTTAATGAGTATCAAAATAAAACTCAAAAAAATTATGACAGTACAGGAAATTGCAGAGCAATGGAAACCACAGGAGGAAAGCAGGCAAATATCATAAAGGCCCTGAAAGTCTGCAGTGGCCAGGCAGACACATGGCTCTTCCTGACCCCTCTCTCCTGGCAGAAGGGGGAAAACTCTCCTCCTCCACTCAGCCAGGGGCCCAGCCTGCAGTTAGTCACCCGGTTTGAACTACTACAAATACATTAATTTAGCCAACTAGAGAGAAATAAAGCTTTTGAAAGAAGCAGCAAATAAATCACGGAAGCCCCATGTATAAAAACCAGGCGGCACGACGTGACACCTCTGCACAGGGCAGCTGTGACCTGCGTTAACCTGCCCAGGCTCTGGTGCTTGAGAAACACCAGTGAGAAAAGCTTTAGAGACAACAAACTCGTACAAGAACCGCTGCTGCAAACATCCTCCTCTATCTATCCCTCCTCAGGAAAGGGCTGGAAGGGCAGCCCTGACTGCTTTTCTTCTCCTGCTGTGTTTGTGGACTCTGATCTACACCATGCAGCAGAGTCAGGCTGTGGGCACACAGCCTCTCCCAGCTGCCGGTGTTTCAGCTGAGGTAGCTCTCCTGGTTTGCCCTCATTTCTCATCTCCACAGCCTCCTCCTGACTTTTAGAGATTATTGCCATATAAGAGCTGAGCATCTTGTGTGGCATTCAAGAGGAGGTGAGTTAGTTTAAAACAGCAGAGCTTTGCTGAGCTGACCTGGCTCTTTTAAATCAGACTACGCCATGAAGGGAGCAATCAACTCCAGTAATGGGAAGGACAGCAAGCAGATTAGAGCTGGGGAAGGCTGGAGGAGGAATCAGACGGGATGAATCTACAGACACAACAGCTAAGAGAGCCCTGGCTGCTAGACCTAGACTCTTCAATCAACAGACACAAGTAGGTCCCAGATTTTGACCAGGTACTTATTTGCTATTGCAGTTTCTTCAGTGTGCATGTACAGGGAAGTGAGAGTGCCAAGCAGCAGGCAGGATAGATGGTCAGCTTGGACCTCATCCCACCGCTTAAGAAATGTATGGCAGAGTGGGAAACCTGCAGGGAAGCCAGGGCACCCCCCATCTCACCCCTCTCTCAACTTGCCCTCCAAGGGTGAGCTCTGCTCTGCTGGCTGTACAGTGAACACCCACTAAATACTGTAGAAGTACTGAGTTTTATTCCTTCCCATTTGTCCCTCCTTCCTTGTTCTGTTTAGGGAAGGGGCAGGAAAGCAAACTCTAGAAAACATGTGAAACCTGCCAGTCCCTTGAGGCTGAAAAGCTTTCCGCTCACACGACTGTTACTGATTTGAGACTATTGGGCAAATTACTAATTTCTGGCAAAGCCAGTGACATGTTAATGTGGCTGTACCTCTGCTAAGGCTGCAGAGTACTTTGCCTACCGCTGACACTTTGCTCATTCAGACTTAAGTGAACGATTCAGCTGAAGTGAACAGTTGGTTTTGTGCTTCACTTGCAGAAATGCTCTGAGGCTCCCCCTTTGCTCTGGCTTGCTCTCCACCCATGGTGCTTGTGTCTGCTGCTCTGATTCTGGTGTGCACTGTTAAACTGGAGCAGTGAGAGACTTTAAAGTAGACAAAGTGATAGCTGGGAACTTCAGTCACTGCCCAAGAGCTGGCACTCATGGAAAGCACTACGATCTCTGTGGCTCCCAGCAGAGAGGAAGCTCAGCCAGAGGATGGATGGCTGGGTCCAGCTGTGCACTTGAAGGCTTGCACAGCTCCTCTGCTCCAGCACCTGCAGAGCTCTCCCTTCTCTTGCTCCTTGGACGAGAAGTTATTTTTGGCTGTGTTTTGCTATATTAAATATTAGCTCTAGGCTTTCCCCTATGTACCGTGTAATCCTGTTCTGTGTGGGTTTTATATATTGTTCTTTTGACATTATCACTATTGCATATTAATAAATTAAACTTTCAATTCATGTTACTCTCTTGGGCCAATGTATATTGCTAGGGGGTGAAAAGAAGGGATTAAACTGGCTTACAGTGTTCTGCTCTTGTACCATGTTACAGCAGACACATAAGAAGGATCAAGGAGCTTTCTTGGCTCAGAATTGTTATATTAATAGCAGAATTGTGGGGTCATAATTTTTATTACACTCTTTTAATAAGCTATTGATGCAGACACATTTTACACCTATGGGAAAATATAATTATGCTGCAACAGTAACATTGGATGTTCTTAGCAGAATATCACTAGGTATTAAGAAGTGAATGAGTCTTCACATTACGCTGAATGAAGTTTTAGCAATTCTAGTGGGGAGCAAAGGTTCAAGATAGAGAAAGAGGAGTAAAATCAGCCTGAATGTGTCTAAGTTTGGGCTTTAAGTTACTAATAAGCACAGCCATGTGGGAGCTGCAGACAGACTGAACTCTCCTGAACTCCTCAACAGGAGCATACACAGGTGAATGATGTGATGCTGCACAGAGTCAACAAGCCCCAAAAATAAGAATGCACTGAGAAAAGCCCCCTGTAGGGTATAACTTATGCTGGGGTTTCAAGACATGCTGCATCTCTGCCTTATTAATTGCTGTGCCATAAGGAGACAAATATTACTTATTTTTACTGTGATTGTTGTTATTTTATATGCTCCAATACTGCGGGTGTGACAGACTCTCTATAACCATTACAGGAAGTCAGTTCCTTGCTCTGAAAATCTCACCAAGATTAACTCTTGGTCTTAATTCTTATTTTGTAGTTTAGCACTTGCCAGCACACAACAGCTGAGATGCATCCTTGTTCTACAGAGAACTTTGTGTTTATGTCCCAACCAGTGACTCCTGGGTTATGATTCCTGCTTGAAGTCCTGTCAAACGTATCTTAATTTGTTAACAGTTTTGCTCCATTAGGCTGACTCTGCTAAAAGGCTATAAAAAGTAATAGTCCATTTGTGAGTTTATTGCTATTAGCTACAAGTGTTAATTCATGCGCAAAAACCTATATAGCTGCATACCTGCCGTCAGTAACAGAGGGGAGGAGGTCACATACTGGGTGAGGAAATCATTCCTGTTGTAGATTTGGTGCATATTCATCTGCAAACAGTCACCCCTCCTGCCTCAAGAAAGGAGTGGTAACTTCTTGGTTTTAGTCACTCTGACAGTTCTAATTGTTTTACAAACAACATCATGGGGAGGGTAATTGGACCCTTCAGCTTCTCCATCATAACAGCGTGACTACTCCAGAAAGGAAAACAAATCTTTACCCATTCCAAAAGCTAAAATAAAGCAAGTGATGGAAAGGGAGCCTTCTAATTTCTATGCAAGGTAACACCCACATGTTAATGCTTAATTAAATAATAGGAGCAGGGGTGTCCCCAGTGAGTGACTCGCCAGGGGATGCACAGACAAAACTGCTGTTTGGAAAGCACAGCCTCAAGCCTGCCACCTGCTTTCACTCCCTTACTAGGAAAGCTGAGCTCGCTTCCACTTTTCACTGCCCTGCTTGCCACTTTTCCCAGGACATACAGAGGGCACAGTGAAGCCTGCCAGGCGCTGGGCAGGAAATTTTTCTGCAGAAGTGCCTGTTGCTTCCCCAAGCACTGACATGGCAGCCAGTGCTCTCCTGCCTCAGCACTGCCTGCCAACACTGGGCAGAGCCCAGGCAGAGCCACTACAGCGCCTTTGTAGCAGGTCTGCAGCAGCAGCAGGCCTTACAGCAATACTCCCAGGCAGGCTGACATCACCAAGAACTAATTCTCCTGAGTTAAGCTCCTAAATGAACCCTAAATATTAGAGATAGTTTTTTTTCCCAGCAAGAACAAAATTCCTTAGAAGTCAAATCCGTCAAGGATACCAATTGAACCCAATGCTCCCTATCCTGTAGGGCAAAGAGCTATAATTTCTTAAGATGGTTCCTAATTCTATGCCTTTTCAGGAGATCACAGAATGAGGAAAGCCTGACAGCTCAGCATCCCATTGCCTCAGCAAAATAATTGCTCAAATGCATTGAAAAACTGCATCAAGGAAAAGCCCCAAGCCAGCGAAGTGCTGTGTGTGCACCCAGCCTCACAGGTATCTATAAGCCATGTTTCTTGAGAAGCATTTTCTGGCTTTCTGGGCACCTCTACATCAGTGCTGTAACACCAAGACATTTTGCCTGGCTTTACATAGGAAAAATAAATGTGGCTGTGAAGATAAGATAGAATAGGAAAACAAAAGAACTTATCGTAGTTAAAACAAGACTCAAGTGAGACCACATGGAATGAGACAACAGGGAAGCTGAACAAAGGAAAATATTAGAAAAATGCAGGTTGTATTTGGTGGAACAAGATCTTGAAAATCTGAGGATGTTTGCAAAGCAGTGCTAGTTCCTGTGGATACAGAGTACTAAAAACCTGCCAGAATTTGTTATCCTGACTTAAAAAAAAAAAAAAAAAAAAAANAAAAAAAAGAAAAAGAAAGAAAAAGGTAACAATGGCTTTAACTGTTTGATTTTTAAAAAGTAGCAGCTCTCTGGACAAAGGTCTCCAGAAGAAGAGAAAAACAGGTTGTGACTATGGGTGCTAAGAGAACAAAAATAAAGCAATATGCATGCAAGAATCTCACACTACATCCCACAGAGCAGAATGCTCACAGAGAGCATTACTTTGACTATCCAATATATAGAAGCAGGAGACACTGAACCCCATTTTAGCATATATCTGGAGAAATGTTTATAATCCTCACAGAAATTATTCTCATCTCACCATATGAAAATGGGGAAAACAGGACTAGTTCTATGACACAAGGGTCTGCAGTGGCACACAGCCACCTATTTTCTATACACTCAAGCCTTTTTTATGGTCATATGCATATAAACATTACAATGCCTTCTCCATGTCTGAGTGAAACCATCCTGAACTGACTGAAACTGTTCTGAAAATACTTATTTCAATGCTTAGTCCCTGAAAAACAACATTTGCTTTGTCCAAACTTCTTGCTCATTCTTAAATGAATTTTAGAAGGGTACCATTTAATGTTGTTTTCATTGAGTTCCATCTTGTTTGCATTACATCACACAAAAATGCACCGCAGAAAGGTTCTTCATAATGCCATTATGCTATTAGTGATAGTGGGAGAAATTGTGATATTTAAGTATCAACAGAAATAGCTTCATCAGCTTTCAGAAGAGATGGGGAAGGAAAGAGAAAAAGGGACAATCAGCTGATATGTCAAACATCCATATACAAATGATGATTCAGACAGGGGTTATGACGGTACTGAGCCTAATGAGACACTACAGATAATATAAGAGACACAAAATTGAGTTCACTTTATAATCTGAGTATATTATAGAGCTAATCAAGAGAAAGGAAGAAAACAAATCATTGCTTGTAGAAGTGGAGAGGAGGGGGGAAATGCCAGCAGATGACTCAATGCTCCTGGGTCATTTCAGTTCCAGCTATCCATCGACCTGCCTGGGGAAGTTTGAAGGGCACTTTTAAAAGTGTTTTAAGTGTGCTCTATACTTTCCCGACTGAAAAGGCAAAACCAGGACAAGAGATAGATTTCTAGATCTGCCATTTACAGCTAGGGAAAAAACAGAGAGAGTCTTCACTGTAGCTGATGGAGATGGCTGTGCCTGCTGCATTAAGTGTGCACTCACATCTGCCAGTATTGCTCTGTTCATAAAAATTTTTTTATATAAAAAAAGTTTGTATGTACTGGTCTTTTAATAACACAAGATATTTCCTTTTAAGTTTTCATCTCTTTCATCACCCTGCTTTCACTGTATGGAAAGGAACTTTAGATGCTCTTACACTTTCTGTGCACTCCCCCAGTAGCCAAACCTGTGACAGCAGCAAGCGCTGAGCACTCAGACAGCTGAAAGATTTGAAAACATCCATCCAGGATTCACATCTGAATACTGGAAATGCAAATGAGCCAGGCTCGGGGTGCAGCCAACTCCCGTCTGTGGGAACAGAACCCAGTACAGTGAAAATCTCACATTTCTGATTCCCTGTGTCCTGGGTTTTCTTGAAAGCTTGTTACTAAGTGCTGAAAGTTAGAAACTCTTCTCATGCTTTGCTTTCTGAATTTTAGGCAAGAAAAGAAACCATTTCACAACTTCTGCAACAAAGCATCTGATGTTGTCTAGTTACGTTGAATATGTGCACTGGTTTTAGGTTCTTCCAGGAAAATGATTTGAAAGCTTCTGTAAGTGAAACTGAATCATCCTGTATCAAGTTAAAGAGAAATTCACTAATACATAGTAGCCTTGTGTAGACAATGCATTATATTAGCCTGTGTGTCTTGTCCTAATATATTTCAAGGGATGTGTGATGATGGCAAATCTGTTATCCATTAAAAAGGTGCTGAAGACCGGCTTGTCGGAAGACATTCTTTCCCCAGTTTTACTCCTCATTAGTTTTTGAAGCCTGGAAGTTACAGAACAAAGTTCATGTTAAAGGCTACCACTAATATTATCATGCTGCTTTAATGCTGAAGTAATCAAATATGTGAAAACTATATTCCCAATTCATAGCACCACATTTTTACTCTAAACATTTGAAAAGCACACACATCCTGGAGAGAAAAATGTTTGCAGCTGACTGATATTTATCCAAAAAGTGTGATTTCCTCAAAAGCAGCTTGGTGCAGCTTCCTGCCTGCATGGCTCACACTGCTGGGGCTCCGGTTCAAGACTTGCACACTCTGCAAGTGGACACTAAGGGGTGTAAATTCATCAACTTCTGCTGAACTTTATATTCACATGCTGCTGTAAAGTGAGGCCAGAATAAGACTGCACACTTCATATAGAAGTGCAATTCCCTTTTCATGTGCTTAGAAGGGTTGTAGGGGCTTTTTTTGTTTTGGTTTTTGTGTGTGGGTTGTTGGGTTTTTTCAAATAAAAATGCAAGGAAGCAGCATTAGGTTTCTTCTCTAAAAAATTAATGGTGGTGCAGTTTTTGGGGGGCTTTGTTTTTTGTTTTGGGGGTTTTTTTTGTTTTCTGGGGGGTGTTCATTTTTGTTTTTTGCTTTTGGGTTTTTTTGGAGGAATTTGTTTATATTTAGACATCAGATATTTTCCTCAGACTGAACTGAGTCAGCTTCCCCCTGTGCCAACCTTCACAAACAAAAGTTTTAGAACTAATTTTTAGGGCTTTCTCTTCACATCAGCTTGCAAGACATCTTGGCCATATCCACATAGTCTTTCATCTGGGAGTTCAAGATTCGTAACAAAAGATTTCGCACATCCATCATTTGGACAAAATGCCTCCATACCAAAGTTTTCCAATCATCTTTGCATATTGCTTCTATGCCTTAATATATCTGATGAAAAGTCCATTACAAACTTTCATGGGATCTATTTGGAGAGACAGTTCAATGTTATAGATCAGAATTTGTGATGATTTAGAACTGTTTTATAAATCAGATGAGGACTGACAAAGAGATGAGTGTATCGCAGTACAATCTTGTTCTGAATGATGCGATTAGGAAGTGTCAGACTGGAGATTATTAGCAGAAACAGAAACTTGTGGAATTCAGAGCTCCCTGGCAAAGTCTCCAGCTGACACTGAGGGCAGGACAGAGATAATGAATATCTGATAGAGAAGGTCTCTGCCAAGGATTTGGGCAGTATAGATGCAGTTTACAGGCTTTGCTTGGTGCAGATAATATTTCTCCCAAAAAACTGTATTCCAGTAAGTCTGTTTTTAAGCTCTCAGTACTCAGCATTGTTCAGAGTTCTCCCCACCTGAGACACTCACCAGGACTGATGCCTGCCCATGCAGCTGTGCACAGCTACAACAGTTGAGTGAGAAGTGACTCTTGAAGCTTTACCTGCTCCCATGAGAAAAGCAAGCCTTGGAAGAGACCCTCAGAAAGCTTTCCTGGTCAGACACAGCTATTCTTCTTTCCTGGACAGCAGCTATTCTAAAACATCTCGTTGTAAGGACAACCCTGGAGAGCACATGGCAGCTCTCCTGTACCAACATGCTTTACTAAAGGTGAAAGAACTTTATCAAGTAGTTGGGCTTTTCTGATCTATTAAATGATCACTTGCAAATCCCTCCCTATTTTTGTAAAGGTTTTTAAAGAGATGTCTTTAAAAGAGGGAAACACAATATTAGAAGACCTCTCTGTGGCAGAGCTTCCAGAAAGAAGATTTTACGCTTCTGTTCCCCAGTAGTCACCTTCAGCTCTGCTCTTGCCTAGAAAGTGCTGGAGACCTTTGCTCACATCTCTGAGTACAAGGAAGTTCCAGCATCGTTTTAAAGGGTGGGAGCTGACAGCAGGCCCCACCTCCAGATAGGATTGTTTATGCTGATGTGGGATAAATGGATGGAGATCTCCATTAATTGTAAGCACTGGAGTAAAGCTGGAAGTGTTTCCTTGTACAGAGAGATAGCAGTGCAGGCAAGGAGCACAATGGGAGCTGCGCTGTAGTTGCAGTCGGCTCTTTGCAAGGAAGGTTCCTGCTATTAATACCATGGCTATCTCAGCAGATAACACAGAAAAAGGCAGCAGCTCGCAGAAAGGCTTAGGTTAGAGTAAACTGAGGAGTACTCTTTGGATTACAGTGTGGGGTAAAGTCCGCAGGGTGTTCTCCTATCTCTGCAAGCCACAGCCGTGGGGCAGTGGGGCCATCCTGCTGCTCGTGCTGCAGTAACTGCGACAGGCTGCCCTGCCCTGGTGTAAAACTGCAGAGCCAGGGCTGCGCCTGCCTCAAGGCACAAGACAAGATAAAGGTCAGGAAATGGAAAAAAACCCCTGTTTGTTGATCACAGTGTGCTGGGACAGATCCTGACCCCTCCAGGGAAGGCAGGTGTCCTGTGATCTACCATGAAAGGCAGATGAGCTCCCCCTGAGAAGACAGTGATGGTGACTGGGACCAGTCCCACCCGTCCCTGGCAGTGCTCATGGTGGCAGAGGGACGTTTCTTGTCTCCACCAAACTTTGAACCCTTGGGAGAAGTGTGGCTCTTCTCTTCATGCACCAGTCTTTCCTGATCTACTTTCAGTTCCTTCCTGCAAAGCTGCCCTGTGCAGCAGGCAAGTCAGGGATGGAGAACTTCCTCCCCTACTTGAGCCCTTTGGAAATGGCTAATTTACTACAACACAGGGAGAGAAAGGAAGAAGGATAGTGAAACACAGCCCAGCCTGGGCCTCGGGGCCATCTCAGGTTCAGGAGGAAAGGAAAGGACAAAGAGCTCAGAGACCCCCCAGTCTGGCTTTTTGCAGGACCTCAACATATCAAATTGAAACAGGCCTCTTTTTGCCCCTGGCTGTTCCTATAGTTTAAATGCTTTAACCTTTAAAAGTAGCATTCAGGAACCATGGTACTTAAGTGTTAAAGCTAACTTGGAGGGTATTTTTGCAAAAGGGAAGGAGTTTTACAGGGGCTTTTACCTACCAGGCTTGCATTTCATTTCAGCACAGGTCATGTGCAGGGCTGGCTCTGTATATAACCTGCCCATGGTCCCTCATCTCAGCAATTTCCTCAGTCCTGTCCTGAGGAGATCAACAGATTAAGAGCAAAGAAGATTTGAGGCTTCTTTCCCAGCGGTGCTGAGTGCCTGCTGCTCTCCTCATAGTCCTGATGGAAAGGGTGCTCAGCACTGCTGCAAGAGGCAGCAATTCATCTCTCTCTGTGCTGCTCTTTGCCCTGGTCTCAAAGATTATTTGAGACACTGGACAAGACATGAAGAAAAGCCTTTCACTATCAAAAATCATCAGAACTCTCCTCAATTTTGTTGATCCCAGTATCTCTAACCACAGAGCCTGTTCATTCTCAGAGCAGGCCCTGCACAGCCTTTCTTCCTCTTAAACTTTTTTCTTGTTCTGCTATTAAGCAAGCCCACGTCAGATGTGTCATTTTCTCTCTGCTCATGTAGTTGCTCATCCAATCCTCTAATTCCCATTTTTGATCTCCCTGTACTTTTCTCTCATGTCATCTCCACTACTATTTTCTGTTTCCTTTGTTTGCTCCTATGTGTACAGACCTAGAAAAGGCTCTCTTGGCATGATCTCTTCCTGTTGTTTTCTAAACTTTGCTATTTTTCTGCATTGAATTGCTTTTCCATTCTTCCCATGTGGCTTGAAATGTCTCTCTTCTGCAAGCACTACCAGAGGTAGCGGTGGCCTTCTCACAGCCAAGCTAAAAGGGGACTTTTTCTTCTTACACTTGAAAATCACGTCCTCCCTGGACACAGGTCAGTGTTCCTTCTTTCCAGACCTCCTCAACTACTCATTTCCCTTTTCCCTGTCTGATGCTCAGGCTTCAGTAACTTATCTTCTGTCCTGCCAGTATCCTGGCAGTATCCATGAAATTCTGTCCATCTGCTAAGCTCTATTATGCAATTTTTTCTGCATATTTTACCTACCAACAACAATCTCTGTAGGTGACATCCCACTCAACTGGCAGCAAGAAAGGAGCTTGTTTTCTGGACAATTCACCCATTAGAGTCTGTTTGTTGAGCCCACTGAGAGGATACATTTTCTGGTAAGGACACATCTACATTGAGAACAAAAATCAATGAGTTTTTTTCGTGCTCTGATTGCCATTACTGTACTTAGGTTTGGGGTTTGCAAGTCACTACCTACATTCCTTATATAACACGGGTACAGAAGAGTTTCAGCAGCAATCTCCCTTGGACAGGGTAGTCACCAGAAAATAGCCTGCCTTGCATGTGAGAGCAGCACGGGGAGGTGAACATCTCTGTGTGACATTACAAAACCAGGCTTCCAGCATGGCACAGCAGCCAACAGCTTCCCATGTTTCCATGGCTGTGTATCACAAAGTGTGTAACCCAGCATGCACATTACACAACCAACCCCAGACACCCAATTTCAGCAAAGACTCCAAAAGCAAACATACCTCAGGTTCTTGGCTAATTCTTCTCTAGCACTGGAAAAGAATGTGTGATATTTCCCCTTAACCAGGTATAACAAGTGGGATGTACTGCCACCAACACTTCAGCAAAGTGTCTCTTACTCCTCTCATACCCCATCATGATTTTACTGCTTATGACTTCTCAGGCCAGAGGAAGCCAAAGCAAGGGATTGACTTCATTGGAAAGCAAACCAAGAATTATTAGGAGGGGCTTAATGGCATGTAGACATAGACTGCTGTCAGGTCCCAAAAACCCACAAGACATTCCCCCATTAGTAAGGTGGTGCAGCACAGGCTTCATGTCTGCCTCTTCCTCCCACCAAGAAACACAGCCAGGACTCACAAGCACATACAGGAGTTTAGACAAATGCAAATTGCTTCTGAAATAAAAACAAAGATGCACAAACAAACAGATTTAGAGCAGCCTTAGCCCCAGCCAAGCCCCAGGTTAACCAAACTCCAGCACTCTCCAGATGCCTCAACACAGCCCTGGAGTCACCAGGCTGTCAGCAAAGAGCAGAGGCTGCCTGAACTCAGCACCCCTGGATGCTCTGGTGCTTTAGAAATGAGCAAGCCCCCCTTTCTTGGCATCCCAAGAAGACTCAGCAGCTGCCCAGAAAGCAGAAAAACCTTAAAAATGCATTAACTGCCTGTAGATCTGCATTAGGTCACTACTTACAAGCCTAAATAGGTTTCAAATCAAAGGTGGTTGATGGCATTTTGCCTTGGTTTTCCTTTTTTTTTTTTTTAAGTAGCTTTTTACAAAAAAATCTTCGTCCTTCCTAAATTGTTGTTTCCCCTCTTTTCCTCTTGTTGGTTAAATCTGGGCTGAGGTTTGATTGCTGTAGGACAGAGGTATGTTAGGAAATTTGATGCAAAGGACAAGAAAACAAAAATCAGAGGTATTTGGTCTGAAAAGAGGCTTTGTCCTAGGCATAATTCTTGTGTGTTTAAGGACAGAGTAATAGATTTGGAAGGATAAGTCATATATCTTAGGATTTTCTTCCCTGCCCCCTTTGATTGATTCATTCCAGTCTCTTCAGATCTTTGCCTGTTCCCACAAACCTGGAATCTCAGGATTGTTTGATTAAGTCATGGTTACCATGACAATAAAAGTGCCTCTGGCCAGTTTGACCTTTGACTGGATTCAATTCACTGAGAGAAATGGACAGAGACTATAGAAAAAGCTTCAGCTTCATGTCCACTACTGCATAAAACGGGCTCTCCCGCACTTTCAGAGAGTGAGCTGGCCGCCCTTTTAAAAATATAAATTGGGCTGGAATGCTTTGGAAAGCATTTCCAAGGTTTTGGTAACCAATTTATTGATGAATATCACTTCAGATATAAAATGCGCACAGTGATATGGTTGGAGATTTATTTTAAAATGTGGCATTTAGCACAACAAAAGCAAAAGCTGAAGTCAGACTTCGCATGTCTGATCTATACCCACAGAATTTAAAAATCACGTCATATCCCTATCCATCAAATATTTCATAAGTATTTGCAAATACCTAGTTCTTTGTAAGTATGTACACATGTACAAAAGCAGATTTCAGACTTAGAGCTCATTTCCTCTGATTGTAGCCCACCCCGCCGCTGCAGGCATTGTGCCGCTGTTGCTCATATAGATAATGATTCCTTTTCAAATACTTTCATTGTAAATCCATTTCAGCAAAAATAAGGCGGGGAGGGGGGAGAAGAGAGAGATTTCGAAATTAAACCTGTTATGCGATTTATAAATGGGCCTGACAGGATGACAGCCGAGTGGCCGTTGCAAGGCAATTCATGCATGCAAGATTGCAGATCCCTGGTGGGAGAGTACGCGGTGCCCGTGCACGTGTGGGGGCTCTGCTCTCCACTGCCCTGTGCTGGGCAGCCCCCTGATTTTACTGCTTTCTCTTTGCAGAGGAGACATAGATATTCTTTAGTCTAGCTCAGAACTATCACTAAAGCCAGCTAAAAAGCAGGGTTGCTTCTGGAGCCATGGGCTCCCCAAAATGCAGGTGGCAGGAGGAATCTACAGCTCGAGCCATTTGAGAAGAGTGGGCTTCACTGGGCACACCATGGAGAGAGCAGTGAGCAGCCCTTCCCTGCTACAGCCAGCCAAGGTGAATGTTGGCCAACGAAATGGCATGGAGCCAAACAAAGGGAATCAAAATAAACCCAGACACTGTAAAAAGAAGGGGAAAAGGGTGTCTGGGCTGGGGCAATAGCTGCATTGGCCTTCCCTGGGTAATAGACAACACTCATTTAAAAGACAGACCTGAGTGAGCAAGCTGGAACTTAGAAATTATTTTTCCCAGTTTAAGTAAATTTTTTTTGTTTGATTTGTTGCTTATTTACTGTCATAAAGTTCTTCCTTCTTCTCACCTAGTTACCTTGAATTCTGAATCCATGGGAAATAATTAAAGAGTATTATTTGAGTCCTCCCACACAGGCTCTCGGATGCAGAATCCTCCTGTTTCCATGCTGGCCATCAGGACCATATCCTGTCAAGTGGCACAGTTTCAACAAGTTCAGTAGAGAGCTGCCATTGTTACAGGATTTTGGTTCCCAGACCAAGAATTGGAAGGCAGATTTGTCTGGGAGGGATTAGGGAACGGAGAATTTTGTTTGTCACTTTTCTCCCCTCTTCTTTTTTGGTGAAAGACAACAGGGAAAATGTCAAGGAGTATATGCAGAAAAATTATCAATCTGAAGAAATGTGTCCCTAATAGAAAAATATTTCTGCCTCCAAGAGAAGTCAAAGTGAAATTTTCAAAGGCACTTACCTGACTTTCAAGGAACATAAACTCCTAGATATCCTCTGGCTTTGGAAAAACATTTTTGAATCTTCTACAGCTCATATATGAAATTTTTTGATTCAGATGATTTCAGGGTGATTTCACCTCGGAAGAAATAGCAGCCACCCACCCCACTGACTTGTTCACCATCCCTTGCTACAAGATAGGAGAACATTAATAAGCATAGAATATGCCTGATCCATCTTAGCCTTTCCCTCTTCTCATTCTTTTGATGCTGAGTACTTCCAGTTGTGCCAGTCTGTAAACTCTTGGCAGTATTTTGTATTTTCCTTCAGTCTCTCTCTCCCTCTCTGTAAGATTTCACCAGCCTATTAGTGTTAGAATGTGAGTGTTTATTAAATCCAGATATCTATTTATCTATTGGTCTATCTTTATGCAATTCATATACATACATGTCTGCTGAGGCATGGTCCTGGGTATAATGTTCCATTAGAGTGAAATGTTTACATAAAGGAAACTGAGGAGTTTAGCTATTATAAACCTGGACACTGTCAGTTTACTTACAAGAATGTCATGCAGCCCATGGCCAACCTTAAATTGAGACCCTATCACATCTCTCCTCTCATATCTGTCCCTTTATGTCTTCACTTGTGGTCCATCACAGACATATCGTGCGTTAGTTCAGATGCAACAAGGATCATATTAGTGAGTAGTGTGACTATTGGAAACACACTGTGTCTGTGCAGGATGGATATCAGACCATTTCTTTTTTTCTGAGAGGATATCTATTCCCTTAACCTCAGAAGATAATCACATAGTCTGTTATGTCTGTCCCTCCCTCAGAAACAACTTTACACGTAAGAACCAATTTTTTTTCTGTATTGAATAAAAGACTACATGACAAGCCTGCAGTCCCCATCCATGGAAGGCAAGCAGGGATTTGAGAAGGGTTAGAGAAGTAACTCAGGTTGTTGGATGAACCAGAGGTACATACCACATGGAAAATGATTTGAAAATACCTGCCTTTTCCTACAAGCCAGATTCTCTGCTCTGGGAAAACGTATCTTATTTTTAGATCCAGTAAACAACAAGATGTTAGGTGACCACCAAAGACAGGCACTGCTCTGTTTAAAACCCTGCCAGCTAGCCATACTCATTTCCAGAGTAACTCCTGGCACAATCACAAGCTGGCGTGATTTTAAACACAAGCGCCTGGCTGCAGCCAGCAATGCCTTCAGCTGAGGAGAGGGAAATCCAGCTTTTCCCCCTTGCCCCCGCTGCCGGAGCCTGCTGATCGCACGGTGGCTCTCGCTCCCGACAGCGATGCTCCTGCCTGCCCATTCCCAGCTCAGCTCCCTCCTGCCTCAGCCCCTGAAAGGCAGCAGAGCTCTAATGACCTCCCATGCACTTACATCTAACAGATACGTTTTTGAAAACAGAATCAGACCTCACACATCTACAACCACTTTAAAAAGCTTCTCACCACACCTTCTGCTCTCTGTTCTCTACACTCAAGTAGAAGAATGGCACAAAGCCCCTCCTTTTCACCCAGTTCCTCCCGACAGCAAGAAAATTTTAGAAGAGCCACAGGAAAGCTAAAGAAACAACTCTGGGTCCTGTCTGCTCAGGGAACTATTTCTACATCCGGATTTTGCTGCTGCTAGGAGGCTGGGTGCAGATTTACTATGGCTTCTCTCCCTCTGTGTCCTCTGTTTTCCCTGGATCCATGCAGATTTCATTTGTTGAGTCAAGCCAGTCAATGGGAGAATCTTTCCATCACCATTTCCCAAAGACTGTCCTTTCCATCTGGTGCTCACCTACTCTTGAAAAGGGGAAACAAACAAACACACAAACAAATCCCAGAATCTTGGTTCACCTCTTCTTTATTACTCTGTTACTCCCACCCATCACTTTTATGGGCTATCTTTTATTGACCAGTGTGGGCTCAGTCATGTGAGGACAAATTTTCAAGGATGCATCGGACACAGAATGTGTCACAAAAGGTGCATGATCTGAGGCTGAAGACAAACGTGTCACTGATGTCTTACTGGGACTTATTCACAATTGTCTTGGTTAATGGGAATAGGAAAAATTGTGCAAGAGCGTAACAGGCTCTTTCTCCACATTAAAATAAACAAAAGCTCTGTGGCAATGAGTCATGATATCCCACCTTGGCTGGCAGAGAACTGAGATGATGTGCCATACTTCTGAACACAAAGCAAAGCCAAAAGCTCTACTCAGTCGTTAGATAAGTCAGTAATAAAGGGAGAAACTAGTTGGGAGGTTTTAACCATTGATTCAGAAAAGCCACAACCTGATAAAAGTCACTGATTCTATACAAATCAAATCTATGAATTCTTAATTGGTAACAGTTTGCCTGGGCAGTGCTCATGTTGAGGTGTTTTACACTGGATCAGGTATCACCTATCTGTGCCTTTTCCTTGGTGCCATGCCAGGTGTGCAGCAAAGCCTCTGCTGTGTGCTCTGTGCAATTCAGCAGGAGCACAACCATGTGGCCGTGCCCAGAGTGTGGCATGCCTGATGACACCTGAGTTATTGTCCTTTACCTACTCTAATTGTGACTTCTTCAAATAAATAATTCAGTAAGTTATTTTGTGAAAAAAGACCAAAAAGGCACCTACAATCCATTTACATTCAACTAGGGGAGCACAATACACCTTTCTCCGTGAACTCCTCTGCTTTGCTACAATGCCTTCCTTCCCAGCTGTCACCTCTGGGGCTCTCTCAGTCCAGCACCACCTGAACCTGAATGGGTTCTTGGGAGGTTGTTTCCCTTCCCCAGATGAAGACCTGTGGTACTGGTTGCTTCTTACAAACCTCATTTCTTCCACCAATTATCCCACTCACTTTCACAGTCCCATTGCCTGTCTGTTGCTCCTTTTTAGTCATCTCTTCCCTAATGCCTCTTTGGTGACTAGAAGAGAACAGAAGAGGAGATGGTTCATACAAACTAAATTGAGGGTTGAACTTTGCTCAGTTCTGCATTTTTTTCTGAAACAGAACAGGGGAAACTGCCAGCAGAGCCTCCTCAACCAATCCATTCCCTCATGGCCACCCCAATGCTACCCCCATTTTTCTGGAAGCCATAAGAGTCACTGTTAAGAAGGTGGTGATTTTTCTGTCATTCTGACACCAAGGAAAGTCTCTGGCTTGGCTGCATGCAAGGTGGCAAATTTAATTCTCTTCTCTTAATGGCTTCTTCACTAAATCTATGCTGCCTGCTAATCTCCTGCATCCCTGTAGAAAAGTCACGACTGAAGACTGAAGTTGTCAAAACATCACTTGTCTTTTCCACCAATGCTGGTGGAAGCATGGCTGTGCTCAGCTGGAGCAGAGTTGAGCAAGCTTTGAGAAGGTCCCTGTTTCCAATTTAGCACAGCTCCCAGGAGGTATTACATTTCCTGGTGCAGAGCAGAAAACGCTTTGAGATCCTCAAGCACAAAGCCTTGTTGTTTTATTCATTTGTACTGCTGAGCAAATTCTCTTTTCAAGGCTTCCAGTGGGGAAATTTCCTCCAGTTTCTCCATAGCAGAGTCCAGATTAAAGCTACCTTTACCCTTTTAAGGTCTAGAAAGCATGACTTCTTCAAAGACAGGCTTTATTTCCTGTACTCCTGGAAGATCTTTTTAATTGCAAGGAACACTCTCTTCCTAATTACAAAAGCATCTGAGCTCATCCTCTATTCTGTTGTGTTGGCAAAGCCTCTGGAAGAGTTCTCCAACCTAAAACTTCCAAGGAATCTATTAGGAAACCCATCACAGCTTCCAGATAGCATGCTGCCAGCTTTATTAAAAGAGCAATGCTCGAGCAGGCTCACACTTGCATTGCAGTCATTCTTGGCACTCCTGCAGCCTCCTCCATCCAAGAATTCTGCACCGCTCATTCCGCCTCTTCCTACCATCCCCACAAGGAACATACCAAGCACCTTCCAGGATCACCTGGAGCACATGATTTTTACAGCACCTCACGAATTGCATTTTTACAAAGACTCTCTGATGTGCTGCCCACTCCTCCCCAGGGAGCTGAGCAGAGCAGCAGCAGTCGGAGAGGATTTTGCACCAGCAGCCGTGGGCTGCCTCATGATCCCAAGGCAGCCTCTCTGATGTCCCACATGTTTAACACAGCTCTGTCCCCAAGCTCTGGGCTACTGTTAACCAACCACATCCCAAGGTTTTTTCTCGAATTTTCCCCAGATTACAACCAGGGCCAGTTTGCTGCTGCTTCAAAACAATGTTTCTCTGATTACAACCTAGGCTGACAATTATAGTGATTTAAACCCTAACTAATTGTAAAGTACTTTGATCATGCTTAGCACAACTTGTGGTTTGTAGCCTGCAAATAGTTGAAAGGAACTCTTGGGTTCACAATTTCCTTGAATATAAATTTTATTTTGATATATAAGGTATGATTTAAATATTAAAATTAAGCTTGGGTTTGTTTTTCCCTTCATCCCCTTTCTTCTTTGAATATTATTGCTGGTATAATTTTTTCTCCCTGATCTTAATATTTACCACACAATTTGTTTTAGCTTAAGCCTATTTTCCTTTTTCATTTGTTTTATTAAGAACAGTTTTATAAAGGTGTTGTGGTTTTGTTTTGGGTTTTTTGTTTGGTTTTTTTTTTTGTTTGTTTGTTTTGGTTGTGGTTTGGGGTTTTGTTTGTTTTGTTTGTTTGTTTTTTTGTTTGGTGGTTTTTTTAGCCATGAAAGTTTGTGTTTGGGGCTTTTTGTTTTTTTGTGTTGCTGCTCAGAGAGCATGGGTCAGCAGCACAAATAGGGGCAGAGAGAAGGTATCCAGCAGCACTCAACTAACTTCAGATGGGGTTACTGAGAGTGTCTCTGCTGGCTTTGCAAAAGTCACAGCTGCAATGTGCACTGCACCAATATAGCCCATGCAGTTTTTGCTAACATAATATGGGCAGTAAATCCTTCTATTTCTCTCTCCTTTCTTTGCATTTTTAAGAGTTTAGGACACTTGTTTTTCCAATGGCAGCAAGCTGTATCCGTTGGTTGCAGCCAAAGCTCCTCTAAATGCTTCTCACCAGGCACTGCGCTTGGATCTGCGCTGCAGGTCACATTTGCCTGCAGCATTCCTCGAGTACAGCTAAAAAGTGGTGCAGATGCTGATCCTTTTTGGGCCAATTTTATGTTTCCCTCCATTGTATTCTGCTGCCTCTGCCCATTCCTGGCACAAGCATCCATCCTGGGCAGCCCTGGACCTTTCCCATCCCCAGGCCAGTGCGTGCTGGCTTTCAATGTGGTTGCAGGTATGAGTGGCTGGTTCAAAGGGAGGTGCACATGTTGGCCCCATCCCCGAACTGGCGCCTCTCTGCCTGGGAAACCTGAGAGTTTCTGTCCTTGCTTATGAACCGTGACATCTGCACATTCCTCGGGCGCTGACCCCTGGGGGCCAGAGGTCACCCCAAGGTCAAGCAGTTTCCTCTTTCACCACCAATAGAGACCTTGACTAGAGGTAAATTATGTTGCAGTTTAAGGAAATAATTTGAAACACTCTTGTAATTATAATAAATTTTGCTGTTTACATTTTAATCTTCAACCCTTTCACCCTCTGGTTCTCTTGTTTAAGAAAAAAAATGTGGGGAATTACATATTTAACAGAAAAACTCCTGCCATGGTGGACGGTTGGATAAATAACTGAAGTTCCAATAGCACAACAGCTCCAAGGTCTTTGTCTGCCTTCAGCATGAGCATGCACTTTTGTAAGTGCAAAATCTACTTTATCTTCAGATAGTATGTTCATGCAGCAAGAATGGAAACATAATATTGTGTCAGGAATGTCACGTGATTCCTAATTCTCCATGTTGAGTAACTGTAAAGTTACTTGAAGAAAAATCTCGAGCACCTTACTCAGGCAAAATTCCAGTTGATGCCAATGAAATTTTACAATAAAACAGATTTTGACTCATGGCTATAGCAGGAGCAGCTGTTTTACTGAGCATACATTGTCATTTGATCATTTTCTCTTGCTGCTCACAAGTGCTGATGGGCTTGAAAAAACCTTTCCTTCAAAGGAAAACGATCAAATAATTGCAATAAAGTCCTGTTAGTTTTCAGCTGGGTACCCTTATTCCATCTGATATTTTAAAACAAGACTCTGGACACGTACAACAATTCCTCATTTATCCAATACACACCATCATTTGAAAACTAAATTTAGAGCGGCACAAGGAAGAAGCAGAGAATTACAGCAGCAAGGTCTATGGTGATTTTCAGAGTTGAGAGAATGAACACTTGAGGAAAGCAGAGAAAACAACAGAACTACTTGGCACAAACTAACACACAGGGCTTTCCTTGCAAGGATACCTGAACTTTGTGCCAATCACTACTCTGAAAAGAGAACATACTCAAGCCGCATTTGTAGGTGTGGGGGTGGTTGCAATCCCACCCCACTCCAAGGACCGTCTGTGTGCTCCACAGCACAAACACAACACAACAAGGCCAAGGAACAAACACAGCAAGAGCAGTTGAGATCAGCACTCCATAATCTGTGCTCTGTCTCAGATGAGAGGGGAGGGCAGGCAACGTCACTTCTCTGCTACAGAAACAACTCTTGCAAAGGAGATACAACAATCACCTTCATAAAATGCCTTGAGATTTACAGTTGCAAGCTTCTGCTCTGAGCAACATTGTGTCTCTGTCTATTATTGCAGAGTCCACGTGTTTTGAGAATCTTGGATAACAACAGTTCGTGAAATGATAAACATTGCCTTTAACAAAGAAAAAAGGAAATACAGAGAAATAACAGAGGCTAAACTCACCAGCAAGCAGAGACGAACCTGCAGCAAAGAACAGTCAGAATAAAGTGAAGTGGCCTGGGCCTGCCAAACTTAAAACCTAACCCTCAGTGCAGTGGGGCTTCCTGGGAAGGAGTTGCTATAGTGGGAGGCTCAGTGCAGCTGGGTAAGTGCTAAGGGGCTTTGCCTGCTGTAATGAATAGCTCACTAACACCAGGTGATCCTAAAGTGTAGGCAAGATAAGGCACAACACAGCTTACTGGAAAGAGAAAAGGGAATATGAGGAATCCTTGACCAATCAATTTTTTTGATCTTCACATATTTACTCCTGGGCTGACTCGTGTGCATGAATGGTCTCTGCCACAGGAAGCTCCTGCCTGTCGGGGCAGCTCTCTGCAGGGGGGCAGGGCCAAGGGACAACTTCAGTTTGTCCCCTCCCCGAGCACAGCCCTGCTTGGGGCAGCAGCACAGCCCTGGCTGCCCCACTGCTGCTGCCTCCCTGCACCGAATTCTGAGCTGTGTGTGCGATGGACACACAGGCAGCTGTCTGTCCTCAACTGAAATAGCTTCTACCCTGAAGGGGTAACTGTGGCAGAGAGCAAGAGTGGACCTCTTCCTCTGCAGAGGATGGGAGGTGGGTGTCTCTTCTCTGCTTGAGAACACAGGGAACAGCAAGACACTGCTCTGACATGTGGCGAGATTCTGTAGCCAGTGAGTGCCATCTCTGTTGGCAAGGCATGATCCAAGTCTCTATCCAATTTTTCTTCCTGGGGTGCCCTTCCCTGGCCACCTGGAATAGACTACTGATGTCTTGGTCTCTTGTCTTGCCACAAAAACAGAATCATCCTGTAGCAAGCACTGAGGACAGTGTCCTGTGGCTTTGAATAGACATTCTCCTTTGAGACACACAGGCAGCCTCCCCAACGAAAACTGTTTTGTCCAGAAGTGCAGTTTCAATCCTCTCACTGATCTACATCAATGATTTCAACAGGAGATACTGTTGGCTGGGTAGGAGCTGGAAGTTCTCCAGACCTCTGTTCCGAACTTTAGCGGAAAGTCTGTTTCTTTAGCACTCTGGTGCACTTTTTGTATTGCACTGACACAGCCTGACAGTGTAATTCTACCTGCATTCAAAATCAGCAGCTAAAGTCTCACTGCTTTCAGATGGAAACCTTTCCAAGCTCTTAATCTTAATTAAGTGTCCAAATTAGAAATTAATCAGCCTTCCACGTTCAAAGAGTTGGAAACAGTGATACTCTGTGCCTTCTTAAAACATGACAAATGAACCGTTTCTAAACACAGTGTATAAAACAAACCTGTTCAGAAAAGCATTGAGCTGGTACAGAGGCAGGAAAATAGAAACTCCTCTACATTGAACAGTGCTACTAAATCTGGCCAGTTCCCAGAACTGACCTTACTGACAGTCTGCGCAGAGTATGGGAAATGAAACTTGGCTTCTGCAGTCCCCACTTTCCATTCAAAATGCCCATCTGTTGCTGAGAGATTTCTGAAAAGTGAACTCCATCTCCCCATGCAGAGGATGTCCCAGTAACAGCCGGAATATGACTACAGGGACTGAGAGAGGTTTCCCCATCCTTAGCTTCTATGAGTACATTAAATTAGATCAGTATCTTGTCTTGGGACAAACTTAGGTAGATTACTCTTTTGGTGGAGTGCAGCCATGCCTATGTTCCTGTGATGATATGATATCACAGAAATCATGCAGGAGTTTCCAAGGATCCCCCCAAGGAGCAGCAAATATCTGTCATTCCTGTCAGTAGTACTCAGAAAACTCGGCAGCAGGGCTGATCCGGAGTCCCATTGCACAGATGTGCATCAGTGGAAACAGTATCAGACTCCATCAAAATGAAATGTTTTATTGTTTAACTCCATGAAGTTTTGGGAAACAATGTCAGGGAAGGAAAGGCAGGTGAAAACCTGTCAATAGGCTGGACCATGTTTTTGTCAAGCCTTGGGCTGAACCCAGAATTCCACAGTTACTTTCCCCACAGGAGATGGTGTCTCAGTCAAATTCTAGAGACATATTTCTCTGAGAATTCAGCCACGGGACTGCTGTCCTGCATTAGCTGCAAACATGAGACAAAATTATATAACTGAAATCCAAGAAGCCTGGACTATGGACACGCCAGATTATGAAAGCATCAGGGTACTGTGATCATTGGCAATCTCAGTGTCAAGTGCTAAGAACATGTATTTAAGCAGATTCATGTTCTGAGGATCCTCTCATTCATTTTTTCTGTTGACCAAGACACAATTTACAAGATTCATGATCAAACTTCAGCTCCCTCTCCCATTTTCTCTCCGGAGTGGGGAGCTGTATGCCCCTCACACAGCTAACCAGACAGCATGGATATGACAAGTAGAGACCAAGATGTTTGCTTTTCCCAGGAACACACAAGTACAGGACAGATCAGGGTAAGGTGTGTCTGTGGTTTTATCCTCTGAGTAGGAAGCAAATGTCCCAGTGACAGACTCACAGGAACCCAATATTACTCCAAGCATTTTTTCTTCTTGCATCTAAACATATACGATCGTGCACAACCAAGCTGTCACCTCACAATAGGAATATTCCCCTACAGGGAGAAGGATGGAGGGGCAGAAGGACAGATATGGAAACATTCCCCTCAGAACATTTCTACCCAACTGAGCCAGGACCAAGGTGCCAGTGATACCTGTCCAGCACAGGAAAAGGCAAATGGAGCTTCTCTTCAAAGAGTACCCAAGTTCTTTCTCTTTCTTCGCAGAACAATTCTAGAAACCTGTTCCTTCCTTATCTGGAGATATCTGAATTTTTCTATGTCATTATCTGAAATATTTTTTATGTTGTTTTGTGAAAGTTTTTAGGCTGGTCTGCTTCCATTCCTCCTTTCTGATCATTTGTTCTCTTCTCTTACCTCCCCTAGTTTTAGTTCTTTTCTTACAATTGATTACTCTATCTCCAACTTTCATTTTAATTGAGTGATTAAAAATCTAACAGAGAGGGGTTTGCATCACAGGATTAAAGACTCAATTTCATTCATTCTAGCTTATTTCCCTTTCTTGAAATAGCCAAGTTAGCTATTAAAGTATTTTAGTAGATATCCAAGCAAACTCAATACTCAGCTGGTGCTTAGGTATTCCTGTGGAATACCACAGCAGAGCATGGTGAGGAAGGGAATGGAGAGAGCAGCTGATTCATCTTTCTAACCTCCACATTTTTGTCAGTGTCTGGTACTCAGATAGGAAGCTAAACATGCTGCCTGCTCTCAATGTGCTGTCCTGGTGGCCTGCAAAGCAAAAAATGGTTGTGTTGGGATCAACTCCCTGCATGAGCTTTAAAGCAGTCACAGGAGTGGGAATGGTCAGTCCCAGACAACAACTGAAAGAAAACCAGAGCACAGAGAGAGCACCCTGGCACAGAGGAGCTGAGCTGATGTCCTTCATGTTCTCTTCTGCCTGACTCCAAATGGACACTCAGCTGTTCAGCCAAGGCTGCCTGCAGCAATAAAAGGGCTCTAACCCCTGTGGTGCTTGAACAGGATAAACTTTGCCCACTCTCTCCTTTATCGAAACAGCTATTCCTCTCCTAAATGAGTGCACGCTCCTTGGGCTCTGACATTTCTCTCACTTACCCTTCCTGCAAGACACACAGTTCAGGAACCCACTTCTGCTTCTGTTCAGGCAGTGCAGATTATTCATGTCTCTGTTGTCTGACTTAACCCTTTTCAGCTCCTGTATCCCCATCAAACGCAGAACTTTTGTTCTGCTGTGTATGACAGTGTTGTTAGGAACTAGCATGTCCTGATGCACTTGACATCTAAAGGAGAGATCTGCAAATTTTCATAGGAACTGGAAAAACCGTGGTAGAGAAAAGAAGGATTTCAGTCACATCTCATATGCAAGGGTTGCCTTACAATAAGCATGTAAAGCACCTGGCACCAGAAGCCCTCACCCCATCCACTGCTGGGAGGCTCGGTGGCAATGCGGGAACAGTGGAAATCTCCCCAGGACAGATATTTATGCGAGTGACCTGTTCTACCAGTGAAATAATTTTGAACAACAAGACAGCTTTTTTCAGTCTGAAGAAATCGGTACGTTCACCCCAGTTACTATTTATTTTATAAGTGTCCTGCATATAATGAAAGGAACAATCTTTCTTACCATCTGCCTCGCTGAAAGGCACATTTTGTGTGTTGAACAGTTTCAGAGAGCTAATGGCAAAGTGCACATTACTAGCCCAGCAGTGAAAGCATTTGTAAACATCATCATCATCAAAGAGGCCTAGAGCTGCAAAGGCTGTTTTTTGCCTTGTGAGTTTATGTCTGTAAATGACTAATTGGTAAAGTTTTATCTGCAGAAGGTGGTTGGTGGTGGAAGATATTTACAAGAAAGAAAAGCAGGAAATAATTCATCTTGAGAAGCTGAATCTAATCTGGGATGTTCGTGAATTAAAATGGGCGTTCAAAAGGAGTCTATTTTCTTTTTAAAAATATATAGAAATACAATTTTGCTTTTCATGAAATGAGAAATGGGAATGGACAGCCAGAGGGCGTAAAAAACTGGAAAACAGGTGAGAGTGAGACCATATGTCTCTGGCAGTTAGATCATGCAGGAGACACCACACAGGAGTGTTTTGGGATGGAGGAGCTGAGCATTTGCACTCACTCACTGCACTTGCCATTAATTTATTAAAACCAAACGAGATACCACATTTTGAGGGAAACAACAGCTTCACAGTGGAAGATAACCACTTAGATTTTGTTGCATTATTTAGTACAACCTCAAAAAATTCTTCTTCTTTGAAACAAAATCAGAAAGGAAGAAAAAGATATTGCAGGCTGGAGAGCAGTATTTTCCTTTAAGTTGTTAAAGTCATTTCAGATGAGCTTGGTGTTTAGTCTTCACTGCAGGAAACACTGCTCTACCTGTCTGAAATAGCTCTTATCAGGAAAATAATGCTCACTACCTCTGTTGAAAAACCAAGAGGTGACTCTTTAAAATGGTTATATGACCTCTAAAAAGTAGCCAAAATAAAGGAACAACAAGGATGCTGAAATCCCCGTTAGCTAAATGGCCTCCTAGACTTTCATTGCGTTATGGATGTATTTAACTAATAGAAAACATCACCCAGTCTGATTCCTGTCCTAGAAGCAAAATAGGGATAATTTAGTATCAGGAGTGATTAATGTCATTTACTTACCCATTTTGTTATAGCTGTTACTGAATTTAAAATGCTACTCACAAATTAAATATTTTACAACCATTTTGCTCCTAATTAGTTGCAGATCACAGATTTCCTTTAAACATAATGGCTGTTTAGGTGGTGGGGTTTGCAATGCACATTGTTTTTTTACAATCACTTCTGACATTTTGAGAATTTGTTTAATTTTGATTAATTTCAGTTAAATGAGATGAGAGTGTACAATCTCTTTGGAATGGCCTGTTGTTTCAAAGTGTGGTTTAAGTGCACAACATCCTTTAGCTATTAATTTGCACACTTTGCCATATACAAGTTGGACTTTAAGAGTCTGAATTAATGTAGCTTAAAGAGATGTTATCTTGATTGTTCTTTGGATCAGGATAGTTTAACATACCCTTAATAAAAACAAATATCCTGTCACATAATGACCCTAAAATTTTCAGGGATTTCTTTTGATGATATATTTTAATTAAATATTTAATTTTACTAAGAAATAGTGAAATAGAGAGGGCACATCCTCTACACCAGCAGAGAAAAGCTGGTTTACTTTTTTCCAGCAACTAATGAACAATTTTAGGATGCCAGCGACTACTGAAGGTTGTGCTGAAGCCAAGGTAGCTCTGCCAAGAGACAGGTAAAAGTAGTAAACAAACTTGATACTCTATTTGAGTCTTCCCCTCTTAGAAGAAAATTTATGTGCATACTTGGAACAAACCTTAATAGTTTGTTTAAAATGTTATCAAGGTGTTCTTACTGTGTGGTGGTTTTATTGTTTTGTTTTTGTTTTGTTTTATTTTGTTTTGTTTTAAATCACAGCTGATCTTTATTCTCTTGACAGTTTACATGGCAAAGAGAAAAACTGCCTGAGCTGAAACATAATGATGACTGAAGTCTCTGCTGTCAGGTCTTAACAGAGAAAATTTTCTCTTAAATTCTGGACTTCTAAAAGTGTTTTGGTGGTGTTCACAGCACCAAAGTAATTTCCTTCTAAGCTTAGGTAAAAAAAAAGGTGCTGTCTGGTTTCTGCCACAAAGGTACCTCTTCACTGGTGATATTAAATCAAGTATTTGGAAGAATTGCAGAACTGATGCTGCCCTGGGAATCCCTAGTTCCCTGTTAGTATTGTCTGCACAAAAATCAAAGCTTCCTTGAAGGCAGTGCTAATTCCTCCCAGTTTAATCTGCCTGGTGGAATTGCCCAGTCACGAAATCCTTCAAACCTCCTCTGGCCATTTGAGGAGCTGCTGTCCTGTCCTCCCCTTCCTACAGCAGCTCTGCCATGTGACAACCTTTGCCCACCTCAAACCGTGTGTGATGTGCTACAGCAACCATGCACAGGCTACATTTGCCCCTTCCTTCCCAAATTCAAACATTTGCTCCGTGATCATCCAAATATTGATTTAAACAGTCTTTGATGTCATTTGGGGAAAAGCATTTGAATGTTTTAAATGTGGACTCAGCCCACTACAAGGAATACTCAGAGGATTGAGACAAACAGGGACCCTTTGCACTCTGTTAGCGAATGTCATATTCCCTGCAGCATTTGCTAAAATCATTTAGTCACAAAGATAACAGTGTGGATAAGGAATATTTTAAAATGTTTTGAAAAGACACTGTTATCTGTTTGATCTTAACAGATGACTTTTACAATCTGAATTCCATCTCCACAATAGAAAAAGCTCCTATTCTGTAAGAAAGTGTTTATAGAGAACCATATCTGAATTTGTCCTGGGTTTGGTCACAGGCTCTTGACCAGTTTGAGCTCTGATTGAAAAATCAGTTCTTCTTGTGGGTTGCTATTTTCCAGGTACAGATTTCAATTAGCACGAAGAAGCTCTCATTCTCACATAAACGTTCCCAGCTCCAGATTGGTATATTTAACCCAGCTCCTAGGTGTATAAACACCAAAATTTCATTGCTATTTTTCCCCCATTGACATGAAAGGCAAACATAAACATGCTCAAGAGCTAGCAGTGTTGACTGAAATATTTCTAAAGGGTCTTTTACACCTTAAGCACCCTCCACTTTCCTGTGGTTAAATGCACAATGTGTGTGAGATATGAAGCAAAGAAATTCTGTAATTGCAAAGATAATTTCTCAGGGCTTGTTAATCCATTTATTTTCATTTTTCCTCTTGTGTCAATAAAGTCTTGCTTAACTAATTCAGTATCTTTCATTACAAGTGATGAGGAATACTAAATTATAACGAAAGGGAGGTGCTCTCCTTGGTTAACCAGAGGTGCCTGGAAGCTGGGTGTGAACTTACAAGTGATATTTTAAATATAATTGAACCATTAATCCTCGATGTACTTGAATAATTGGCACACAACTTGAGAGAAAATAACTTAGCAAAATGCCAATAATTATTGTTTTGGATTTGTGAGAAGAGCAAACCACACAAGTTGTAAGGGAAGGGGAAATTAATCTTGAAACAAAGTTTTTTATAAACATTGTTTAAAATTAAGCTTCACTGGTGCTAGTGAGGAATACAAAGATTAAATTTAACTTTGGAAGCATTCACTAAGTCTGCAAGCTTAAAACAAAGTTATATTGGTTAAGAGCTAAAAGCAATGGAAATGAGTTTTCAATTCAGTTCTAGACTGCAATTCAGTAGCAAGCCAAGCAAAGCTGTGAACATTTCTATCTGCAGTTTTCTGCTTCGTTTTGAAAGGACAGTTTATGAGATGGTCAAACTAAGATCACAGCCATATGTTCACCCCTCTAAAAGACCCAAATTTCAGCTGAAGCTTCATGAGCCCTTTCAACTAAACTGTTTGATAAGCAAACCATAATTTCACAATTCCATTTACACAGATCGGCTCCTTTCAAATATACCAACTACATCTGCACAAGTGTTTACTGGTGGGGTTTTAGAGTTTAAAAAGGGGAGGCTGATTTCAAAATTTAGCAGAGGAAAATAAGCTCTGCTAACTCTGCCCAGAGACTGCTCTGAGACCTCAACAAACACAGAAGTATCTTCATGTTTAGCACCTATTTTACAAACAACAAAAGAAAGAGAAAACCTTTATAATTATTTCTTTTCATATTAAATTCTTAACTCAGAAGTGAGATGTGACCCTTAGATAAATCTCCCACAATACCTCACTGATTCCTCCCGTTTGGTCAGGACTAACAGAATCATATTAATTGGCAATTCTGCTTGGGGGTGGGAAAGAGGTAGTTTTTCTTCAGTTACTTTTCTTGAATGTCAAACAGATTAGTGCCCTAAAATGCCTGGGAGATAAATATGCTGCAGTTTTCAAACAAATGAAATTCCAAAATAGTTTGTTAAGGTGAACTCAGTGAAAGAAGGAAATAACCACCCTTTTTTCATGCTCTCTGAGCTGCAAGTTGTTAACTTTATTTTATTTTAGGTTGTTGTTGAGGGTTTTTTTAACTATTTGGGGGGGTGGAAAAGTAAGAAACAGATTTGGAGAAAAGAAAGAACTGAATCCTATGTTCTGCTTCTGATTAAGTTTTGTGAATTGTCTTAATTTAAAAATAAATAAAATAAAATAAAATAATCTGAATGTTCTTCTTGACACTAAAACAAAGAGTGAACTCCTGAAACACTGAGAGCGTAGGTTTTGTAGCTGTAGTGCTCTCCTAAAACAACGCTTCAAATCCGTCACAGCCCAGCTCCCTCCTCTCCCTGCCTGTCTGAAAGCACATTTTAATTGTTTGGTAAAGCAAAATGACCCTTTTAATTTTGTTCCAAAAGGAGCTTAAAATACAAACCGTCTGAATTTTGGAGATGAACACATCCCAGTGATTTTAGAAAGGCATTTTATTTTGTAAATATTTTGTTTTAAAATGTATGTACAAAAGCCTGTAGAATGTTGGAAGGATGAACTTCCTGAAATTATCTAATAATGAAAAATATTATTTCTATTTAAATTTTGTTTGTAACTAAGAAACTTGGGGTTTCCTAAAAAGAAATTGTCCTGGAAAACTTCCAATTGCATGTTCTGGACAAGATAGAAATAAGTGTTGCATATTAGTATGAATTAATACAAAATGTTTGGGCAGTTTGTTGTAATAAAAATCATTAAATAAAATTAGTAAGCATTTGATTAGTAAGCATAGGATTTAAATAGGAATTTTGAACTCTGAACTAGGATTTTTACACTAAACTATATTTTAAATCTGATAGTGAGTATTAGATATAAAAATAATTTTAAATACTCTTCATGGTTTTTTTCCATGTACAGCTCCACTTAAATTATCTAATTCAAAGTAGTGCACTTTTGAACCACTAAACTCATTCTTAAGTTAATGTTACACTGATAAACTAATTTCAAACAAATGTTACTCAGTGCCAACACACAATTTCAACAAGAAGAAGAATTACAACAACAAATACCAAACAAACTATTTGACTGCTTGAGCCTGTGTGAAATCTGAGAAAGGTGGATTTCTCAAACAATTATTATAGGATCTTTGGGTTGTTTGTTGGTTTGGAGCTTTTTTCTGTTTGATGCAGACCTTTTACTGATGAAACACTTTCAAGCTGGGTTTTGTTTTTAAATTTTAGATTAAAATGAAGCTTCAAGGCACAGCTATGAATTTTCTTTTAAATGATGACTCAAAATTACTTGCTTTCTAAGGAGAGAACACAGCTATTTGCTTTTATACCCATGCCAAACCTCTGCAGTATTTCTTTGAGCTAACCTTTATCCCCTTTCTGGACTTGTATTGGTCTCTGCTAGAAAGCAAGTCAGCTGTAATTACTTACAGGTGAGTTATTCCATCCTAATGAAATAGCTCTATGAAAACGATGTTATTGAATTGAAATGTAGATGGCAGAAACACATTGATTTATTTTGCATGGATTTTTAAAGGCTTAACAATCGCTCCCTCTCCCCTCAGTGTTAAAGAAATTAAGATCCAGCAGAGAGAGAAGTGAACATGAAGTTCACTTGTAACTTAGACTGGTATCATTTTTGCACAGTTTGGGGACAGAGTGAAAAATAAACTTGGTTTAATAGTTTCCTAATAAAATGTCTCCATTTTTTTATTTCTAGAAGCCCGGAGCTGGTCACAGCAAGGCACAACACCCTTGCACTCTTACCTTCATCCTGACATTAACTGAAAGATGAATTTGTTTACTCTGTTGTGCTTTTTTAAAAAGTGTGTGTAACTCCACCCATAACCCTACAACTTCCCACTCACCCAGTCCTTTTTAACCTTTTAAGCACTGCTCCTCCGTCCTCCCTGCCACTGGAGCAGGCGTTTTCAAGCCACATCCATTTTTATTGACCAGAACCACACTGAAACCTCCAGCTCCCAACAGCAGCCCCCTGTGAAAGTGTCCCCAACAGCTGTAAAAATAGGGCTCTTTCCACACCAGCCTGAAACTGCCTCTGCCCTGGGTTGGCAAAAGGAACCAACTGCCCCCTGCATTAGTCTGCAGGGAGGGGTTCCTCTTCTGGGGCTCTTTCCACCCCGTCTCTCTCCCTATATAGGTATATGTGTATATACATATATATATAAAATTATTTTTTGTGTGAGGGAGGGACAGGATTTTGTTTTGTTTTTACAGCAGCCATCCAGAGCCCTGGGTATTGATTTTCGGACACATGAAAGGGATTTTTTACAGGCCTTCCCTGTGGAAGGGAGCAGCAGTAAAAGGTGATACCACCCACTCCGAAGGAATGCTGTGCATGCAATTAGGAGCAAGCTCCCAGCCAGGGGGTTAGAATTCAAAGCAAGGCAAAAGCTCCCCACCTCCCACAAACAACAAATCCATTAAAACTACCAAAGCCATCAATACTAATCAATGCATCCAGGGGCCATTAACTATTTCGGTGCTCGGGGTTTTTCCCCCTCTCTCCCTCACACTCCTCCTTCCACGGCTCCGTAGTCCCGGGCGCCGCACCCCTGCGCCGAACCCCCCACTTCTGGCTCGCTGGCGGATGGTTTGACCACTTTTCCCCTCGCCTGGAGCCGGCCGGGCACTGCCGGCGCTGCAGCAGCCTCATTAAATACCATTAAGTGGCACTGACTTCAAAGGGCTGGTCAGGAGCGGCGGGAGCGCGGGGCCGGCTCCGGGCGCTGGGGCAGCGGCTCCGGGGCAGCCCCGGCCGCCTCCGCCCTGCGGCCCCGGCACAGCCCGGGCTCGGCTCCCCCGGCCCGGCCCGGCCCGGCTCGGAGCGGCCGCAGCGAGGCAGCGCCGAGGGGTAGCAGCGAAGTGGTTAATCAATACCAGGGCTGCAGGCAGAGGAGGGGCGGGGGGGAAGGGGGATAAAAAATGCAGAAAGGAAGGAAATGGAGGGAGTGAGAATTAGACTCACTATAAAACCTCCTCATTCTGATTTACAAAAGAGGGAGGGGGGAGAGATGGGGGACGAGTAAAGAGGGGGGGAGAAGAAAATGTGAGCTGAGGAGCACAATGCCCCTCTTTCCTGTAGCGGGGATGTGTGTCGGGCTTTGGGCTAGAGATGCGTTTAGCTACGGCTCCGCGGCCGCGGTGGGATCCGAGGGCAAAAGCACATCATTACTAAACCGACGGAATTAAACTGATTTTTGCATTAGCTGCGTCCGTATTTTTTTTTTTTCCCCTCCCATCCAATCCCTCATTCATAACTCGCATTTAGTGACTGGTTTTCTCATTGCCGCTCCCCTCCCTCTCGGACACTGTCAAGTCGAGCACAAGAGCCTGCTTTGTAGAGGTTTGATCAGGAGAGAGCTGAGCTCTTTGGGCTGGCTGCATTTCGGTTACATTCAATCCCTTTTCAAGCTATCGATTGGATATGTTTATGGAAACATGTAAGGTATTTTTGGCCATCTGCTAGCTAGGAAATGATTATTTATTTTTAGTGAAAGGAACAAGATTTCTCTGCCTTTCTTGTTTTCAATCCTGCAGATAGGAAAATATCCTGAAGAAAATATTGCATTTTTATCACATTAAAACGATTGCTCCTTCTAAATAAAGATGTGATTGGCGGGGGTGAGTTTGGGTGCATTTTAAACTTTTAGAAATCATTTCTGACAGCTTTTAAATAACTAAAATATTTTGGGGGATGCCTTTTTATTGTGAACAGTGCTTTTGTTTTTGTTTGGGATTTTTTTTCACTTAAAGAATCCTTTACCAAGTTGCATTTGTTGAAAAACTGTAAGAAGCTGGGAAAAAAATAAAGAAACAATTTGAATTTCAGTGATATGTAGACACATGTATCTGGAGAGAGATATGCATACATATAATGATTTTAAACTCTTTTATTCTCATGTGTCCGAATCAAAGTCCATTCAAAGGAAACTTTTTTTTTGTAAACTACTTGGGTAAAATAAGGGAATGGTGAAATCTCCCATATTTTAGGGGCAAGTTTTAGGATAATTCAAAACAGTGTTTAAATAAAGTGTCCACTTAATTTTTCATGTTAGTGTGTTAAAAGACAAAAGTCAAGGTAGCTGTGCTAAATGAGAAGAGAATTATGATTTTAGCTGAACTCGGAAGAGACTTTGATTTCCAGTCCCTCTGAAGGAGTGGTACCAAGTTTTTGAAGTTGAAGCAAACCAAAAGTCCAATCTGTTTAAGTTTAAACATGAATAGTCAATGCTGCCCTGTGAACATTTTATGAATCTATTTGTTCCTGTCTCCCATGGAGTTTTATCAATTAGTTTTGAATCCAACCTTATAGTTTCACCCACAGAAACAAATGTTCGCACCTAGGGAGCTGGGAATAAAAGACAAAACACTAAACCCAAATCTATCCTTCCTATATGTAGCAATCTTCCACAAGGATGAAGTTTAAAGTTAATTTATAACTGCCTCTGTAAATATCTTTGGAAACTTTTGTGAAATTTTTCTTGCCCTCCTCTCTTCTCTTTGTTTCTGCCTGTCACCCACACCCACAAAGCATATGCATGTTCAAGACCTAATTAAGAAAGGTTTATATGAGTTTGTACATGTGTTTTCACACAGACGGTAACAGTGGAGTGTGTTACTGTGCTACTCGTGTGGGACTGCATTAACCTTGCAGATGGGGAGAGCATTATGAAAGAAATTGTAATTAATAGCATTAAGAAGCTGATTAAAATAAAAAATGCGTTATTGCAGCGGGGGTCTCATTAAGGAATAGTCATGCCTGTCTGCCACATATTTAAGAACTTTCAGCCACAAGGCCTTGAACTGAGGCAGCTCCAGTTTAAGCAAACCTAGTGGAGACTCCACCCCCAGTGACATCAGATTGAGTTACACTGCAAAAACACCCCAAGATCTGGAGGAAAAAAAATCAGCTTTTCTCCCTCCCCTCCTTGATGTTTAAAAATGATAAAAATGCCATTCTTCTCCAGCATTGGACGGTTGCAAGGAGCCCTTCTTGAAAGCAAACCAACAGCAGAACAAATGTCTTTCCTCAGCCTTCCTTTCCAAAGGGAGGGGAGAGAGCAACTGCACATTTGCAGCAAAACACCACCAAAAAACCCCAAATAATTCCCCAGTGTCCCCCAGCCCTTAAACACAAAAATTAAATCAATCAATCCAGCATTACAACAGAGCAATCCTCATTTCACAGAGCAGGAAGGAGCCCATGGAAAGGGCTGTGGTACACAGTGACAGATCTGGGGCTGGAGACCGAGGGTGGGTATTGGGGACATTTCATTAACTTTATTTGCAGTTTGTTCAAAGTTAAACTGACAAATCCGTTCAGAGTTTGCCGTAAAGTTACACGTTTTTTCACGTAAACATCCAAGGCAGTTGCCTTTCTCTAGGATGTGTCATTTCCTGTGTAGCTATAATAATATATTAAGTAAAGGGATAGCAACGAATTTACATATTTACATATGTATAGATGCTGTGCATTGGAAAGATAGCAGGATGTTGTGTAGATACCACAGCAGAAATCTGCAGAAAGCATTTTGTTAAAAAGTTTGGGAAATGACCGCACTGAAATAAGAAACAGGCTTCAAATATTCTTGGCATTCAAGACAAGGCTGGCAAGGAAGGATTTACAGAGAAATGTGTGGGACAGGAAAGGCTCAATGTTTAAAGATTCAGGGAGGTGGACGTCATGCTCAGGACACAGGTCACCAAAAAGAGCTACAAAACCAACTTAGTTCTTACCTGCTCCCCACGGGCTTTATTTTACTCTGAATCGTGCAATGTTAAACGTGTGGCAAGGCATAAGGAGACTCTCTGGTGACTGATAGCAAGCTGAAGGAATTAACTGCAGGGATATAGGGGCTCAACTGCAGGGATATAGGGGCTCACCTTTGCTCCAGGAAGCACATCTTTCTTTTTACTGTAAGATATCTACTTTCCCCCCCCCCCCCCCC